>OX387370.1:7644529-8057029 GCA_947563465.1 Archips xylosteana
AACACATTTCAGGTCAAGTAACCATTAAACTTTTGGATTCCAAAGGCAAACGCTTACGCCTGGCGCCCCCAAAGTTGGCTCACACGCACTCATGTCATGCTCTGAAAGCAGAGCGGTACCGAGGGCATGTATCGCTTCCGTTCCCATAAGCCTTATGGGACCGTCTTAGGAACTTCGAGGTCGCGGGCCAGTGACTAGTTAATAAAGTATTAATTAAAATATAAAAGTTTAAATCCATAAGCTTAACAATATACAGCCTTAAATATAGCAAAGGGATATATAAAGTCCCCGAGTTAATAATAAATAGAAAATACTTCATCTAAATTTAGACTATATGTCTCTAAATGTCAACGAAAAACTAGTTACATAATCATTAGAGGCGTAAGAAGCCTCCAAAGTCAAAATTAATAATAATATTAATAAAAAGAGCTGGAGATGTATAAGGTCTCCGAATATCAAACAAATAGGTACCTACTTATTATAATTAAGTGGACAACGGCAACAGAACCAGAAACTAGCCGCGGATTGCGCCGGGACACTACAAGTCACACTTCACATTGCAAAGCACATCCACATAAACACACATACGCACACACAAACACGAGTACATCACATCACATATCGACATCCTAATTATCTTCGGCTTTCAGTCTTGGCCATGTCGCATTATCACACAAGTACTCCTCAACTTTATAGTATGCTTTCTTCAGGAGTGCACTCTTTATGTATTCTTTGAAAGAGTTGTGTGGTAATTTCCATGCTTCTACAGAATGATAACCTGCATAATTGTTTTACAACCCCACTTGAAGATAACAATTAAACAATAGATGTTGGTTTTAAGTACTTTTCGTCATTTTAACTGGAACATACTATACATTTGTTTTGAATGAAAAAAATTGATATTTAGGTAAGTATTATCAGCCCATGGCAATTTGAAATTTAGTCAATTTAGTGAATTAGGCATTATAGAAATTAGGCGGAATAAGGGGTTACCATCAAAATTCCCTTTTCGCCAAACGACAATATAGCTCAAACGTCTGGATCTTAGAATGTGACAATTTAAAGTACTCTAGTTCATGTCTATTTAGTAATTAAGACATTTTGAGATACAAACGTTTCGCTACCGGGCCATTTAGCGTTTATGTCTATTAAGTAATAAAGACATTCTAAGATAGAAATGTTTCGCTACTAGAGTATTTTAAATTGTATCATTCTAAGATCCAGACGTTTTGCTAGAGATACATTTAGCGTGGGTTTCATGTCTATATAGCAACAAAGACATTACACAATCCAGACGTTTGAGCTATATTGTCCTTTGGCGAAAAGGGAATTTTCATAGTAAACCGGAATAACGGTGCCCTACTCGTACGAAACCCTTCATGTACGAGCCCGACTCTCAAAGGACCGCTTTATTTTACAGTTTCACGACGGCCTTGAGCGAGTTGACCATCTACGGTTTGGAAAACTTGCAGATGGAAAGGTTTTCGGCATCTGAGGCAGACTTGACCGTGACCATGGTATTCAACGCGCCCGTGTTGGACGTGCGCGCAGGTTAGTAGTTGTGTCATCACATGAGGTAGGAATTTTCACTCCAAAACAAAAGACTGTCGCTATCAAACTAACATTAGAAACATATTTTTATCGATATCGATAGTTGTGTAATAGAAGACAAAAAAGGCTCACCAAATAAAAACAATATTTAATAGAAAATTTTGCGAAAGATTTATAAAAAAAATAGCCTACGACCTATTCTCAGACCTACCGACTGTAGAGAAAAAAAGTTTCATAAAAATCGGCCAAGCCGTTTCGGAGGAGTTCGGTAACAAACACCGTGACACGATATTTTTATTAGACTAGCTGACCCGGCAAACGTTGTATTGCCTTATATCACCTAGGGGTATAAAAAATAGCCTACGACCTATTCTCAGACCTACGGAGTAAAGACAAAAAGGTTTCATAAAAATCGGTCAAGCCGTCTCGGAGGAGTTCGGTAACAAACACTGTGACACGAGATTTTTATATATTAGATATAGAGACAGATGCAATTTCTTCTTCAAAATCTACGTCAGTACACACGCAGTAGCATGACATTTTATTTGGTTTGTGATAGTGATAGGGAGTAGATAATCATTAATTTCTCAACATTCTCTGGGAGTAGACTGTTACGTTTAAGACTATAAAAGCCTATGAGTCTACCAGTCTGATCATCTTACCAGAGCCCAATTGCATAACAAAGTACAACTAATATTACAAGCGAAACTCTCGCTTCAGTTATATTAACCAGAAAGGGAGTTCCGCTTGTATTATAAGTTGTACTTTGTTATGCAATTGGGCCTAAGTCTTTTGCATATTTAAAATAATGTAAATAAATATATCGGCATGATTTTAAACAAAGGTACGTAAAGTTTTTTTGAAGAGGTGCTAATTGGGTCAATTATACTTTTCAAAACGCTAGATTTTTGTAGTCAATAATGGTATAATTGCCATATTTATTTTATTTTGTTTAGCTTCTATTTCATTGGTGACCCAGGGGACAATGATGTCCCCGAAATTTGTATGGAAATAGTGGTATGTCCCCTGGGTCACCGGATTTTTTTTCATAAAAATACTTATTTTTTTTTGTTTTCACATACGCACTATGATAAACAGTTTATCTAGTTACTACAAAATCATGGTTTCACTAACCAGAGATTACAGAGTTACTTGTAAAGGAGTAAATAGAAGAAAACAAAAAAAAGTTGATTGGCCCAATTATATTTTTTTTCGACAGTCATGGTCATGAACTGCAGCTGTTTTATTTTTATCGAATATATTTTCGAGTATCAACTTTATATGTATTTGCGAAATTTTATGGCTAACAAGCTGTTTAAGCTCAGTCCTTAGTAGAAATAGAAAAAAATTGAAGTGAACTGTCACTACTGGCATTTTGCTTGCGTTTCGTTTACTTTGCGTTTTGGTGTGATCCAGTGTGTATTGTTAGATTATTTTCAACGGCACAAACTTCCGATTTTCGATTTTCCACGGCCCATACACGATAATTGGACCACGATTGGATACTTTTGACGCCTATTTTAGAACTGATCCAATGACATAATTATATCTGATACTAGTAAAATAATCAGTTTGTTTAACCGTTCAAAAAACTAGATGACGTCACTATCGGTAAGTGACATCCTGGCCTCATTTCCATTTTTTTTTTCAGACAGTTACCATTTGCAAGGATTTGTGGCGATCTGGCCAATCAGCGAAAGAGGTGCATTCAGGTAAGTACCTAAAGCCCGACCAGGAAAATAAAAACCCTGCCCTGGGGGCGTTAAATTAGCAATAATTGTAGCAACACTGAACTACCAGTCAAGTTGACAACAAAGTCGATCCTTCAGACTTTCTCTCCGACAAATACTTCGTCATATTGAATATAGCTTTTCGTAAATGGCTTTAAATAGTTTTCGGCATTTTAACGCACAAATAACCCACAATATCCAAGAAACGCACCACAAGCAATCGACACCTCACTTAGACAGCAATTGGCAGATGACATTAATGACGTCTTCAAAGTTACTGTTGCCAGTTGAAGAAATTAGTTCCATTAGTTTTCCGCAATATGACGAGGGTTTTTATTGTCCTGGTCGGCTTTAAATACACGACGATTTTTTAATCAGTTACCGATCAGGGAAGCCGTGGTGGCCTAGCGGTTTGACATATCGCCTTTCAAGCAGAGGGTCGTGGGTTCGAATCCGGGCTCGCACTTCCGAGTGTTATTTTTTTTTATTGTGAGAGGGAGGCAAACGAGCAAGCGGGTCATCTGATGGAAAATGATCACCACCGCCCATAAATATCAACAACTCAAAGAGAGTCTCCAATCTGTTGCCGGCCTTTAAAAAGCCCCTTCCCCTTCTCCCTTTCTTGAAAGCCCCGATGTCATAGTTGTCTGGTGGAAACGCTGCTGCCGGAAGCTGGTTCCACAGTTTCACCGTACGTGGCAGGAAGTGCCGAAGAAAACGTATAGTGGTAGACTGCCATTCGTCGAGATTTATTTAATTTACATATAATTCATGTTCATTACATTATTAGGTGACATAATATTATGAAGTAGAAGAGTAGGTACACAACAGCATATTAGGGTAGGTACAAAAATGACAATTTCCAGACTTCTGAGCTTTTCGGAATTGATGTGCAAAATTACACTTGAAATTTAGCATGAGCTTTACGGTGAAGGAAATCATCGCGAGGAAACCTGCACACACCTGGGATGAAATTTAATGGTGTGAAGTTCCCAATCCGCACTGGGCCCGCGTGGGAACTACGCTCCAAGCCCTTTCACTCTGAGAGGAGGCCTGTGCCCTGCAGTTGGCCGTATATGTATAGTCTGGGATTATGATGATGATATCGATCTGCAGGCTTATTGTCTAACGTTTTTGACGCTTGCCTTCGCAGTCACTATTTCTTTCTTTCCGTCCGTCTGTCCGTCTGTCACAAGGCTATATCTCATGAACCTTGATAGCTCATTTTCATTATCATCTCATCGTCATCTTCGCTTTCCATCAGGCGTGATTTTGGTCAAACGCAAGCCTATAATTGTATAGAAAAAAAAAGCTAGACAGTTGAAATTTTCACAGATGATGTATTTCAGTTGCCGCTATAACAACAAATAGGTACTAAAAAACAGAACAAAATATAGTAGATTGTTCAACAAGGGACTAAAACAAGCCATAATGACACGAGATATTTAGCCTCCCGAGCGATAGCGAGGGAGGCTATAATTCGAGTTGTCATTATGGTAGTTTAGTCCCGCGTTAAACACTCTACTTTTCACTTTGAATGCGAGGAAAAAAACGACGTACAAAATTACTTTTTTACAACGTATGCTCAATACGAGCAATGGACATCTGTTCAAAATTCAAATAGCAAAAAAAATACCGCTGTCTTTTCTTTTCTTTTATATTTTTTTGTAAAGTGACGCTTTAAATGCTTGCATAATTAGCCAACAGATTCTAACTTAAAGACTATGTTAAAACTAATTGGACTATGCATGTAAGAATGATAATTGTTCATTCATTAGAATCGGCAAATAAATTAACCTAATTGATCTAAGTTCACACACAAAATATATTGATAACTGAAACACTTACCCGTGAATAAAGAAACGACTTTTTAAGTTTATTTTCTATATGCCAATTCTTTGTTAAATTATATCTAATTATACTTTTTCTATTTACTATTAAATGCAACTGACATTGCATTATTTTGAAGTCACGCCATATTAACATTCAAGATTAACATTCAAACGTAACTGCTCTATCTACCGTACACTCCAGTACTGCTTTGCCGACAGTGCGGATTGCTATTTTATCGACAGAGCAGGGAACTGCTTTGCCGACAGCGTTTTTAAAAAAAAACAAATTAAAAACACCTAAGCTAAAGGAAATCTTTCTTTACGTGCAAAATAAAATGAATTCATCTTTAATATTTTATAATTAAATAGATTAATATTCGTAATTATTCAATGTGTTTCACGAAATTATTATTTTTTAAATATTTTTTATACAGTTGTCATTTTGAGGTTATTTCCACGCCCTAAAGGCTTCCACAGACCAAAGCGCAGGGCGCTACAGTGCGTCCGCAGCGCGCTTCGGTCTGTGGAAAGCTTTAAAATTGTCTATACCCAGTTACTGAAAATGGCGATAATCCTCCATTCACAAACACCGTGATTGGCAGTTTAGGGGTTTCCATAGTCAATTAAAAAAATTTTACTTTAATCCCTTGAGATCAAAAAAGAACTTTAGTCCCGATATGCAGAGACTAAAGTAACATTTTAAGAGCATGAGAAGTGAAAAATATTTAAGGGGGCTCCCATACAACACACGTGATTTTTTTGCTCGTTTTTGCTCGATATTGATGACGGCAACAGGTAGACGCTTGAAATATTCACATATTCACTTTAAAAATAAATAATTAAATTAAAATAAAACAAATATTTAAGGGGGGCTCCCACACAACAAACGTGATTTTTTTGCCGTTTTTATAGACAATGGTACGGAACAGTTTGTGCGCAAATCCGACTCGCACTCGTTTCATTTTATTCGTGCATTATAATGACCATGACATATCTAATGTATTATTTTATTTTAAGGGCCGACGTCCGTAACGTGAGAGCCACAGCTTTCGTGAGGTTTGGCGCCTCCGGGAACAACACAGTGATCACGCAGCTAGATATCGACTATTCCGTCGGTCAAGTGGAGGTACATACATACTCATATCTACTAGCTTAGAGCTTAAATTTTGGCCTGTAGAATAGTTTAACATTGTGCATTAAGGGCCGTAAGAAGGGGTTTACTAACTCCGCTAACTGCCCGTAATACACACAATGATTAAAAGATTTTTATTAACATGCAATGTATGTACTGTAAAATTACATAAAGTTTACCACTGACAGATGGTTTGCCTTCATTTCATATTCAACTTTAAGAAACTACAAATAAAGCCAATTTTAGAATACTGTTACCTACCCACGTTTGCAGATTTTGTAATAGCTACTTTATTTGTATGGTGTTAAAGTTGGAAATGAAATGAAGGCAAGCCATTTGTCAGTGGTAAACTAAAAGTAAACGTATTGTAAGTATGTATGTACGGGTCAAATCTTGGAAGTTGAATTTGACCCACTTCCAGTGGTCGGATTTACTTGAAATTTGGTATACCTATGTGGGTTAGATGTCATGCAAGTACAGTCAACAAAAAGTACAGTCAGCGAAAAAGCCAGCATTAAAATTCATCGTAAGGTAACTTGCACCTCTTGAGTTTTACGGAATTTATGTGGTAAATTACATTTGTAATTTACCATGAGCTTTACGGTGAAGGAAAACATAGTGAGGAAACCTGCATACACCTGCGAAGAAATTCAATGGTGTATGTGAAGTTCCCAATCCGCACTGGGCCCGCGTGGGAACTACGGCCCAAGCCCTCTCATTCTGAGAGGAGGCCTGTGCCCTGCAGTGGACGTATATTGGCCGTATGTTGGACGATGATGTAAAAGACGAGGTATAGACTATCGTAATACTGACGTCGAGACAAGTTGATCGTTCATTAAGTACATATAAATGGCTTTGTAATGATAAACAAAACAATCTACTTCCAATGAATGACGAGAAATTAATGACTATCACAATCACAAACCAAATAAAATGTCATACAGTACCCGTACAGTATGTCGGACATTTGCAGTCTTTTTCCAAAGACCGATGTGTTTTTTTGTGTTTGTGTGTAACACAAAAAAAAAACACAAAAGAACACATCAGTCTTTGGAAAAAAACTGCAAATGTCCGACATTTATTTATTTATTATTTATTTATACCTTCAAAAACAAGTACACTTTTTCATATGCTTAAAAGATACATGTACAAATTAAAACTAAGTGCCTCATCACTTACAGAAGGACACCGCATGCACTAATATCTAACAAATGATAAAAACAATATTTGCCATTAGCTCTAAATTACATTAGGTATCAATGGAAAAAGAAGTAAAAAAGCGGGAAACTTAATTTTCCCTAAGATGTAAACATAAAATTAAAATATTATCTAAGTTACTATGCTATTAAATACCGATTTTATGAACGGAAAGCTCGATGAGTTAAGGTCGATATTGCGTTGGTAATGACCGCTTTAGCCTAGTTGGTAGTGACCCTGCCTACGAAGCAAGAGGTCCTGGGTTCAAATCCCGGTAAGGGCATTTATTTGTGTGATGAGCACGAATGTTTGTTCCTGAGTTATGGATGTTTTCTATGTACTTAAGTATTTATTTAACTATATAAGTATGTTTATCGTCGTCTAGTACCCATAGTACAAGCTTTGCTTAGTTTGGGACTAGGTCGATTTGTGTAAGATTGTCCCCTAATTATTATTTTTTTTTTCTGGTAAATCGCTAACATACATACGCGAGAGTGGACAGTGGACATTTACAGAGTCTTTTTTCAAAGACCGTGTGCAATCTTTTTGGCCGGGTATTGTATGATGCTTGCTGTGTATATCGACGTGGATTTCGACGAAGAAATTCCATCTGTCTCTATATAATTTTCTACAGACCTTACGTAAAATTATGTATTAAACGTATTCTTTATTTGGTGGAACATTTTTTAGTGTTCCGTACCCAAAGGGTAAAACGGGACCCTGTTACTAAGACTCCGCTGTCCGTCCGTCCGTCTGTCTGTCTGTCTGTCTGTCTGTCCGCCTGTCACCAGGCTGTATCTCTTGAACCGTGATAGTTAGACAGATGAAATTTTCACAGATGTATTTCTATTGCCGCTATAACAACGAATACTAAAAAACGGAATAAAATAAACATTTAAGGGGGCTCCCATACAGCTAGCGTGATTTTTTGATCGTTTTTGCTCAATATTGATAACGGCAACAGGCAGACGCTTGAAATATGCACAGAATATTTAGTTACAATATCACTTTAAAAATAAATAGTTAAATTAAAATAAAACAAATATTTAAGGGCGGCTCCCATACAACAATCGTGTTTTTGTTTGCCGTTTTTATAGATAACGGTACGGAACCCTTCGTGCGCGAGTCCGACTCGCACTTGGCCGGTTTTTTTCTTCTATTACACAACTATCGACGTCGATAAAAAATGTTTCTAACACTAGTTTGATTGCAACCGTCTTATGGTATATAGATACAAAATGGTATTAATTGTCCACATTTTCCTTTCAGGCATTCCTCAGCGGCAGCTGGGGTGTAGTCAACACCGCATTTAACGGGCAACTCTTCAAATTGCTCACCACCGACAAACACATTGTCATCAATAACGCCAAACGGGTAATAACAGCGTCGGTGAATGAGATCTTGCGAGGATTCACGCCTGCACACCTCATTGAAGTCATTAGGAAAATTTAAATAATTTCGTGTTTGTATTAAACGCAAATAACTTATGAGTTCTTTTAAAAATAATCATTCTTTGAGTTCCTTTTGGCAGGACTCAAGTCTTTTTACAAAATACTCCAAATTCTGCAAGCCCTGAGCATCAAGTATTATTTATAAGACTCGAGTCTTAAAAAATAGCTCAAGTTTTATTAAATAAGACTCCAAGACTCGAGTTTCTTACAACACTAGACCGAAGTTCATATCGTGCTGTCCCCCTCACTCTTCTGTTCAATACTATTGGCGTGAACGGCATGATACGAAATTCGAAAAGACCAGGAGCAGACGATCTTTCGAGAAACTTTCCAATACATTCGATTTTTAATGAGTATTTTTTATCTGCTTTTTTAAATGTAATTTTTATAGCTTCTACTGTACTCGTATCTTTTCTCAGTGAATTACAGGGTATTAGTAGTTAGACCATACATTATAATAATCAAGATTTGTATGACTCGTGCGGTCAATGTATGTACGACCGAGTATTTGTCGACCTAGAATGTCCATCCTCCACCTCATCTAATCTGCGATAAGGATATGAACTATCAGGTCGCACATTATTGTCACTATTATGAAATAAATAAAAAATGTAAGCAATGTATCATTAAATTATATTTAACCACACCTTGCAATTGTTTTTTTTACAAGTTTTTATCTTAATTTGCATTATAATTATACCTAGAGATTTTCCTGGCACGCAGTGCCGGCGTTACGACCATGGACTCCCCGGGTAAGAATATTGTGGCGCCCACTTAAGGAAATTAAAATCGAGTGCCAGTTTGGCGGGGGAAGCATCCTCACCCCCTGAAATTTGGCGCCCTGAGCCGTCGATCTCAACCCCATTTCAATAGCATCTGAAACTCTCGCAGACGCTAATCTAATGGCCAACTGACATGGCCAATGAATTGTCCAAGTCCTTAGTGATATGCTGATATGATTAAAATCTTCGATTTTATTGGTTTTCATAACGAACCTCTGTAATATCTTTAACTCAAAAATGATACGTAAAGTAGCCGTTACATCTTTAAAAAGTCACCAGTAAGTTAATAACACCGGACAATGATCAAAAGTCTCCGGTAAGTAGAGAGGTTTTGAATTCGGAATGAAATAATGCCCAGTAGGTAAGATACAAATTTCATAACATCATTGTAATTTGAACTTAGAACTCGGTAAAATATATCATATTTTTTAATAGTGCAAAAAGCCTCATCTTTGGGTCATAAAAAAAGGTTGAATAATAAACTTATGATTTATTATAAATGGTATTATACCTTTAAATATGATTTTATTAGGATTTGTATTGTTTGAAACAAATATAAACAGATTAGTTGCAAACTCATTCAATTTAACAAATATTTATGCCAACTCTGAGTAAGGCAGTATACGGTATACATACAGCATAAGCTTTTATTAAAAAAAAAATAAGAACAGCGGCGTTCATACCTACTTTAAATAAAGCGGCAAAATTTCAACATCTTGGAAATATTTCGTTGTCATATAATTTATTGTCTTATTTTTGAGAAAAGCACTCTATACAAGCTTCGACCAATAAGTGCGATACTGGGCTCGTACATAGAAATCCTCGCCTATGTCTCTGATGGCTGATTTTCATTGATCCAGTAGCTGGACACAGCGGCACTGGACTCCAGCGCTGGATTGCCACTGGCACTGGATCGCGCCGTTTACATTTAATCCAGTTTGCACCAGACAAACACGCGTGTATTTCATACTAAATACAAACTGAAATATAGATACACAGAAAAAACCCTAGAAAAAAGACCAATGCTGGGAATCGAACCCAGGTCCTCAGCATTCCGTGCTGCGTGCTAAACCCCTACACCACCATTGGTCTAGAGATTAGACACGAATCTTTCCTATACATCATACATTTCAGTCTGCTAAATTATCACCTTATGCAGTGACAAGCACACATCTATGTTACACCCTCTATCGAGAGATTTCAACACTCCTTCGGAACTAACCGCTCACCTGGACAAGAGATGGCGCTACTGTGCAACTTTAAACAAGTTAGCTATGCTATGAAGTATCTTTTTGTATTTATTTTTTCAACTTCATTTTTTATTACTTTTACGGTCATCCCGTGAAATCATATATTTCATACTAAATACAAACTGAAATATAGATGCACAGAAACACGCGTGGTCACTGTACGATTACACGGCATGACTGGTGTCAGCGGGTTTACACGGAACCAGTGCCGCTGGCACGGGGGGCGCGGCGTTCGGGGGGCGGCCACAGGATTGAAAAATAGGAACGTGGTCAATTCAATTCCGATCCAGTGCTGGATACAGGACGCTGTACAGGATTGAAATATGTTTACATTAATCCAGTGGCAATCCAGCGCTGGAATCTAGTGGCGCTGGATCCAGCTACTGGATCAATGAAAATCAGCCTTGATTTCAAATCGTACTTGTCCAGTATGGCTTACTTACTGGTCACTTCAGTAATGTACTATATTTGATGCATTGATTGTGCCTGGACTCGCGTGTGATACCCTAGTTCTGTGGTTACGATGGTCCTTCTTATATTATAACTAACATACCTGGTGTGTAGCGTGCTGGCCGCGAACGCGTCTGGCAGATTGCTGTTGGTGTCGCGGCTGTTGTAGAACCACACGCCGGAGTGCATCTTGTGGTCGCGCACTTCGAAGTCGCCGCTGTACAGCTTTGGAGGCGTGGAGAAGTCTACGTTCACCGATTGGCCTGGAAAACGGTAGCGGGTCATTTTGGTACGAGGGTGATTCTACGATAAGTGGTTCTGTCGACCTGCTGAGCTGGCAACGTTGCATTTTTCAAACTAAATACAAACTGAAATATAGATGCACAGAAAAAATCCCAGAAAAAAGACCAATGCTGGGAATCGAACCCAGGTCCTCGGCATTCCGTGCCGTGTGCCATACCCCTACACCACCACTGGTCTAGAAGTTAGCGACGAATCTTTCCCATACATCGTACATTTCGTGTGTAGAATCTACACTGCGTCTTCCGGTCCATGGACGCCATTCGAGAACCTTTTGGCTCCATCGGCCATCAGCCCATCAGTTCGTTAAGCACTGTGCCAATTCTTATAGACCACATTTTTAATTTTCATTAAATTTTTATGGAATAATCGAGAAAAACTAACAAAAATGCAACGTTAACAAGTTAGGTATGAAGTATCTTGTAGATAGGCCTCCGGCAAGATGGAACGACGACTTAAGGTCGTATTGTCCAACGCTCGGACGCTTGCCTCCGCTTTTACCATCTCTTTCCGTCACCATCTTATACCGTTTAACAGAAGAAACAGTGAATGCTTGCCTAAGGGCAGCAGTGGACGTCTTGCGGCTGAAATGATGATGTGGACTCACCGGGATGCAGGCGATCGTCCAGCCGCAGCTCGTTGTTGTTCCATGCACCTGGACGGAGGCATTCGGCTGTCGGCGGGTACCAAGGCTTGGAGGCACGGGGGGAGGGCGGACGCTCCACCGCTGAAAGTAACAAGCTCTTAGTAACTAACCTACAGTGGCGAAGGGTACTATCAACCCGATTCCCCGCGGGTTGACTAAACATTCGAAGTAACTCTTCCATTACTGCGATGCTTTGCAAGAAAAGGATAAATCGGGTATATTCTTAGGTTTTTTTTTGCTTCGGCTTTACCTGTAAAAATATTCACGCCCCGCCACTGCTAACCTATATTATAAAATCAAAATAACAACGGGATTCGAGAGTACCGTTAGCACAACAGTACTTCTAAATGATTAAATATAATCATATCATAACATAAGTCAATCTTTGATATCTTCATAAGTGCAGACACTTACTGATAAAAGGGTTAATCGATTTACAGAGTATCCTTTACATATTTGGACTCTATTCTCGGTATATCTGACAAATCTGTCACTAATTCACAACATTTTCGCGTTATCAAATTGCCGTAGCTGTTAAAAAATACGTAGGTATGTATAAAATATGAATCGTGGTAAAGTATTAAACGGTCGGTGCCGATAAATTATCTGCAATGTACTAACACATTTCAGTAAAGAAAAAGATAACGAAGGTTCTTCTAAAAACTTTGACGGCCATTTTAAGCAATTATTTACAACATTTGTATTTTCTTTAAGTAATATAATTTGATGTTTTTGTCCTTGCTTTAGAACTTCATTGTATTAAAATAACAATTTCATTTGTCTGCACACTCTACCACTGACAGTGTCATTTCATGCATTAGTTCAAAAATTACGGGTGCGCCAAAGTTGAACTAATTTTTCAATGTCGATTATCGGAAGTCCGAAAATGTTGTTCCTAAAAATTTACATCATAATAATCACTACTCATAACTACTCTGTTCCTAACGTTCTGAATTCCTAATCATTCAACTTCATAATGTCCGTTGCAATAAACATCTATCATACTACTATTTGTTTTCCTATATTATCTCAACATAACCATCTTTTACACTATTATTCATCATCATATCTTTTTTATGTAGATTTGTTTTTATTCATAAAATTGAACATTATTATACATTAAACTTCATAATGTCCGTTGCAATAAACCGAGTTGCTTCCGCCCTGATAGGTCTTGCTCGCTCGCTCGCTGACTCCAATGATAGCGATTGAAGCCAGCGAGCGAGCGAAGCGAGCGAGCATGACCTTGCGGAGTGGAAGTGACTTGGTATGGTTAGGTTCAAAGGCTAATGCGGGAGCGTAGCGCAGCGCAGCTCCCGCATTAGCCTTTGGTGTTAGTTATTTTTTTTATGACCACCCGGATAATCTAATTTGTTTGATAAATTTCAACAGTGAAGTTATTACTTAAAATTTTCGGAAAACTGAGTGTTATGGACTAAGTTAATAGTAAAATAAATTGTAGGAACGAAAACTTTAGGAAACAAAATTTTAGGAACAGTGATAATTAGGAGTACAAATCAATAGGAAAATCAATTTTCGGAAAACTGAGTGTTATATACTACGTTAATAGTAAAATAAATTGTAGGAACGAAAACTTTAGGAAACAAAATTTTAGGAACAGTGATCATTAGGAGTACAAATCGTTAGGAAAATCAATTTCGGGTGATGAAATTTAGCGAACCCAATATGGACCCAAAAATTACATATGAGCTCAATCTCTTCCTAAACGCGCTTTGATAATACAATAAGTGACTTGACCGTGTTTTTAGGGTTCCCGTACCCAAAGGGTAAAAACGGGACCCTATTACTGAGGCTCCCAAATCGGTTTCAAGCGCAACAGACTCGATCCCAGTCGTACAGAAAAACCTCTTTTAGACTTTGAATATTAATTAAAAAGCCTTATTATCTTCAACATGACTGATTTTTGCTAACTTTTATATTTTTAAACATGATTATATTAATACTCAGTGTGTTTTGTTTTTAAAGACAAATACTGGTAATTGTTTTGTCTATCTATAGTTTCTCTTTTCATTTAATATAAGTTTATTTTATCTAGACAACTATTCGCCGAATATCGAATAATGAACACTATACTCGGTATTAGACGAGTATCAAAAAAAATGCCGAATAATAGCGAGTGTTCGCGGCATCTCTAGTATGTATGTAATCCACAGATATAGATACACATAGATAACGCAATGCTTCACGATTTGTATTGAAACCAAGCGTGTCAACTTTTTAACACTACTGTGACGTCACAGCCGAAATTTAGTGATGGGAAATTCAAACCACAGACATAACTACACTTAATTACAACGCAACGAGGCATTTTCTTAGTTTTCGCGGACGTCCGGCTGCAACAACTGACGCACGCAAACTGTCAGTAGTGGCGGCCAACCAGACGCTTTGTCGGGGTTCGGACACGCGAAGTAGATGCATTTGCGTTATCTATGTGTATCTATATCTGTGATGTGTGTTATTATGATGTTAATGATTACCTTTGTGATTTTGATATTGATGTTTGATTCATTTTATTATTTATCTATTGCTACTTTTGACTTTCGTAATTTATCACTATTTTTGTTTTGTATTTGCTTGTTTGCGTATTTAATTTTTAATGATAATGATAATTCTAAATGAAATCCTTAATAATACCTATTGTATAAATAATTAAGCCTTAAGTTTTTGACATTTGCACTGAATTTTATGTATATTTTCTTTTTAAATTATCGTATGCCAAAAGGTACATCATAGCCGAACCACTTTGTAATGCCTATCATCTGTAAAGATCTACCTGTGATGACGAAATAAAAAAATTGAATTGAATTGATGTAATCTTTGTTTACCTGGCTCCCAGTTTTCGGTGACTGGCATGGCCAGCTTCCTGGCTATGGGCTCCCTGTTGGCCTTCGGGCTGGCATCTTCTACACTCAGCTCGTTCAATTCCGCTATGACTCGTTCTTCACCGTCAAACACGAAGTCTGGCTCTGGGTTTTTCCTGGATTGCGGTGTTTTTGTCACTGGAATAAAAGGTAATTTTCTTAAAATACTGTTGGAATGGGTGCTTATTGTGTGAGAAAAACCTTCAAACCATCCCTAGCTTAAGGCCCTACCGAACTTTTGGCGCATTTATTGCAACAAGTTTGCTATGAAGTATCTTTTTGTATTTTACCAACTTAATTTTTTTTTTTACTTTTACGGTCATCCCGTGAAATCCAATTGGATTAATACAAAAAAGATAATTCATAGCAAACTTGTTAAAGTGGGCTTAGTAGCGACATCTCTTGTCCGGGTGAGCGGGTAGTTCCGAAGGAGTGTTGACGTCTCTCGATGAGGGTGTAACATAGATGGCGCTGTATCACTGCATAAGGTGATTAGTTAATGAACTGAGATGTGAGATGTATGGGAAAAAATTGTGTCTAAACTCCTGACCAGTGGTGGTGTAGGAGAATGGCACGCGGCACGGAATGCTGAGGACCTGGGTTCGATTCCCAGCGTTGGTCTTTTGTATGGGGTTTTTTCTATGCATCCATGTTTCACTTTGTATTTGGTGTAAAATATATACATTTATTGCATTCATTAATCTCGTGCTCTATTTAACAGAGTTAGCAAAGCTTTCTCTCTGTTGCACTTTTGTATGCAAATGAAAGGGACAAGAAACTGTCAGTGGGCGTCAACAATCGTACGCCGATGGCGGGCTCGGCTTGCATGCCGTTTGTTGGAATTTTTTCATCTCTCTCTCGTACCGTCTGACATTGAGTTTTCTCAAGTAACAAAAGCTAAACGAGACAGGGAACCGGAAGCTTCAAACTTATTGACGTAAACCTTTGACAGAATTAAATAAGTTCTACTTACTAACAGTAAAGAGTATTTGCATTGTAATTGCCTATTTTAACAAAAATTAGTAACCAAAGATAAGCACTTGAAAGCGTCCGCACCGCACGAGACAGATGTTGACTAAATTTTGACAGGCATGTAAACCTATCTTGTGCCGGTGCATCGTCCTTATCGCTGATCGCTGTTTTCTAGTACCAACTCTGACCCGTGGAGCGTTCCGCTCTAAAAATCCTAAACTGTTGTGTGCACACCCGTGCGCACAGGACGCTCGACAGAGTATAGCAAAGCTTTAGTCCTGAAATTCATGTGTAAGATATTTGAGGATTCACTCTAATGACCAGTGATCCATGACTTGTATGTGTGTACCTTCTTTGGCGCCGCCGCCCGGGGGCGCTCCGGGGGACGCCAGGAGGTCCTTCAGCTCCTGCTCGAGCTCGGCCATGTCCATGTCGTCGGTGGAGCCCGCTAGCGCCTTCTCGACCTCGTTGTATGTCTCCATCACCTGGAAAATGTAGACAAATAAAAAAACACTATCGAAAAATGAGACAGCAAATACGGGTGGATCAACTTTTTCGTGATATTTACTCAGTCCAGTTGTCCAGGACACAACATTTATGTAACCATAGCAACGGGTGGCAAGAAAAATGATTCACCCAAAATATCACAGGGCATTTGACACCAATAGTGACGATACTGATGATCCATATCTAATGGGTGTGTTTTACAATACCGAAGTACGAAAGACCGTATGTATTAAAACATCGAATGGGTCAAAAGACCGACTCGATTTTTTTCTGAAACCGTAAACTTTTCAGAATTTATTAAAACGGCATCATACAGAACCCATTAGGTTAGGTTAGGTTTGTTTTATAACAATCTTAAAAAGTTAACGGTTTCAGAAAAAAATCTTGTCGGTCTTTTGACCCATTCGATGTTTTAATACATTCGGTCTTTCGTACTTCGGTATTGTAATACATACCCTATCTAATACATAAAAATCTCGTGTCACGGTGTTTGTTATCGAACTCTTGACTTGACCGATTTTTATCAAATTTTTTGTCGACATTCGGTAGGTCTGAGAATAGGTCGTGGGCTATTTTTTATACCTACCCCTATTCTTCGCGGACGGAGCCGCGGGCTACATCTAGTAAATATAATAAATACGAGAGTGTGTCTGTCTATCTGCCATCTCTTCACGTTCAAACCGCCAAACCGATTGAAATGAAATTTGGTATAGAGATAGTTTGAGATCCTCGGAGGAACATCAGACAGGTTTTATTCCAAATAAATTGCATAGTCAACGCGGGATAGCGATAAACTAAAACTTCGCAGACGGAGTTGCCGACAGCAGCTAGTAATAACTAAATATCACAGGGCACTTGACATAGGGATGATGGCACAATTGGGAATGTCTAAAAAAATCCCACTGGTTTTTGTAGTAACTTATCGGGATCGTGCTGATGGGATTCGAAGGCAGCGTTACCGATCTCACGCGCATTGATTCCGATAAGCAACTATAGATTAGCTACGTGTTTAGGAGATTAGGTCGCATAAATAAGTAAGCATTTATAGTGATTAAACTAGTTCAAAATATCCCGAGAAATGTTTTTGACTCACTACCCAACTTCCCCTAAAGTTTTTATTTTGTATAGAAAACCCCTAACTTCCCCGAACCCCGAACTTGTAATACTTGTAATAAGTGCGCCTACAGTAAACTGAAAATTCATTGACCATCCATTGATCAAATTTATTTGACGGATAAATGTGGTATCGTCTTGGGTCGTCCCATACGTTTTTTGTCATGTTCTTAACTCGTCTCATTCTGCTTTCGTCATCCATTCTTCATTCGTCACTTTCGCTGTTAGTCATTGTCGTCTTGGGTCATAGTTGTTGTTTGTCTTGTTCTTATTCAGGTTCATTCGATGTTCGTCACTTCTTCTTTTGACATGTTCGGTGTTAGTCTTTTTATTTTATAGCCTCATTCGTTACTCGTCACATTTTTTTTCGACACGTTCGTTGTTGGTCCCATTAGCAGTAAGTCACTTTCGCTTTTAGGTCCATTCATAATTCGTCTTGTTCGGTTTTCGTCTCATTTCGGCAGCGGATATCAAAGCGTTTTGTCCAGAACCCCAGATCACTATTTACCTAGGAGCCGAATTTGCTCGTACAAAGGAGTGGAACCCCCTGACTAAGTATAGTAGACAATTTTATACTTCATAATTAAACGAGTCAAATTGCGAATATCAAACGGGAAAAATAGTGAATTTGTCCAATAAAGAATGAGATCAATTTCTAAAGAGCCCAAATAAGAAAAATACGAACTTAGAATAAGACCAAAGACGATAGGACGAATAACGAATGAGCTAAAAAAGAAAATATAAAGACTAATAGCGGAATGACCCGGAATAAGAAAAAGACAAACAACGAATATGACCAAAGACGACAAAGACTACCACCGAAAGTGACGAATGAAGAATGGATGACGAAATCAGAATGAGACGAGTTAAGAACTTGACAAAAAACGAATGGGACGACCCAAGACGATACCATAAATGTGATGCCGTCTCTGTTTGTTTTGTTCGAATAGACGGAGACGGCATCACATTTATCCGTCAGTTAAAATTAATGAATGGGTGGTGAAACAGAACCTAAGTCTGTTGTAAAAAGTCGGGACTTGCCTCTCTGAGATCATCCATGGTGTCGTGAACCGAGTCTTCCTCCAAGCCACCATCTTTCAGGCCGCGTTTCAGCGCTGCAGAGCTCATCCTGAAAGAAAAAAACATGGTCAGTCTCCTTTTACTCGTTGCTCGCCAATCATACAATTTTAATAAATAATAATCAGGGGGGTTTTATTAAATCAGGGGGGGGGGGGGGGCACACTTACATATATCACACTTTTCATGCGACTGCAGCGACCTTTGGTGTTAGGTGTTTGACGAAGAACTAAATTAGCGGCCATCTTGGTTGACTTGTCAAACTTGTCAGTTGTCATTCATCGGCCATGGCCATGGCGTACCAAATTGTACGGTCAAGGACTTTAATTGATAGGCCACTTGCCAATGTTCGTATTTTAGCCGTATAATGCAAATCGGGTTTAGCCGCTTATACTTCGTATATGCTGATTTGAATTAGACGGCTAAAATACGAATAGTGGCAATTAGCCTATCAATTAAAATTACGCGAATCTATAGCTGTACATCACTACCAACATATACATATAGATAGGTATACAAAGGGTATACATCTATAGATACGTCACATTAGTTCTTGAGTAGCCAGCCGTAGGGCGGCAGCACCTTCCATACATGCATATTTGACCATAGAGTTGCCACTCTTGTTCATATAATATTACAATACTCTTTGATAATAATAATAATAAATATTACAGGACAATTCACACCAATTGACCCAGTCCCAATGTAAGCTAAGCATAGCTTGTGTTATGGGTACTAGGCAACGGATAAACATACTTATATAGATAGATACATACTTAAATACATATTAGAGCATTTCTATTTTTCGTTGTACCCAATTAAGAAATTGTTAACACGGAGTTAAAATTAGTCCGTTTGGTTACGCACTTTTTAAAGTCTTTACAACAAAAAAAACTTGACAAACCGGACCATTCTTCACTTCTTGTTACACATTGTTAAACTTTTCCGATTTGTACTTTTTTTTTATTGTAAAGGCTTGAAAAAGTGCAAAACCAAACGGACTAATTTTAACTCCGTGTTAACAATTTCTTAATTGGGTACAACGAAAATTAGAAATGCCCATTAAACACCCAAGACCCGAGAACAAATATTCGTATTTTTCATACAAATATCTGCCCCGACACGGGTATCGAACCCGGGACCTCAAGCTTCGTAGTCAGGTTCTCTAACCACTAGGCCATCTGGTCGTTAATGAAGGTCACCACCTTTGATCAATTATAACTGCAGATACACATTGCCGAACAAAATCCCCTTCAAAGAATGTCCGAACTTTTTTATTTGGTTGCGTAACAAATAAAATCATCACCTACACAGAAATTTGAACCTAGTCTTTACTTCATTACAGTCGAATTTCGGTAGCGGCAAAACTCCACTTGACAGCTAAACTTAACAATTTCACGCAACGTTCTGAGAAAAAAGAAAGCCACTTTTATCAAAGTGGCGCTCATTTGGCTCGGACATTTTCGGGCGCGCGACTGTGGATCTACAGTTATAATTGATCAAAGGTCACCACGTTATTTTCGGGGATTCCGCGGGTTTTTAGGGTTTCGTACCCAAAGGGTAGAAACGGGACCCTAATACCTAATGTCGGTGATCCTTGTTGTTCTATGGGTCTCCTCATGCCTGATTCGATCCCGTAGAGAAACCCCGAGCATAGCCCTCTCCATAGCTCGTTGACACACTGAGCCTATCCTCACCTGTACGTGTCCACTATGGTAGCGTTGACGTCAACTTCGCGCATTTGTTGCAGTAACTGTTGCACGTTAAGGAGCGCCGCTTCTGTGTGTTCGACGCGATTTTGCATTTTGTGCTTGCGTCTGAGATGGTTCTTAGCCTGCCAACAATATGAAGTTATAAACGTTTAGCTTAACAAAGTCAAAGTCAAATTTCTTTATTCAATTTAGGCATCAATTGATGCTCCTATGAACATCGAAGAATCTAAGAGTTGCCAGTTGCCACCGCACGGTGAGATCGCATCATCATCCCAACCTATATACGTCCCACTGCAGGGAACAGGCCTCCTCTCAGAATGAGAGGGCTTGGGCCGTAGTTCCCACGCGGGCCCAGTGCAGATTGGGAACTTCACATACACCATTGAATTTCTTCTCAGGTGTTTGCAGGTTTCCTCACGATGTTTTCCTTCACCGTAAAGCTCATGGTAAATTACAAGTGTAATTTCGGACATAAATTCCGAAAAAGTCAGAGGTGCGAGCCCGGACTCGAACCCACGACCCTTTACTTGAGAGACCATAGGTCTACCTACTAGGCCACCACGGCTGTGATCGCATATCTATACAAAATATATAGAGACCGACAATGTTGTTCATACATAATGCGGGCTGCGTTCAATTTGACCTGACCGCGACCGCAGAACGCATCCAGTGTGGCAAATCCTTCTACCACCGGTTCGGAAAAACCCTGTTGAGAAGATCCGGCAAGAAACTTAACAAGGTACAGTAAAATTACATAAAGTTTACCACTGACAGATGGTTTGCCTTCATTTCATATTCAACTTTAACAACCTACACATAAAGCCAATTTTAGAATACTGTTACCCACGTTTGCAGATTTTGTAATAGCTACTTTATTTGTATGGTGTTAAAGTTGGAAATGAAATGAAGGCAAGCCATCTGTCAGTGGTAAACTAAAAGTAAACGTATTGTATATATTTTATTTCATACAGATCTACATTGTTAATAATTCGCCCTAACCGCAACCTGGGAATCACCCACGCTCGGCCGCTGGATGCGACTGCATGCGTGCATGCCCGAAGCTGTCAGGTTGTACTGAAATATTTTGTAAGTAAAGTGCGCTACTAATCCCAGTCTTTTGTTTTTTTTTCTTATTATTATTATTGCGTGTTATTTTATTGCGCAAATATACTTTAGTACTGGGTGACGACTTCAAAAAATAAATGTGTGTCCAACTCTTGGCAAGGTTCTTTAAATATTATCTTTAACAATTGACAACATTTCATATTTCTAAGACTATAATTTGATTTGTTCTGTGTATTCTGTTTGGAAAGAGAAAGACGCTGATAGTTTTAAATTTTCACTAGGATTATTAATTAATTTGTTACAATTTTTTAAAGATGTGCTTATTCTAAAAGAGCGCAACGATAGAATAGATCCATTACTTTTGTCTAGTCTCTATTAAAAAAAAGTGATGACGTAAATTTGGCGTTAAGGTTGTTATCTAACTTATCTAATTTAAAATTATGACAGCTCTTTTTTCTAGTGAAAAGGGTAAAGGAAACATATCTATTCTGTGGATGTACTTGTAAGTACATATATGTTTTTAAATTTGTTGTATTTTTTAAATATGGAGAAATAAATTATAATAAATATTTTTTCGTGTTCAGGAGGCGAAACTCTTTCGATTCCTGCAGTAATTTTCAGGTGTTAAAAAAATGAAAGGTTGTCAATTGGCAATGTCTAAAAAAAAATACCACTGGTTTTTATATTTTTTTTGTATAGAAAAGTCAATTATAAGAAACTAATTTCAATATTTTGTCATTAAGTTCACTACTTTTTTCAAAATTAATTACTGAAACTATTTTGGTTGATGACGTCAGATTGTAATTGAGAGCTCCCACACTGCCAAATTTCTAAATGTATCTAAATGCGTACGATAAGGCAACCCCTTTAATTATTTTTTGCGTAGTGGTACACTTTCACTTCTGTCACTTTACTGGCGCTGTCAAAGTGCTAGATGTCAGACAGCAGGTCCAAATCAAACTCCGTATTATAATCCACGCGTAAAATTTTGAAGAATTCTAACCGCACAGAATAAAGTACGACTTGGACCAGTCACGCAATTTACACCAATGTCAATTGAAGGTCATTTCTTATTTGGTATGTAATAAAGTCATAACATAATATTAAAATTAAATAACTACAGAAAACAGGTTAGAAAGCATTTATCTCGAAATGGTTTTCGATTTACTACACATTGCAAAAAAATAGACATCCCCAATTAACGTATGTAGTTTAAACTACGTAGAATTATTGGCTAAGTAAAGTTTTTTGAGGAGGTGCTAATTATATTTTTTTTCGACAGTCGGCGTTCTGGAGATCGAGAAACTGCAGCTGTTTTATTTTTATCTCCTATTGTTTACTGGAAATATTTTTTTAAGTGTTCGAGATGACATTTGTGAGATTTTATGGCTGACAAGCCGTACGTGCTCAGAACTTAGTAGAAACGGAAAAAAAAACCGAAGTGAGCTGTCACTTCTGTCAATGTACTTTCGATCACTATTTTGGAACTGCTTCTTTGACAACGCAAAGCAAACGAAACGCAAACGGTTAGATTTCATTTGACATTGACATAAGCGACAGTTGACTTCGTTTTTTTTTTCTATTTCTTCTTAGTACTGAGCACGAACCGCTTGTCAGCCGTAAAATCTGACAAATGTCATCTCGAACACTTAAAAAAATATTTCCAATAAATAAAAGGAGATAAAAATAAAACAGCTCCAGTTTCTTGGTGCTGAAGTCGACCACTGTCGAAAAAAAATATAATTAGCACCTCTTGAAAAAACTTTACTTAGCCAATTAAGTTTTC
The DNA here is from genome assembly GCA_947563465.1 of Archips xylosteana. Taxonomy (NCBI): domain Eukaryota; kingdom Metazoa; phylum Arthropoda; class Insecta; order Lepidoptera; family Tortricidae; genus Archips; species Archips xylosteana. Next base: position 7,667,965 of record OX387370.1, read on the forward strand.
TCCTCTGTCCGCAACTTTATCAAAGAAAATACACGTTCGACTACCGCTTAGGTACGTGTCATTTTAAATTTTCTGAAAACGGGACATTTTCGCGTCCCCATGTTGTTTTCCGTGACATCGGGACAGAGAAGCAATCATGGATCACTGTCATGCAAAAAATGCACTGTTTGTCACAAATCCCCGCCTCATTTAGTCTCTGCGGCACTGACCGCGAGCCTGCTGCCGAGCTGCAGCGCCGCGCGGGCCTCGCCCTCGGCGGCGGCGGCGTCGCGCGCCAGCCTCCCCGCCTCGGCCCGCAGCCGCGCCTCGGCCGCCGCCAGCCGCACCAGCGCCTCGTCGGCCTCCGTCACCGGCGTGGCCTTCTTGTTCGGCTCCGCTGTAAAAAAACCGGTTGCCTGTAAAGGCAGTCTACGGACGATAGTTTAACGTGACAACGTCACGTTAGTAAGAGCCCGTTCCCACTATGTCGTTGTCGGATTCCGATTTTAATTGGGGCGTTCAAGTGGCAGAACATTTTATATGAAGCTGTTCACACTTGTCGGACACGATTTACAATCGAGAATTTAAGTGTATTTTGGGAACAGGCCGTTTTGTGAATCAATCATTATGGGAATCGGGTGTTCTGCAATTTCAAATTTTGGGTATTTCGGGAATGGAGCCTTCTGTGTATCGGCTTTTATGAGCCCCAGTCCATTTGAAATTGGCTCATATTGAGAAAACTGCAAATCGAAAACGGTTTATTTTGGTAATAAATTAATTTGGGTTTCATTTGTTATGATAGTTTTTTTTAGCTATTGGGTCATATTGAGTATTGGTGTATTTGGAGTTTAGTGTTGAATGCACCGGAAAGTGTATATTGAATTTTTTAACGTTTACATTTATTTAACGTGATGGGTTCATAGATATTTACTGCCTGCCTTCAACTTGTAGAAACTCACCAAGTTTGATAACCTCGTCCTTCTTGACAGCCGAGCCTTGGGACACGAGGTACCCCAGCAGCATCTCAAACGTGTCCCGGCTCTGCTGCCACTTGCAGCTCCTCATGAGCTCCTCGACGGTGCCCATGCGTTCAGCGTCGTTCGGGTAGTTCTCCAGCAGTTCTGTAGCTTGCTCCTGTAACATTGTTTGTTGGGCATTTTTAATTTTTCTTGTACCTTTTGTCTTTTTTTAAATTCGGAAAGTTTTATGTGATTTCTGCTCAGAATCACGAGCTCTTTTGATCCTACTAGAAGAAAAAGTGTCCCAAAATTTTCATATAATTTTCGATTCCTCCATTCCGTTATGGTCATATAAAGTCTATGAAAAATGGTAACGGAACGGGAAAAAAAACTTTGGACACTTTTTTTCTCCTAGTAGGATCGAAAGAGCTCGTGATTCTGAGCTGAAATCACATAAAACTTTCCGAATTAAAAAAAAAGTCAAAAGGTACGAGAAAAAATAAAAATGCCCTTTTATAAAATGAGCAAGTGGCCTATGGACATAGCTCGGAGAGATCATCGCAAAAACCGATGCGGAAATAAAACAAGATTCAATAGACATAAAACTACCATGAGACTTACTCATACTGAAATAATACGAGACAAGTTGAAGTTGGAAGACAGTATTGAATAGCGTCAACGGTGAGTGTAGTCTTGTAGTGTAGCCTTTACATTGTGATGTTGTTAGTGCTGTGTGCTACCCAACATTTGAGTGACAATAAAAATGACGATGAAAACGTGGGTAGTTGTGTCCACATAGCCAAATTTCTAAATCTAGCTAAATGCCCAACCCCTTAAATTATTTTTTGTGTAGTGGCATACTGTACCTAGTGTCACTTTACTGGCGCTGTCAAAGTGCTAGATGTCAGACAGCGGGTCCAAATCAAACTCCGTAGTTTAATAATACACGCGTAAATTGTGAAGAATTGAAATAATGTTATTCCACACCAATTAAAGTACAACTTGGACCGTCTATGACATCTACTTCTATGTCAAATGAAGCTTAATGCTTATTTGATATGTAATAAATGCATTACATTATATTAAAATTAAATAACCACAGAAAACGATTTAAAAAGCATTTATCTCGAAATAATAATCGAAATTTATTACAAAAAATTTGACAACCCCAATTGACAAGATTTCATATTTCTAAGACTATAATTTGATTCGTTCACTGTACTCTGTTTAGAAAGAGAAAGATGCTGATCGTTTTAAATTTTCACTAGGATTATTAATTAATTTATGACATTTTTTTTAAGATGTGCTTATTCTAAAACTACCACACAATAGATTCATTACTTTAGTCTAAGTCACTATTAAAAAAAAAGTGATTACGTAAATCTGACGTTGACGTTGTGTGTGGCGGTCTCCTTTAAAATCTTATTTAAATCAATAACATATTGTTTGTGCATTAACATTAATAAAAATAGATCATTTATGTATCTGTCAAGTCTCAATTGTTAATGTCAAATTTAAAATTATGACCGTTCTTCTTTTCTGGTGAAAAAGGCAAAGGAAACATATCTATTCTGTGGTAGTATTTGTAAATTCGGATATTTTTTTTTTAATTACTTGTATTTTTTTAAATATGGAGAAATAAATTATAATAAATATTTTTCCGTGTTCAGGAGGCGAAACTCTTTCGATTCCTGTAGTAATTTTCATGTGTCAAAAAAAATGAAATGTTGTCAATAGGCAAGACGACTAAAAAAAACTGTTTAGTCCGTCAGTTAGATTATTAAAAAATATTGTACACGTATTTTTTCTTTTGTTTGACAAACAAAAAATGAGGAGGATACAGTGCTTAGAAGTTTCGAGTGACGTCACTATATGGTACAATTTTTACCTAAGGGTGACGTCACAAGCCCCCACTCCGGAAGTTTGATGATCTATATCTTTGTCGTTTTTTAATAATTTGATAAACCAAAAAATACGTGTCCCATATTTTCCCATAATCTAACTGACGGACTAATTAGAATGACAAATTTTTAACCCAGTCGTCATCCCTATTGAGTAAGCCATGAGGCTGACATGATCACTTGGAGTGTTCAACGCCTCAACCAAAATTAGAAAAAAAAAAAACACACACAAACTCCCTCTGTGGGTTGCCTAAAGAAAATAATAACACTATTGATACTGTTACTTACCTTGACAGCACTCTCGCACACAAATCTCTGTGTGGAGTCTATGCTGGCTCTCGGCAGCCCGTCGTTGTCGATGGCCTGTCTCGCTGGCAGCAGGGAGGTGACAGCGGTCAGTGCGAAGGCCGCGGGACGGAACGCGAGCCGGGCGCCCCATCGGACCCAGCCCTCGGGGCCGTTGTGGAGGATCTGCTGGTACTTGGTCAGCGGTGACAATTCGCCATTGCTGTAGATATAGATATTATTGCCACTTTATTTGCAAGTAATACCTTTAAACAAGCAATTCATGTAAGTCTTTATTTAATTTATTTCACTGTAAAGTCATGTACATTTCAAAAGATGTTACAATACGTTTACTTTTAGTTTACCACTGACAGATGGCTTGCCTTCATTTCATTTCCAACTTTAACACCATACAAATAAAGTAGCTATTACAAAATCTGCAAACTTGGGTAACAGTATTCTAAAATTGGCTTTATTTGTAGGTTGTTAAAGTTGAATATGAAATGAAGGAAAACCATCTGTCAGCGGTAAACTTTATATAATTTCACTGTACAGTTGTATAAGTCTGCCCACAGTTAGTAGTTAGTTATTTTAGTTAGTTAATTGTTTTTAGGGTTCCAAACCCAAAGGGTAAAAGCGGGACCCTATTACTGAGGCTCCGCTGTCCGTCCGTCCGTCCGTCCTTCTGTCAGTCTGTCCGTCTGTCACCAGGCTGTATCTCATGAACCGTGATAGCTAGACAGTTGAAATTTTCACATATGATGTATTTTAGTTGCCGCTATAAAAACAAATACTAAAAAATAGAATAAAATAAATATTTAGGGGGGCTGCCATACAACACACGTGATTTTTATGCTCGTTTTTGCTTGATATTGATAATGGCAACAGGTAGACGCTTGAAATAGTCACAGAATATTTAGTTATATATTCACTTTAAAATAAACAAATATTTAAGGGGGGCTCCCATACATCAAACGTGATTTTTTTTGCCATTTTATAGATAATATGGAACCCTTCGTGCGCGGGTCCGACTCGCACTTGGCCGGTTTTTTAGGATTCTGCATCCAAAGGCTAAAGGACCCTATTACTAAGACTCCACTCTCTAACTGTCTGTCTGTCACCAGGCTGTATCTCATGTACCGTGATAGCTAGACACTTTAAATTTTCACAGACAATGTATTTCTGTTGCCGTTATAATAATAAATACTAAAAATAAAAATAAAATTAAAAATTAAAGGAGAATATCATACCAGAAACATGTTTGCTTGAGCGTCTTTGACTCCATCTTCATTGGCGTTAACTAGACACTTGAAATTCTCACTGATTACATTACTACTGTGCAGTGGCGAAGCGTGAAAATTTTTTCAGGTAAAGCCGTAGCGAAAACCAGTGGCGGCGCAGAACCTAAATTTGGTGTGGGCAAGACAAGACACAATTTGCGAGGCCCTGTGATGGCGCGCCACACATTAGATTACGGATGTAATGAGCAAAAAACGGGAAACTTTCGAGGCGCGAGGACCCTCAGACAGACGGTGGCCCACGTCGCCCTTACCCAGCGCCGCCTCTGGCGAAAACTACTAACCTTTATCTTACCCTTTTTATTTATTCTCTTCTTGAAAATTAGGACATAACTTCTAAAATCGTCACTCAACAAATTCGCATCCACAATCAGTTTTAATTTAAGGAGCCTTTTCTACTTTTATTAAGCCTAGTAAATACAAAATAATTTATCTAGCGAGTCCGACCGAAGATAAAATATAAATTAAACTGACCACTTGACACTATAAGTTTGCACAATCCGATATTACGAAATTTCACTGGTTTCGAGCATCAACACTATTCTGGCTATGTATTTTTTTATTAAATTAAAACGATATATGTACTACTAATAAACAATAATAATACTTCACAACAAGAAACGAAATATGAAGTTTGTAATCAATGACAAATCAATCGTAATGTTGCCATTACAATTATTTCCAATAAGTGACGGTGTTATTTTATAAAATTCTAATCTAATATTAATTTCGCCAGTTTATAAACCTTAATAATAAAAGCAGATAAAATATAATTGTTTTTGTTTTACACTAAATCATCGACATTTTACGTTCCATTTCGCTGCAGTAATTTTGTATAAGTAGGCGATCGTAGCGCCAAAAATGTTCCAAGAAGCCGCTCACGGCTCGCGGCTCGCGGCTTCGGCAGGCAAAGTGAAAGTGAGCCTTACGCACAACACACAAAGTCTTTTTTTAAATGTAATAAGCCGCTTAATCCCGGGTTATCTAAGTAGCATAAATACGCGATGTTTCCTGGAGTGGTGTGGGTGTTTGTCAATGAATTATTTAAATGTCTGAGTGTACAATTTCTGATATTTCCGACCGGCATTTACTATTAGAGATCGTGAATGAATCGTTTTTGTGAGAGTATTACGTTGCGTTTTGATTCTGCATCGTGTTGAAAAAAAGTTAAGTTTATTAGGGAAGAGTATGCCTGTATTACACACAACGGGTTATTAATAGAAGCGTTTGATTACTTCAAAATTTTAGGCAACCCGGAAGGAATCGGGTTGTTAGCACCCTTCGCCACTGCTACTGTGACCACTAAAACAACAATTTTTTTTTTTTTTTTTATTAAAAATATAATAATCGTTCGCGCACAAATAAGACGTATGGTCAACTGGCGTGTTTGTGGTCAAATGCAAGCCTGTATTGTATAAAAATAAAAACCCGATTTCTATGCCATGGGAAATTCCAAAAATCCTTTTTTACCAAACCTCGAAAATCCTAAAGGGATGGGTCCCATTCAATTGAGTTTATAAATCCCATTCTTTCCATAGCCACTGGGATTTTCCCAAAATCCTAGAATTAGTTTTTACTGTTATAATCAAATCACCTACTTGCATGCCAAATTGGAAGTTTCTATTGAAGTGGAGATAGGGCCACTTTGAAGTGAAAATATAAATCCCATTTATACCCTACTAGCTGTTGCCCGCGACGCCGTCTGCAAAGAATTCGTTTATCGCTATCCCGCGGGAACTATGCCATTTTCCGGGATAAAAACTATCCTATGTACTTCGCAGGGTCTCAAACTATATCTATACCAAATTTCATCTAAATCGGTTCAGCGATTTAAGCGTGAAGAGGTAACAGACAGACACACTTTCGCATTTATAATATTAGTATGGATCTCGTGGGAATTTCCAAAAATCTTTTCTTAGTGGATGCCTAGGTCATAATAACCAGCGGTACGCCAAAGTTCAGTACCTACAATCGGTTCAGTGGTTTGGGCTGTGTGCTGATAGATCAGTCAGTAATGGTTGCCTTTTATATGTACATATATACAGAAGAAGGTTAAACATTAAGGCGGCCCCTACACCTACAATAACAGAAGATTGAAAGGCGCTCTAAATCCAAACGAGCAATTATATTGCACGAACGAACGAACTGCACAATGTTTTCGTGATCAGTCGGATACTAAAATATTGCACAATACTAACTACACGATGCAATGGAAAAATATTGTGCAATAAAAATTAAACTCGCTCAAACTTTCGGTCAATCATTGCGCAATCTTCAATATTAACCCTAAACGGTCAATAATATTGCACAATTCGCAATATTGCGCAATATTTTAATTGACCGTTTAGGGGCCGCCTTCGGGGGGTCCCGAATAAGCAACATAAAATGATCCCACACGGCTTACAATTTACTTAGAAGTAGGGCTCTGCTAACACTGGATACTAATCTAGTTTTAGCAGAGCCCTACTTAGTTTAGTTACTAGTTACGGCTGTTTACGGCGTATATTTTGACAGAACTAAAAATGTGTATGGAAGCTTCGGTGCACGAGTCCGACTCGCACTTGGCCGGTTTTATTTACTTCCTGCCTACAAAGGGTTAAAACTAGAGATGGGCCGATTATGACTTTGGCCGACTAGTCGGTTGTACAGAGGCCAAGCCCATAGAGTAACTTATACATTGGGAGATAGAGTTGTCAGCTTGCTTCCCATATAAGCGCCCCCCAGTGTCTAAAGATGAAACTATTTCCTACTATGTATATATGCATACCTACATAAATACTATACAACTACGCAGTACTGTTGGATGCCCATTTAACTTTTTTATTATTATTCGTGAAATTAAAATTAAACACACATTCGTCTTTAAAACGTTTTATTTAAATAAAAACACACACGACTATAACAAAGTTATTACCAAGTTGTATTATTAAATATGATAACATTACATGGCACGGAAAGAAAGTACAACCTGAACTATGGAAGTAAAGTCCATTTGCTTTACAGCAAGCAATGATAGCAATGTAAAACAACGTTGAAATTGTTGTTGTATACACAGTTCGGTACACAGCACTTCTTTTCTGATGTCATAGCGGAAATTCGGAGTCCTGGGTTCACAAAATATACGTTCGCCAAAGTCCAGGTTAGAGCGTGGGTAAACAGAATAAAGCACAGTCACAAGAATCCATAAAACAAACCCGAGAGTCGTAAGTTAAAAACAATAAATCCAAAACGCAACAACAACGGACGCACGGGGGTAAATAAATGAAAGAAATGTCAAAAAAGTAAATAACTTCTGAAAGTGACGTTGACGTTCCATAGCCAAACACTTCTTTCTTTCTTAGCATGGCACGCCCACAGTTTATTCGTATAAAAAATTCTGTAACCGAATTCACAGTAAATAAGAAATCGATTCAACATAAACTTGAACATTTTAAGACTTTTTCAATGGTTAAAATCATGAATAGTTTCATTAAGAAATTGAGACATACATAATGATCATGTTTATAAATGCGTTAAATGAAACGTGTTAGCACATTATTATTTTTTTCAGTGCTGCAATAATAACGTCTCAAGTTATTTGCTTTTTATTGTATTTGATTATGGTTATCATAAAATTTAAATGCTATCGGCATGTGCTTATTCAGGAAAAAAATATAATTTTGGAAGTGTATTATATATGTTTAAACATATTCCAAGAGTATACTTGCGCCATCTGTTGAGGAAAGATGAAACTAAAACCTTGGTTGGTTTCTCCATTCAAATCAGAAATGTACTAAGTGAAAAGACCGTGGCCAAGCCGATCACGGTTTCGGGATTTTTTTTCACGCTTTGTTTACATTTGATCCGCGCGAAAGTCGCAAAAGCCGGCGCGGCGCCGGAAAAATATTAATAAACTAGCAGCCCGTCCCGGCTTCGCACGGGGTAGACAATTATTTATTTTTGGAAATTTGGATATAAAACACTTTTTTTCACAAATATTTTTATTTATTAAAAAATTATTATTTATTATTTATTTATTAATTATATATTAAAAAAAATCCCACAGTTATATTTGTATGTAAGTCTATTTATGTTCAATTTCTTTGATGGTTTAAGTGGCGATGCCCGGCGCGCTTTTCAGACTGCATCGCAAACAACGGCCACGGCGCTATGGCGGTTTTGTTTACTGTTTGAATTTTTTAATTCGTAATATCTTTTGAATGGAAAGTCCAATTTAAATAATTTAAAAACTATTTTATAGGTAGTTAAATGGTCTTGACCATAAAATAATTTATTTGGATAAGGATTAATATAAACACATAAATAGCATGGTTTGAATTTGGTTAGCATTTTCATTAATGTTTAAAATGAAAAAAGTTGTTGTAGTGACATAACTACAATAGTTGGACATATGCTACCGCGGAGTTTTTTGTAGACATTATGATGTTCTTCAATATTGTTGTACATTATTTTGTTCTATCGCTAATAGTTTCGGCAGCGCATTCGACGAAAGACATTTTAAGACTCATTTTTCTACACCTTCGGTTACATTGTTCAAATTTTACCAAGGATCCCTAATTTTTTTCAAAATGAAATGTAGCCTATGTCAAATTGGAAGAATGTAGCATTCTATTGGTGAAAGAATTTTTTAAATCGGCCCAGTACTTTTTGAGCCTATTCATTACAAACATACAAACATACAAAAAAAGGGTACAAATCTTTCCTCTTTATAATATTAGTGTAGATAATCAAGGTTTTTATTTAACGTAATTCCCCCTACATTCATATTACTGAGAAATACATACAAAGTAAGAAGCCGGATAGTCGGCGCTCTTTGCCGAATAGATGCCGACTATAATAGTGGCCTACCCAATTGGATTGTATGTCCAACGTCTGTGTCTGGGACATACAATCCAATTGGGTAGGTGCAACTTCGAGAAAGAGGTCAATCGACGAATTAGACTCGGCTGGGCAGCGTTCGGGATGCTCCGCAATATCTTGTCATCCGATATACCGCAGTGTCTCAAGTCAAAAGTCTTTGACCAGTGTGTGTTGCCAGTGATGACTTATGGCACTGAGACGTGGCCGCTAACGATGGGTCTAATAAGGAAGCTCAAGGTCACTCAGAGGGCGATGGAGAGGGCTATGCTTGGAGTTTCTCTGCGGGATCGCATAAGAAATGATGAAATCCGCGCAAGAACTAAAGTCACGGACATAGCTCGAAGAATCTCTGGACTGGTAGTGAGTGGCAGTGGGCAGGGCACATCGCCCGTAGAACTGACGGCCGATGGGGCCGAAAGGTTGTCGAGTGGCGTCCGCGGACCGGAAGACGCAGTGTAGGTAGGCCTCCAACAAGATGGAGCGACGACCTGGTTAAGGTAGCTGGAACGAATTGGATGCGGATGGCGCAGGGCCGATCTGTTTGGCGAGCCTTGGGGGAGGCCTATGTTCAGCAGTGGACGTCTTTCGGCTGAAATGATGATAACAGTGGCCGGCCAGATAGTCGGCTTTACTGACTAGTCGGCACATCTCTAGTTAAAACAATCGTCTCAAAATATACAATAAATGATGTGAAAAATGTGGTTAAGATCAAAGTAAGACTTGCGTAACTAGTTTTTTCTATAAGGTCTAATTTGTCTTAATTTCAAGTTGAGTCTTATAGAAAAAGCTAGTTACGCGGTATTGCAGTTACACCAACTATAAAATAATAATAATGGGTTGCTTGGTTATATTGGACATGATTATGTGAAAATGATCCAGCTTATTACCACACAACGTTATCTTATCAGTGTTGCAGATTCATTGAAAACGCTAGGGATGGCACTGCACATATTTTTAACATGTACCTATTATCACAGATTACTTAATAGTTACTTCGTAACAGATACTGCATCCCGTACAAAATCTTGGTACTTACCGCGATTGTAGCCACAGATTATACTACTCCGTCTCCTTAAGAATGTGTGCGTGCCGACAGTGACAAGGGCTAGCAGTTTGGATTAAAATTTTTTTTTCTACATGTTGTTTTACCATTTTGTCGGGATAATTGCTATATATTATATCCATGCAAACTTTCTAGCACTAATATTCTTTAAGCTAAGCCACGGACGGACAAAGAGACAGACGGTCATGGCGAAACTATAAGGGTTCCGTTTTTGCCATTTTAGCTCTGGAATCCTAACAAAAAAGGATATTTATTGTAATGCGTAGAACACATTGCCATGCTCATAGTACCCTAGCGTTATACTAAATACGAAGGTTAACTTTCGAACTTCGCATCGTGCCATCCCGCTCACGCTTATAGCTTTTTATAGAAGAGTAAGAGGGACAGCACGATACGAACTTCCAAATTGTTATATTAGCTATTAATTCTAGCATAGTCATATTAAAATTTGCCCCCTGTTTCACCATTCACTTATAAAAGTTCAGGCGGCATATTTTTTCCGTGGAACACGAATGAACGTGCGTCGGCGCGCGCTTGTGACAACCTACTGGAATTTCGATCGCAGGCGATCGTCCCCGCGGTAGGTAAATATCGCGCGTAAGTACATGGCATGCATGAGGCCTGCTATTATCTATACTAATATTATAAAGAGGAAAGATTTGTTTGTTTGTTTGTTTCCATTGAATAGGCTCCGAAACTACTGGACCGATTTCAAAAATTCTTTTGCCGTTAGAAAGCTACATTATCACTGAGTGACATAGGCTACTTTTTACTGCGGACGGAAGGCTAGTGTATACATAATTTGATTGAGACTGCGAGCCAACTTTGGGGGCGGCAGGCGTAAGCGTTTGCCTTTGGAATCCAAAAGTTTAATGGTTACTTGACCTGAAATGTGTTTTTAACACAATCATTTTTAATTATTGTGACATTGGAAGACATCTCCAATATTTTTATTTTTCCTTTTTAATTTTTTTTTTTTTTGACGGTGGAAGCATTCTACACTTCCACCTAACGTAGATATAGTTAAGATGTAGGTATTGTTTTAGTTTTTTAATTAAGGGACCCAATACATCCCTGTATTGTTTTTTAATATATTTTTTTTTATTTACTTAATTCTATATTTGTATGATTTTTTTAATTTGTAATTTATTATATTTTAATTTGAAAAGATGACTTTCTGCCAAGTTTCTTGCGGCGCATTCTTCTTGGCAATGATGGTCCTTACGAAAGCGCTGGTAGTTTAAAAAAAATGACATGTAAAAGAGCCCTTTGCGGCCTACTTGCAGAATAAACGTTTTGATTTTTTTTTTTGAGAGTTGGTAGATTAGTAGACTATTATATTATAGTATAAATCTTCCCAGGTGAATTTTTCGCTTCGAGCCCTTATCTTTCAAAACAAACGGTATTGTCATAGTATTAAGGTTCAAATTTAATGTAATGGCTCGTAGCGAAAAATTCACCTGGGAAGATTTATACTATATCTGTTATACAGGGTGTCCCGTAAGTAGTACGATAAACGGAAATGGGAGGTAGGTGGGCAGGTCATCTAACAAATAATCTTGAATAGTTGTTATCAGATTCTTGTAACAAAACATTTTATATTTTATATCCAGAATGACCAATATGTCACATTGACAACATAATAAATATTGTGCAACACAACAACCCTATGACTTATTTTCAATGAATCTGCAACACTGATAACCAAACACCGGATTGACAGGTGCAAATCTGTACTGACGTTTAATAGTGCGAGGACACATTAAACTAATTTTATTAGTTGTTATAGATAAAAATGACGTACAATTACCATTGTCTAATTTTAAGAATTTGAATTAAGAAGAAAACGTCATACACAAAAATAAACGTTTTGAGGAATTACGTAACTTCTTTAATATTTTATATAATTTTCATAATATATGATCAAGTTAGGTATGAAGTATCTTTTTGTATTTATTTTTTCAACTTCATTTTGTATTACTTTTGCAGTCATCCCGTGAAACCATATAATATATGATCAACATTTTTTCTACATTTTCAGACTTCAATCTTCGTCGCCTGGGCGACAATATCCATTTTAGCCAACTAAATGACCTTTCTAGGTCAACTGTAGTAACTGGAGCAAATTCAAACAATTTATAGTGTTGATGAATTTCTTCTGTACAACTCAGTTGTACTTCTTTATAATATTGTTGTACTGGATGAATTATTCAATGTAATTTCAATGGTTGTCAAAAGTGACTCGCCACAGGCAATGTCAGATATTGGTTGTTTATAGTTGCGATAAGTATAAATGTAAGAGGTTTGCACATAATTAAAAATATTCAAATTGAGCCATTAGTTATGATTATACCCTGTTAACTAACGCTCAGTTTGGGGGCAAGCTAAAATAGTGATGTAGCTTCACATAATTATTTGATTCACATTTACTTATAAATAGTTATTTGTCAAAATTAAATTATTCTTTTGTGAATGTTCTTGAGAAAACTCATTCGTTGCATCTATTTGATCGGATAGGAGGGCGACAATTATTGAATTAACAAACGTATTAAATAAAAATCCAGACATTAAATCTGTAAAAAATAATAATCAGTTGTTAGAAAATAAGGAAGGTCAAATTGATATAAGTATTGTAAACAAAAGCGGCATAGAGCATTACAAAAAACTACAGTTTTTGCCAGTTACATCTGTAGAGGTCGAAAAACAATTTTCATTTTTAAAATGGATTTTTACAAGCAGACGACGAAGTTTGACTTCATATAATTTGGAAAATTTATTGTTACTAAAAATAAAACAAGTAAGAAAAAATAACAATGAATAAAACTAAAGTATAAACTAAATATTACAAATAATAATAATAATAATAATAATGCCTTTTATTTCCAAATTACTTAATACTTTACAAATAGTTACAAAATATCTCTAATATTGGTGTGCCTTCTGGCATAGGCCTCCTCCAACAGTCTCCACTGTGCTCTGTCATCCACAACTCTGGTCCATTGTGGCCCCAGGGTCAAACGGATGTCATCCACCCATCTCCTTGTTGGTCTTCCTCTTTTCCTGGTGCCGTCCCTAGGGTACCACAAAGTGACCTGTTTGCTCCACTTATTTTCTTTACATCTAAGCATGTGACCTGTCCAGCCCCATACAAACCCATACAAGCCCTGTACAAACTAAATTTAAAAGTATAAACTAAAAATTTGGAAAAAATATTGTTAATTTATTATGAAACATACTTACAAAAACAAAATATTTTTTTTTCTTTCTTTTCATAATAATTTAAAAAATCACTATAGAAGAGCTCTGGTAAGTATGGATCTTTTTGATAATTATGTTAGTGAGTGAGTAAATAAACTTAATTTTTTATTGATTCAGATTATCAAAACCACCCCATCACTTGCCCCCAAACTGAGCATTAGATAACGGGGTCTAGTCTAATGATGGTTAAAAATTGTTTTTTATTGTTGTCGTTAAACTTAGTCAATTTTGAATGAATCACTAGCACTGGTACATTTTTGCCCGCCTCAATCCGGTGTTTGCTGATAACGGTGTATGCCACCAGTGATTTTTATTTCTATTCTGTTGCTACAGAATCAGACCCAAAATCAATATTGACATGTTTTTCTTTTAGCTTTTAGCATACATTTATTTATTTAGAAAAAACTTTTTCTTGTTAGACTTACAGCATTAGCCGACGCGTCCAACAAGCAAGAGATTAACAAATCTACACTAATATTATAAAGAGGAAACTTAAAAACTACTGGACCAATTTCAAAAATTGGAAGAAACATAAAGGAAATTATAAATACCCTTTAAATACCACATATCTGCACAACATATAGTTTCACAGGGGATGGTTTTAGCTACATATTTGTTCTATTTTAATGAATTTGGAGTAAAAATCAGTAATTGGCTAAATTTGTCAATTACACAGAATTATTAATGTTGGTTAAGCGGATTTGCACTATCCAAAACATTGTGTTAATTTTTTTTTAATTGTACTAAGCGGAAAAATATCTGGCCCTCAAATGTATGCAGTAACAGGTAATTTTGTATGTAGAGTGGGCCAAATTTTATACCGCTGAGTATATAATATTTTAACGAGGCTTGAGTACACCTAATGTGACTATGTCAGCCTCATGGGAAGCCACAGAAAACTACAACGCACTAAATGTTGCTTTGCACAGAGATAGTCTCTGTATACAAACAAAATAGTAGGGGAGCCCAAGAGGGGATTTGTGAAGTTACTCAAGCGCGGCAGATTAATATACGGGAGGATACCTTATACCCTCTAGAGTACCCCCATTGAATATGAGCACTTCATGTGGGGGGTTTGCCTGGGGCACCCCGTCATAAAAATAAGTAAAAAAAATAGATTCTTTGAAATATTTGAGCGCATCAGATTTTGATAATTTGATACTCCAGCGTGCCACTGATAATAAATGTATGATAACCTGCCACTTTGCATGGTGGGGGTGGCCATACGGAAGGGCGCGCGTCAGGTTTTCAAAGGGGATGTTAATTCCAAAGACTGACGATTTGTAAGTGAATCACCCACCTTATCTTAATCTGACGCATTTGAGTATTTTAAAGAATAAATTTTTTTCACTAAGTGTTTGACGGGGTGCCCTAGGCAAACCCCCCCCCCCCCCACAAGAAGTGCTCATATTCAATGGGGGTACTCTAAAGGGTATAAGGTATCCCCCTGTATATTAATCTGCCGCGCTCAAGTAACTTCACAAATCCCCTCTTGGGCTCCCCGACCAAAAGGATGTCTAATGAGTTTTTACATCAGTATTGCATCATCTGACAAGGGCTTACTTAGAATCATATTTACACCACTATTATATATTCAAATTTTTTTTTTTTTTTTTTTTTTTTTTTTTATATTATCCGCAATCAGTCGAAAGACTTTTATCGGATTTGGTGAGGGTGAGTTTAGACTTGTAAGGGAATAAGGCCTTTGCCCTATTCTCCTTTTATAAAACTTGGCGTCTTTTCAGCCTTTTGGTGCTATTTTTGGCATCCAGTAGATGCACTGCCAGTGGGTTAGGATGCCCGGCTAAGCGAGCTGCATGAGACTCTTTGTATCGCTCGATTTCTTCGGCAACTGTTGGCATGCCCAAATGCTCATGGATTTCATCGTTTCTCACAAACCACGGTCCATTCACTATTTGTCTGAGGATTGCATTCTGTACACGTTGCAAGCATGCTATGTTGGTTTTACTGGCCACACTCCAGAGTTGTATTCCGTAAGTCCAAATTGGTTTGAGAACAGATTTATAAATCAGTAATTTGTTGTCAGCTGATAGAGCAGAATTTCGTCGCATGAGCCAGTAGAGGGACTTGAACCGATGATTGATTTCATCTCTCTTGCATTTGATATGTTTTTTCCAGGTTAGTCGCCTGTCTAAATGGAAACCAAGGTACTTGACGGATTCAGAATGTGGTAGCACGTCGGCTCCAAGTTGCACGGGTGGGCAGTCTCCTCTCTTTAGGCTAAAGGTGATATGGTTCGACTTCTGCGGGCTAGCACGAATACGCCATTTCTGTAGCCAATCGTAAGTTTTGTTTAAGAGTTGTTGCAAATTGGAGCTAGCTAAAACAGGATCCGCATGGCTGGCGATGTGAGCGACATCATCAGCATAAGTTGCGGTTGTGATTTCGTCCGAGGTAGGAAGGTCGTAAGTGAAAATATTGTACAGAACCGGTCCTAGGACTGAACCTTGGGGGACGCCAGCATGGATCGGGTGGAGTGACGAACGCGCATCATTTTGTTTAACTCTGAATGACCTGTCTGACAAGTACGATGCGATAATGAGGAAAAGCGAGTGCGGTAGTCTTTCCTTGACCTTATATAACAGTCCTTTGTGCCAAACCTTGTCAAACGCCTGTTGAACGTCTAAGAAGACCGCCGAACAGAATAACTTATTCTCAAACCCCTGTCTCACAACATTGTACACACGGTGGACCTGCTCAACCGTAGAATGCGATTTTCGGAAACCAAATTGGTGATCTGGAATAATGTTGATTTCATCCATGTGTTTCTTGAGTCTAGTCAAAAATATCCTCTCCCATAATTTCGATAGAACGGGTGTAAGACTAATGGGCCGGTACGAGGCTGCTTCGTGAGCAGGTTTCCCAGGTTTGTGAATCATTACAATTTCTGAAACTTTCCATAGCTCTGGAAAATGGGATAGCCTAAATATCGCATTAAACAAGCAAGCAAGGAAGGTCACGCATTTTTTCGGAAGTTCTTTTAAAAGTCGAGGAGAAATCAAATCAAAACCCGGAGCTTTTTTGGGGTCTAATTGCTTTATTTCCTTCCATATTTCTTTAGGTGATGTTGGATTGATTGGCAGGCACAATTGCAAGTCTTGATTGAGCATGCAATCTAGCTCGGTTTCATCCAAGTTGCTGTCATTCGGTTTAAACACACTTGCCAGATGATTTGCAAAAGCTTCAGCTTTCTCTGCATCGGTTTTTGCCCATGAAGATAGATATCGGAGAGGAGGGAATGACTGCTGCGGTCGATTTAAGTATTTGGTTGCCTTCCAAAGAGAATGTCCGTCGTTACTAGTAGGCGACATATTTTCTAGATTTATTTTTAAGACAGCGTTCGCGGACTGTTTAAGCGCCGTTTTCAGTTCTTTTATTGCTTTGTTAAGCCTCTTTTTATCTAGTGGATGACGAGATTGCTGCCAGGCTCTTCGTAGGCGTCGCTTTTCCTCGATCCTCACTTTTACTTCATGTGGTAACGTCAAGGTTTTTGTCATTACGTTCTGATAGGGGGTGTTACTCCAAGAGGCTACCTGAATTAAATTTGTGACATACTTGCAGGCTTCATCTACATCTTCACGAGACTTCAGTGAAACATTGAGATTAATGTTATCCTCGATGTAGGCCCTAAACCCTCCCCAGTCAGTTTTGTACGAATACAAGGATTCTGGTTTTTCTAGGGTGAGTGGACTTGCACTTATCGATAGTATGACAGGAGTATGATCTGAGGAACCGTCATAGCTAGATTCGAAGCTTGTATGCAGATGACAAATATTTTTTGAGATGAAGAAATCCAAGAGATCAGGCAGTTTGTTTGGATCGGCGGGCCAATAGGTTGGGTCACCTGTGGATATTGCTTGAAAGTGATTGCTATCCACACTCCGTTTCAACTCCCTTCCTCTAGTCACGCTACAACGTGAGCCCCAGAATGAGTGTTTTGCGTTCCAGTCTCCGCCCGCCACAAATCGGGGGCCTAGTGTCCCAAAGAAGTCCGTGAACACGGCTTCTGTTATTTTATGTCTTGGGGGACAGTATACGGCAGATAAGACAACCGGACCCGCACGGTCTTCTAATCGGATTGTGGTAGCCTGGAGGTGAATGGTAGAGTAGGCGTCCAAAACCGAGTGCTTAAGATTTTTCTTTATAGCCACCGCGCTTCAAATATTCAAATGATCCAAATACTTTTTCCTAATGTATTCAATCTGGTCACATTCCAGAGGGAAGTGTAAGATGTCCTCTGTTCTGTTACAACCCATACATAAGGGTGACTGTATGACTCTCATCAAATTCAAAAAAAAAAATTAAGTGGAATGAGACCAGATTGAATTGTATTTATTAAATGCAAAAATATTAAGTGGAAAACCAATGAAGTATTTTAACTTTGAAGTTCTGCATTCAGGAAATATTTTTATTGTAATGCTTTGGTCTATGGTTTGAGCTTGAATTTATGTTCGTCTTGGTAAGTATGTGGATGCCAAAAATAGTTTTGAAACCTTTGTTACATTACTGAGAATATACATACAAAAAAACATGTGACAGACTTCCAACAGAAATAATATTCTTTGTTGTTGATACTAAATGAAAGTATGACGTAATTTATACACGCCTTTGGTACTTAAAATAATTTAAAGTTTCAAAAAGCTTACCGAAACATTTCCTCGACTACAATATCGAGGCACGCAGGAGTTCGGCCCTTCCGCATAAAAGCGCATTTTAAATCCGCTGCTGACACCACAGGGTCCTTCTTCCAACGACACCACTGCCGCAGCAAATCAGACCAGAACTTCATCTTCATCTCCCATGACTCAGGGTTAGCAGATTTTAAACGAAAAGGGGCGAACAGCGCATTCATGCGAATATCATCCGACCAGCACTGCGGAAGTTTTTCCTCCGTTATACAGTTGTCCGGTAAACCCATTGTGGGTGTTTATCAACACTCAATGTTATAACGAGTATAGTTTTCAAATAATCACAATATAAAAACAAATACAGTTCATTTAGAGATGTCAAAATAAAAATACACACACTGCACCGCACACAGAAGGACAATCCGCCATGCTTTGCTTTTCAAAATTACCACAGATAAGTTATGTTATGACATGTGTATTTTACTGAATATTTTTTCTTCTCGGCCTTGGCACGCCTTAGACCCGCTCTGTTGGCTAATTTTAGATAGTATTACATAAACTGCAAGATATAATTTTCTTTTGCTTCTTCCTACAGAGTTACCATGGCACCTCGTGACGAAATTCAGAAGAAATACAGCTCTTCACGTGTTATTAAATTGTAGCCCGAATATGCTCTTGACCTGTCACAATGACGTTTTCATTTCTTCAGCGAGCGTTGTGTCACGACGCGATTTCCGCGATATCGTTTTAATTTTTGCTTATTTTGCTCATTAACTTACCAATAATTACGCTTTTTGTACCAGTAAGAACACTCTTGATTGCATAATTGGTAAGTTGTAAGGACAATTATGTTTGTATTCTTTGAGACAAAATGTAATTTTTGTTGCAAATTTCCAGTAGGTCGCGGTCCACTTTAACGAGTCGGAACAGTTATGTGAGGAATTGCGGTTTCTTTTGAGTTAAATAAATGAGTCCAACGGCGTGACGATATACTTCAGGCTTAAGATTTAGATCCACCTTTGACCTCTATTTTGATAGTCATTAAAAAGATAAATTCTATTAAAAATAAAGTACTAATTCGAATTATTTTTCCTTAAATCAACAGGAAAATACAACTATTCCCGTTTTCTTTTTATTTGTTTTACTGGGCTTCAAGTAATATCATTCCATTAAATAGATACTTCCAACTTCAAAGTATTGTAAAATAGTCTTTCATTAAAAGGATTACTACTTTAGCTAACTAGTAAAATTTACAGTCATAGTATTTCTCATATGGGTCAGTTAAATAATTGACTGAGGCTATTAAAGGCTAATTCAAACCATGTTCATTTCAAGGTCTCAAAACAAATTAATTGTGTCTATTGAAGACAAAGCATTTACGAGCCCTGCATCTGTAGTTCATGGTTTCATATTTCAATGTAGGTACTATCTTTCCATAATAATAATTATAATTTGTTTGTAGCTATGAATTATGATACGTATCATGTTGCACTTGAAATATGATGACAACTTTTGCTTCATTATTTAGTTTTTATGTATGTAACACCTGTCTAAATGAGACTTTCCTATGTGATCCCTTGATTTCCCATAATTTAATAAGTCATAATATATCATTCTTCATAATCAATGTTAGTCATACAGTGATTTATTTCTTAAATAGTATTTTTTTAACATATACAAATATAATGTAATTGACTTCTGATGCCCCGATGAGGCCCCTGTGTCCTGTGTCTTTATGGAAAAGACGGTACAGGCCACATTACATATCCACATCACGTATCAACACCCTCACATCCTGAGAGGAGGCCTCTGCCTAGCTGTGGGATATGTAGGTCACCGAAAATGATGACGAGATACATAGATACATAAAATCACAACTTGATATCTGTGATTGTATAGCAAGTGGAATGTGATGAGTTAATTTATCTCTTTATTATACATTTTTATCAGAGGCGTGGCCGATAAGAAAAGCAAATACATAACATTGTCATAGATTATGTAGTGGATGAGACAGATTATCTTTAAATTAAATATAGAGTAAATATTACTTTTTTTAACCAAGCGCAACCAATAACATTTTTCGGTAATTTTGTGTAAACAAGCACACTATGTTAAAATGTAAGGTAATCAAAACTAGGAACAAAAATTAACAAATCACATACAAACAAATTATGCGCAGGGTTTTAAATATTGGTATTTTCCGGAACCGGTATCATGGCTTTACACATATTAGTCTTAGTACCTGTACTGGGATAGGTACCGCTTCCAAGCTTAGGTGCTTCTTGATACCGATACCTTAAGAACCGGTACAATTTTATTTTTTATTATGAGAGGAACCCAAACAAACAAGCGGTCATGTGATGGGAAATGATCATGACCACCCATCAATATCAACTCAAAGAGCGTCACTAATCTGTTTGACGGCCTTTAAAAGAAGTATAAACCCTTTTTCTTGAAGCCCTGATGTCATAGTGTCTGGCAACACTACTGCTGGAATTGATGAAATTTACCGGTATTTGAAAGTGCACATAAGAGTGAATGAGAGAGAAAGAGAACACAATGAGTTACACTCCATTTAATTTAGAATTATAAACCACAACAACATTATATTGCGGCTCGTGAACTGTAATCCTTTACAATTTGTACTAGAGTAACAATTGACGACACGCAAATAAAGTGACATTAAAACAATTTTATTTTGCGGCTCCCAGACTATTGTACTGTACTATTTGCTACGTAAGAAATAGTTGACGAGCCGCAATATAATGATGTTGCGGTTTTCAATTCTAAATTAAATGAAGTATATCTACTCACATCACGAGTTTTCCCGTTGAAAAGGCAACTTTTGTTAATACTGGTATTTTTTCTTTGCTGGTATCTAAGTATCTATATAATATAACCTTGGTAAGGCCTAGCATACTAAATTTAGTACATACGTAAAAGCAAATTTAAATTTTTCTTGATTGACAATAGGTTTCAAATTATGATGGTCAAAATTAGCCACGGGTTTTACGAGGTCAATATAAAAAAATAAAAAATATCATGGGACAATTCACACCAATTGACCTAGTCCCAAAGTAAGCTAGGCAAGCTTGTGTTATGGATAAACATACTTATATAGATAGATACATACTTAAATACATATTAAACACCCAAGACCCGAGAACAAACATTCATATTTTTCATACAAATATCTGCCCCAACACGGGAATCAAGCCCGGGACCTCAAGCTTCATAGTCAGGTTCTCTAACCACTAGGCCATCTGGTCGTCAAAATATGAAACTAACGAATCTAATGATCTGTATAAATCAAACTGCAAAGTAAGGCCAATTTTTATGTATGTATGTAAGTATAAATAACACTTTATTGTATATAAAACACATGAAATTATCATATAACAAGAGAAACAGATGTACAAAGGCGAACTTATCCCTTTGAGGGATCTCTTCCAGTTAAAATTTAAATGCTTGACGGGACATCAGAAACAGGAATAGATATGCAATGAAAAGTACAAAGAACCAAAATCTGAAATAACCTAAACAAAATAAATATTAATGCATTAAATTTTCATCATCGTCATTATCATTTCAGCATATTGTCCCACTGCAGTTTGAGCAAATAGTACAGTATAGTCGGGGTAAGAAAAGGTTCGTCACTTTTCGACCTTAACTCGTTGACATAGAGTCGAAAAGTGACGAACCTTTTCTTACCCCGACTATACAATAGTCTGGGAGCCGCAAAATAAAATTGTTTTAATGTCACTTTATTTGCGTGTCGTCAATTGTTACTCTAGTACAAATTGTAAAGAGATTACAGTTCACGAGCCGCAATATAATGTTGTTGTGGTTTATAATTCTAAATTAAATGGAGTATACAAAGTGACCACGGAACACAGACCAAGTTACTGGCGACAACTAATAGTAAAAAAGCGATAACTACATCCATTCAACGACCGCTTTAGCCTAGTTGGTAGTGACCCTGCCTACGAAGCAAGAGGTCCTGGGTTCAAATCCCGGTAAGGGCATTTATTTGTGTGATGAGCACGAATATTTGTTCCTGAGTTATGGATGTTTTCTATGTATTTAAGTATTTATTTATCTATATAAGTATGTTTATCGTCGTCTAGTACCCATAGTACAAGCTTTGCTTAGTTTGGGACTAGGTCGATTTGTGTAAGATTGTCCCCTAATATTTATTTATTTTATTTTATTTATTTTTTATTCAGATTAAACACATTGACTTTTAAATTTATCCGGATATCCTTTCTGGTATACAGAAACCATCTTAGATGACCTTTTTTAGATACTGATAAGGATAGCTACTTGTAGCTGATGATTTTGATTGAAACGAAGTAGATAAAAGAAATGACGCATCTGCGTACGTATCGTTAATCTATGTTACAGTTTCGGATAAAAAGGTCCGTAGTTTGACGTATATAGTTTGAATCTAATGCCTATTGTGATAAAGTCGATTGATTATACAAGTTTAGTTTCACAGTTATAACTTTTTATGAGTGCAGTAGGCTATCGTTCAAATCAGTGTGGCGTTTCACAAAAGCGTTCAAAGTCGATTCAGTAGTCAATATCATTGTCAACGGTTGAAAGTCTAAGGATTCAGAAGTAAACTACCGTGAAACTCACTCATAGTGAAAGTATATCATAGTTTCGGGCTAATCCGTAGCACTTGTTCTCGGAGCCACACGTCACGGCGGCTGCCAAACGTGCACTACATGTTACCGCTCTGCTCGCGCGGCTGCTCGGCGACACTGATACCAGCGCACAACTACCCGAGTTTTCATCGTCATTGTTAAATGTAGGGTAGCACACAACACTTACATCACCCTGTAAAGGCCCGTTCATATTCACCATTGACGCAGTATGATTATTCAACAGCAAGCAGAGCGGTAGCGCGTAGTGCACGTTTGACAGCCGCCGTGACGTGTGGCTCCGAGAAGAAGGGAAAATATCCGTTTTCACTATGTTTTCAGAAGTGTCAGCACCAGGTAGTAGTAGTAGTAGGACCTGGTACAATTCGATTACGTATTAAATTCTGCGTCTATTAGTGGTATCGCAAGCGCAAGCTGTTGCCCGCTATTCCGTCTGCGAAAGATTCGTTTATCGGCTATCCCTTGGAGCTAGGATAAAAGTATTCTTAAATGTTAAGCAGAGGTCAAAATGCTATACGAAATTAATGGTACAGAGTACAGAGACCTCTCCATAGCAAAACTAACTACCTGCAACCTGCAGCAGTAGGTTTATTATGTTAAAGGAACACTACATGTTTTATTTTAAATTATTTATTTACTCATTTAAAAACAAAAGAAGTACAAAAATACTTATCTCTAAATACCTCTGCCAAACTGCATAGCAGTGTGTTGGCAGAAAGTGTAGGACTCTCATTCCTTATTTTTATTTTTTAGGGTACGCACCCAAGGATGCCAACGATACCCTATTACTGAAACTCCGCCGTCCGTCTGTCTTTCTGTTCGTCACTATCACAGGGCTCCATCTCCTGAACCGCAATAGCTAACACTCGTAAATTTCACCAACTATGTATCACCGTTAGTACTATTATTTATTCTGTGGTATCACTGTGTCCGCGTTGTATTTAAACATTTACTTACTCACAGTCCTTTTGATTTCATCGTCCTTGATGTTAGTTAGGAAACCTAACGATGGTATCAACTATCCTATTCGATGGTATTTCCATGTATAAAATAAATTGAACGTTGTATTTATTGTTCCCAGCCTTAAGATATGGCAACATCTGCCCGGTGACACACACACATCCACGTGTATCTACGCTGTGATGAGCGTGTGTGCGCTCGTGCGACGCCGTAGCGGCTGTGTGCGATGCTGTTAGGTAAGTTACAAAAACTACAGCATTATAGTGGAGCCATCTGTAAATATACCTTGACAAGTCCACGTGTGACCAGGCCTTCAATACCGATATTTTCCGGAACCGGTATCGTGCTAAAATCAGGAACCGGTACGAGTCTTGGTACCTGTACCGGGACACCGGTGCCAAGCATAGGTCGTATGATACCGATACCTTGAGAACCGGAAAATTTCCCGGTTTTAAGAAGTTTAAATACCGGTAGACCGGTACTCGAAAGTGCGCGTGGAGTGTTTGAGGTAAAAAGATAACACAATAGGTAAGTTATCTACTCACAGCGCGAGTTTTCCCGGAGAATTTTTCCTGTTTAGGAACCGCTTTTGCGCATCGAAAGAAAAAGAAAGAAAGAAAATACATTTAAAAGCACACAAATACACAAGACTCATAAACACGCACCACCATCAATAAACTAAACTACGATAGAGCATACACGTGTAAGAACCATTCTAGAGAACCAGTATTTTTTGATGCTGATGCTGATACCGCTATTTTTCCTTTAACCTTCTCGCCAACGACACATAATATCAGCACAGCAGGATCTACGCCAACGACTGATATATCAGTCACGGCGTGCAGAGCGATATCTACCTACATGCATTTCTGTAGGGTTCAACTTCGCGTTTGACATTCGATTTTTTGAGGCGGTTTTGAACGGATCAGAGTTACGTATATAAGATGTTTACGAATTAGATGCCAGTACTTTGGGACGTTAACTTATATCAAAATATTTTACTTTATTCTCTGTATGGACAACTTTCTTTATTGATGTAGGTACATATTTACAATTGGCATTTTTCTGAGTTGACGTATAATTTCGAGTGGAAATTAATTTTCCATTTAATTAACTGTCGTAAATCGTTTTGGCTGGAGCGAAGCTCGTTCGCTCGGATGCTGTTTAAAAATCAACGGTACCTCTATCATATTTATTGTACTTCCGTAAGTGACCGCTAGAGGCGCTGTCTGTACGCTTAGTATAAGTTTTCCTTCACTTCAATACTTCTCGATCGCGTTTACGTAAAAAAAACAATTACTAGGGAAACATGGACAGCGCCTCCGCGCGCGCGCGTCTACGTTTCCATAGAATTGAAATTTTTACGTAAACGCGATCGAGAAGTATCGAAGTGAAGGAAAACTTATACTAAGCATCCAGTATGCTTAGTATAACTTTTACTTCACCAAAATACTTCTCGATCGCGTTTACGTAAAAAAATCAATTACTAGGGAAACATGGACAGCGCCTCCGCAGCCGCGCGTCCATGTTTCCATAGAATTGAAATTTTTACGTAAACGCGATCGAGAAGTATTTTGGTGAAGTAAAAGTTATACTAAGCATACTGTACGCTTAGTATAAGTTTTACTTCACCAAAATACTTCTCGATCGCGTTTACGTAAAAAAATCAATTACTAGGGAAACATGGACAGCGCCTCCGCAGCCGCGCGTCCATGTTTCCATAGAATTGAAATTTTTACGTAAACGCGATCGAGAAGTATTTTGGTGAAGTAAAAGTTATACTAAGCATACTGTATGCTTAGTATAAGTTTTCCTTCACCAAAATACTTCTCGATCGCGTTTACGTAAAAATTTCAATTCTATGGAAACATGGAAGCGCGCGCGCGGAGACGCTGTCCATGTTTCCCTAGTAATTGAATTTTTTACGTAAACGTGATCGAGAAGTATTTGGTGAAGTAAAAACTTATACTAAGCATACTGTACGCTTAGTATACGTTTTACCTCACCAAAATACTTCTCGATCGCGTTTACGTAAAAAAATCAATTACTAGGGAAACATGGACAGCGTCTCCGCGCGCGCGCTTCCATGTTTCCATAGAATTGAAATTTTTACGTAAACGCGATCGAGAAGTATTGAAGTGAAGGAAAACTTATACTAAGCGTACTGTATGCTTAGTATAAGTTTTACCTCACCATTTGGTAAGTATTTACTTCTCGATCGCGTTTACGTAAAAATTTAATTTACTATGGAAACATGGACAACGCCTCTAGCGGCGCGTTTGCGCAACAAAAATTGCGAGTAAAAATTGTTGAACGGAACGCAAACTATATCGTACGTGACTCAGTCGATTCACTGAACGCAAACTATATCGTACGTGACTGAACAAAACTATTCGACAGCGTTTTACGAATCCGCACGAAATGAAATGTCATCCGTCAGTGTCATGTCAAATGCAATAAGCAATTTTGCCTTGTTTTACGATATTAATTTGACTAGTAATGTCTATACCTGTTTTATTTGCGGTTTTAGAAGATTATCTTATCAATATTTTGTAATTGACAAGCATAAAAAAATTGAGTGACTCAATTTGAGTCCGTGAAATGGTCCATAAGTTTTGCATTGGCAGTCAATGAATGAATTCAACCTCGGAAGTGTCGTGTCGCCGCATCATCATTCATTTCAATCATCAATTAATTCATGTGGGCAAGATCTATATTGCAAGACCTTAAGGCCCATACTACACGGGCGGTTCTCCCGCCGCGGGAAACCGCTTCTGAACCGCCACTAGACACAATTTTATATGGAAGTTGTATGGTGCAAACTACACTGCGCAGCTCCGTCGAGCGGGAAACCGCGGCGGGAAACCGCCCGTGTAGTATGGGCCTAATTAAATTATGATGGCAAACCAATAGGATAAGAGCTTAGATTATTTATACACTATCTAAGGATAAGAGGATGGATTATTAACAACAAAAATTTGAAGCGCGCAACCTCAACGGCTCTAAGCTCAAGACAAAGAAAGGTTTGTTTATCTATTAGGTATTTGTTATTACTCTCACTATGGTTTTTTACTGAACCTTATTTTCACAATCGCGTTTTTCCTCCAACTTCAATTGACACAGAAACATTAGGTAGGTTTAGGTCATGACAAGTTTACATCGGCCCGAAGGGCCAAAAGCACACAGAAGAGGAGCTCCATCAACACTGTTTCTGTGTCAATTCAAATTGGGAAAAAACACTAAGTACTGTGAGAATAAGCTTCAGTAAAAATCTATGGGCTCCTATTATAGTATAAATCTTCCCAGGTCATCTTATAATTGATCAAAGGCGTTACCTATAATAATATGCGCTATGAATTACGCTGTAGTAGATCCCGTGTCATAAATATTTACTTAAATGTTAAAAATAAAAGGAAACTGTTTTTTTAAAATAAGCTTTTATTTAGTACATGTTAATAAAAATAACTAAAAAGTTAACTGTCTATTTATTAAAGGGGGAAATTATAAGTTAACTAGAAAGTATAAATACAAATTAAAAACTACATAAAATAAAACTAAAACTATAAACTAAAACTACATACAAACTAAAAAGTTAAAAAAATGAAGAAATAGACCATGTATTCAAACATTGCGTTTTTGTCACAGTCAATCATCGATTTTACAATAAAAGCATGTTAGGTATACAGAAAAAAGTTTTATAAAAATCGGTCAAGCCGTCTCAGAGGAGTTTGATAACAAAGACCGTGGCACAAGATTTTTATATATTAGAAGATAGATAAATATTGCTTAATTAGTACCAATTTCAGAGTTATGGTAAGTACACAAGTTAAGCAAGGGGTGTATACCCATATTTATACTCATACTCACTCATTTAATTAATACAGAAGCAGCAAGTAAAATAATTGTAGATGAAATAAATAATTTGTATTGAATTAAATCATATTTCAATTAAAAATAAAAGCTATGCAATAGCTTAAAAATAGTGCCACTCAATAAAAATATGCACAATGAGATTAGAAGTTGAGCATAGGTCAGACTTTTTCTGTGGCTTTGTAAGTACAACATTTGAATTAGAATTCTAGATAAAGCCTTAACACATATTATTCATATTCATTTATTAAATGCAACCATGATATTCAAAGATGACAAATAAATATTACAGTGCTACATATTATATAGCCATAGTGGCCTAGTGGTTTGACCTATAGCCTCTCAAGCAGAGGGTCAGGGGTTCAAATCCCAGCTTGCGCCTCGAGTTTTTCGGAATAGAGTGCAAAATTGCATTGGAAATTGACTATGAGCTTTACTGTGAAGTAAAACATTGTGAGGAAACCTGCATAAACCTGCCAAGAAATTAAATGGTGTGTGTGAAGTTCCCAATCCACACTGGGCCCGCGTGGGAACTACGGCCCAAGCCCTCTCATTCTGAGAGGAGACCTATGCCATGCGGTAGGAAGTTTATAAGGCTGGGATGATGAATGCTACATGGACCCTGCTATGGCGAAGCAACAACTTATCCTTAATTTATTCTAGGACTAATGCTAATATTTTAATTTTACTTTAATGCTTAACAAAATAATTATGTAGTTAATCCTAAAGTTATGGTTCCTTAGAACAGATCATCAGCAAAAGAGTACACGTACAAAAGTAGATGATCGACATCAGCAAAAGAGTACACGGACAACTGTGATTTTTACAATATATATTTTATTTTTTTCAGCCTGACATACAGTATATTTGAGAATTTTTGAGACGTACTTGAAGACATCTACGGGTAATTTTTAAAATAGCTCTAAGTACAAGCGGACATGTTAGCCAGTTGTCCGTTAACTCGTGAAAAAAGCACTAAAAAATGCTCTAAGATCGGTTTTTAAGAGGTGATGTACTGATGTATAATACATGTTGTAAATTTATTTTCAAATGATTGCTTTTTGAGTTTTGTGTAGTGTGATGAAATTTGATTTCCTTCTGCATAACCGGATAAGTGGTAGTTATCTCATCTACGATTATTTTTGCCCCAAAGTAGATGAAGACATGTACACTATTTCGGTAAATATACAAATATATTTTATTGGCAATAAAGTATCTATAAAAATATTACTTCTTATGAGCACTGCTCCAAATTTGAACAAAATCGATCCATTACTTGAAAAATATTAAGTTTTTTTCTTAATACAGCTATACTGTAAAATTTAAATTCCGTAGATAACCATTTACTCTTTGCTGCTGTCGATATTAGGCCCATACTACACGGGCGGTTTCCCGCTCGACGGAGCTGCGCAGTGTAGTTTGCACCATACAACTTCCATATAAAATTGTGTCTAGTGGCGGTTCAGAAGCGGTTTCCCGCGGCGGGAGAACCACCCGTGTAGTATGGGCCTTATAGTATCAGACTTTCCCATACTGACCAATCTAAGTATGAAACATACAGTTAGTCACACCATGCCAACACAATTTGATGACAATGAAATGAATATCAATCAGTCAATAAATTTGATTAGTATATTAGTTATCCAAAACGCAGACAACTTTGAGGGACAAAAGTCCTTGAGTAGCAACCACTTACAGGAAGACAGCATTCGCAGTCCTCCTACTAGCTGGACTGACGATGAATAGTGGACATCCTTTGGCTTATGTTGATGACTATAGTGCTGATGTTATCTTAATTTATCCATTTGGTCTCCTAAAACAAATATCAGTTGAAAATATTAGATAGTAGTCAATGACCCTATGTATATGAATGTTTTGTCTCACTTGTTTGTTGTGTGTTTGCGGTCATGGATAACAAACAGTGTATTATAAATTAATATAACAGTTTCATACAAAAATGTTTAGGCTTTGGTTTTCTTTTTTTTACAATAATTATTAGAAAGGCAGTGATGGCGATAACTTTCCGAATGTGCGGCCTCATGGCGATCTTAACTCTTCTCTTCTCTTTAACACACTCTCAAACGCCCGAGGCATCAGTACAGTTACTGAATAAAATCAGCCTAACTTTGCGGACCCAATTATTGACAGAACCTACCTGAGAACCACAAATAATAACTTATAAGGCGAGATTACCAATTCCGCAATGTGTATTTAATAACTTTGCAAGAGAAACAAAGAACGATCTTACGAAATATAATTGGCTTTAATCGTTATCTTAAATTGCTCGTCAAAACAATGTTGACAAGTCAAGAAAGTTATATCTAATTTGCGTGTATAGTTCTTTGGATTAGACGCAGTATGTAGTCGGAAAGCCAGTCTGCAACAGTAAAATATATTCGAAATACTCACCACTTAAGCTGCGAACACAAAATTATGATTCCAACCAATTCCGCAATTCAACCAATACTGATTGGAATGAATGATTGCAATGCAAGCAACAACCAATACTTGTGCTGTGGGAAAGTCCTTTGAAGTCTATTCACAGACTTAGCTATTGTTTTGAACAGTCTTTTACAAGTCTTTTAGTAACGGAATCCATTTTTAATTTATAAACGTCAAAACTGACTGTCGTAAACGTAACTTCAATCGAATCGTGTAGTCGGTCTCGCAATAGTAAGTGACGATCGAAGTGCGATCGAACGAATGTGACAGAAATAATTTTTCGAATTTCATAATCGAGAGCTCACTTCGACGATAGTACAGACTAACCAACTTATCTGTGAATAAAACCAAGCAATAATACACTTTTTGCGAACGGCATAAAAACTTTTTCAATGCACAAATAAGTTGGGTTCACGCTCACGATCGCGACAGGCAGGGCTGCCTTGTTAAAAAATGCCTTAATATTAATGGTACCACATTAAAAATAGACATATTCGTAAGACAATCTTGAAATAAAAAAATCGTACATTATTATTCATCCTTCTTTCACTTTAATTATAAAATAACTCAAATTATTTCAAAAACATTAAAAAGCAGGTTATATGATACTTTATTTACACAGATTTGTACTATTCATTATTTTTTTTCCGATCAACTGAAGGCCACTACAAATCGCAGTGCGGGACGTGCGCGTGGCGCTAACGGAGCGGGTCCAGCGCGTTATATGGCACTGAATCATATACGCTGCGCCGCGGTTCCGGCTAGTGTCACCGTATATATGTTTCAGTATTATTCAACGCGCTGAATACGCTCCGTAGTCGGCGCGTGAACGAAATGAGTCGTCACCGTCGTAACGTTGTCGTCGTTTTATAAACATCACCTATCTATCTATCTATCTAATCTAATACCTTTAAACGAGCAATTCTTGTATATATAGGTATATATAATCAGTATCTCGGAAACGGCTCCAACGATTTCGATGAAATTTGGTATGTGGGGGTTTTCGGGGATGAAAAACTGATCTAGCTATGTTTCATTTTCAGAAAACCGCTTTTACTCGTGTTTTCCGGCTATTTTTGTTTGCATTAGAATACAAAGCTAAATTTCGCCGACTTCGACCAGATCATAATAGCACATTAGAAATCGGGTGGTCGCGGATCTAGCCGACCTCGGATCGAATCCACGTTTTTTTTCAAGATTTTTAGTTTTTTTTTTTTTAAGTTTATTTTTCATGAGAAAACGTCAAGTTTCTTCTTTTGTGAGAAAAAGTTACTTTTTTGTGAGAAAAAGTATTATAGGGAACGTGCAGTAACTATAGGCGGCAGCACTAATGCGACAGAAGAGACACTATGCGGACAGTAAAACAAACTTATCAAGGTAAAACATTCAAATTGATGGCACCCTTATGGCACCAGTTGGCAGCACCGTCTATGTGCACGTTCCCTATTGGGAGCACAGAACCCCTAAGTCGAAAGGATTGCATTGTCGTCGAAGAGCCGACCTTTTTCTCCGAAGAAAATTACGCTCATCTTGCAATTGAGCTTCCTGGAGCATTCTCCAGGCAAAAAATTGTCTTCTTGCCATTTTTCGCATTTACTTTTAGACTGATTTTTCACTATACTAATTCGCGCGTGAACGACTCACTAGTCAGAAAGCATGTGAGAGCTTTACTTTAGCGTTTGCGTTTGCTTACTTCTCACTAAACCTTGCGAAAGTGAAACGTGGTATTTACGCTCACAAATTGCTCGTCCCAAAGTTTACGCTGTCGACGTGAGCGCTAAACTATTCGAAAAGTGACGCGTACTCGCAGGATTTGTTAGGAAATCGAGCGGAAAATTTACAACGATGAGATGATCGAGCTCACCGCGATAGTCGAAGTGAAGAAAAACGCATCGACTAACGTTCATTCGATTTACGCAGTCGAATAGTATTCGAATGTTTGACGTAAAACTTATACTAAGCATACTGTACACAATTCTCCATACAAATTATTTACGCCGTCGCTAGCGAGTATGGTCACTGTAAACTAGTGTAACTCATGGTAGAGGTACGGTACTAGATAATGAGTGTGTTGCGACCTCCAGCGCCATCTATTCGTCAATTAGAGAAACCGGTACGTTCTACATCGCGCTATCGAAGTTTCTCAACTCGGCTGCATAAATACAACTTCCAACTTTCATCCATCGGACTTCGGTCCCCAGGCATAACATCTGTCAGAGAGACCGCTCTGTTGTAGCCTCTCCCCACAAGTGACAACGACAATAAGATAACATATGACGTTGATCTTTGGACTCAGCATTCGTAGTAATATTGTTTACGTAAGTCTCAAAGTCCAACTCGTTTGGTGCCAGCTTATCTGAAATGAACCATTTTCCTTTAGAACCAATATCACACTGGCCATTTGCGAACGTATTAGAGCGCGCGCAGACAGAGAGCGGTATGGAGTTCCAAGTTCGGCGTTCAGAGTTCTGTGTTTTGACCGCTCGAGAGTTCCAGTCGCCTGATGTGTACGTTATCGTACATTCGAAAGAACGCAGAACTCTGAAAGCGGAACTTGGAACTCCCAGACGGTTAGGGTTCATTAAAACAAAATTGCATAAGCCTTATAAATTAATTAATTTGACTAAATTTCAAATATCAAATTGACGCATTATTAAAATGGACGAAATTTATAAATGACTTTGACCGAAAACGTCCAATTCCCGAAATGACTAAATATTGATATGTACATTTCCTTCAAACACCGGAAAGGCAAAATGTCGCAGTCTCAAAATTTCTAAATTTTTTACAAGCTTTTATCTAGGTTAAACTGTTATGATAACTGTTAGGGCCTAAGCACACGGCGTTGTTTTAGGAACGCGCGTTTACAGCGCGTTTTTCATTCCATTAGAACAGCCTTAAGGCCCCTAGCACACGGAGTTTTTTAAATAACGCGCCGTTACGTTAAAAATACGCCGTGTGCTTAGGCCCTTAAGGTGAGGCCACACGAGCGTAATTTTGTGAGTTGTGAGCGGCAGAATTTCGGTTGCGCCATACATTGTGTCACGTGATGGCGCGCATATTATATGGCGCGGACCGAAATTCTGCCGCTCACGACTCACAAAATTACGCTTGTGTTGCAAAATTACCCTTAGAAGCGGAGCGTACGCGCAGCGTGTTCGCGGGGGGGGGGGGGGGGTAACGGATTCGCCGCGAACGCCCAACGTATTTAGACAAGTATTTAATACGTTGGGCGTATGTCCTTAGTCGCTTCTTACGACATCCACGGAAGAAGTAATGGAGAGGCATAATTCTAAACCCGAAACCACACGGGATACAAATGGAGTAGATAAACCCAAACAAAGTACATTTGTTAAACTGTTGTTTTTATAACCAACAAGGGGCTCCATCATGCATGTGCCCATAGTGCCCAGTGGGCAGTGGGAAAGAGAGCCCTGATCCTCACGAAGTTCTCCTTCACCGTAAAAATCATGGTCAAATGTATAGGTAATTCCGCACGGGAATTCCGAAAACTGCTTTTAAGCCATAGGTCAATTAGGTTACCTACCAAGGCAAGACAATAGACAAGGAAAAAACTGTTGTTTCTCTAATTTTTACATATGTTTAACTGTATTCTCGAGGACAATTACATTTAAATAACTTTGACAAGAGACCCCGAAAAAGTTGTTAGGAAAATGTGGTTTCAGTTAATTTTGGTGAAATTTTGATATGTTATAGATTTAAGTGCCCTGATCAAAAGTCCCTGACTGAAGGGGTGATCCATTGGCGAGCAAAACCGCGGGTACGCCAACGAACTCGCGAGCCAAAGGTCTAAACCGCCAATGGAGCACTTAAAAGTCTGCGGACTTTAGAATTTCAAGTATGCATAAAGAGCCAGCGAGCTCCGCAAATGGATCACCCCCTTTAGGGTAGGGTGCTACCACGGTTCCCGAATCCGTTCCCGATATACGATCGATTTTGTAAAGTCAATACGTACAGTACTTCCGATACTTTAGATTCATTCTCTATTAAACTGATGATCGATTTGACGTTTGTTAAATAAATAAATCATTGCAGACAAAGCAGTACGCTCTACCTAATTGTAATGCCATTTCGCTTTATTTCTTACAATATTCTATCGGCAGAAATTTTAGCTCAATCTCAAATTACAACTTATTTGATGTGCATACTTTGACATTAGACATGCAATAGGTAACGTCTATACAGAGTGTTACCGGTGCCGGAGCTTTTATTAAAATGGGGTAAAGTAACATAGTTCTCTAACTTAACCATATCTTTATTTAATTAATAAACTAAAATTCTGAATTCATTAACTTTCTAACAAAATTTAAATTGCCAGCAATGTACAGCGTAGTAAATTGACAAGTAAGTGTAAATGATAGCCCTTCATACTTTGTTTACTTATGATAACTACGGCAAATTAAAAGCACTTGTTACATTGATAAACACTTTATTACCTACTGAATAAAACTTTAAATACAAACCCCACCTTTAATTAATCATTCCGTTTTGAGAAAAAGCAATTCCTTCGTTCCGTTTTATTTTTCGTAGAAAGTAATTTTCCTCTTCACAGTTTTGTAAAAAGCAATCGCAGTAACAGTTTCTTATTGGAGAAGTAATAATAACACCTTTAAAAACAAGAAGATTATGTTTACTATTCTTTTTTAAAATTGTATGCACAGTTTTGTTACGGGCAAAGGGCTCGACGTTGGGATATGTCTGTAGTACTCGAGAATCTATTCTTCAACACTGCACTGCACTGGCACGATCCTGTTCATGGCCCTTTCAGGCTGACCAGGGGCTATTGGCCTGTTCTCACGAACTCGCTGAAGCGCCGCCGTTATTAATCGAACATTGTGTGGATGTCGTCAATTTGGGAAGCGTTCTCGATAAAGCTTTAAGGCTAGAGCTGCATTTCCATGTGTCTTGCCGTATATTAAAAGCATATCAGATAATTCTCGTGCATCGTAAGCCATTTTAAAGAAAAACAAATACCAGGTTTGCTAATGTTTTGGTTTGTAATTTGACAACACGACGTTAACACTTTTGAAATTGTCATGTCAAAGTTTACAAAATCTTTAATTAATGTATCAAAACCTCCATACATGAACGCAATGATAAGGACGACGATAATTTTGTGATAGTTGTCTCAGTTTTTTACCCCGTACCACTACATGCCTTGTACCAAGTGCATTAGCGATATGAGTAACGACAATTACGTAGTACACCCACTACATTTAACCTGCGGATTTTGGAAAATTAATTGTGCAGCTAATTCACATTATTATGGTTTGATAATACATGCAAACAATTGCTAATGGAACATATTATTAGCAGTTTTAATAAATGCCCACGCATCGGTAACGCCCTGTATAACAAAAAGGTTTAAAACAACACAACGCCGACAGTATAATACGTATAAAGTACGCACGGAAAGAGTTTAAAAGATTGAATAGATTTTTAAGTTCAAGCCCATATGCCGAATTGCAAATGGTTCGTGCGGCCGACTCGCCAGTTTAGTCCACGGTTTGCACGCCTACGAGATTAATTAGTGTAAAATTAGGGCTTATAGATTTAGAGCTGGGCACGTAGGGTTAGAAACTTGGGTCTACAAGAGATTTGATTACTTTTTGACAGTGCGAGCTACATGGTCTCGTCTTGGCAACATTTAACATGAAATGTTTTTGTGGGATGTAATTTATTTTACCCATTATTAATTTCTTTATGTCATACGCACGAAGGTGTGTCGCGAAATGTTATCGTATTTGCCGTATACTCGTAGCATGTTTGTACGGATGTATTTACTCGTTAGTTTATAGAAGGATGACTCATACATGCATGGCATAATAACTTGTTCAGGCAGTTTAAACTTTCTAGACTCCGGCGCATTGATTGACGCCGCAGTCATTGGCTGGTGGTTCGCGTCCTCGCGCATGTGCTGTCAAGGGTATAGATATAATTACACGATGATTTTTAAACGGTGATTAGGAGTTGAATAATATTGATCCATAGCCAGAATGGAATTTAATAGCCGAGGACCAAAAGTAATGAGTCGCTGTTTCATTTAAAAAAAAAACTTTTTTGTTTAAAACTTCCTCCGTCCACCGAATACATCGTTACCCTATATAAACTGTTGGTATCAAAATTTTGATAAAAATCTGGATGTCATATTAACAAGGAAAACTATAACGGCTAAGTTTGCTTGAGAATTGTTAGTAGTATAAGAGTAAATAGCAGCCTGACCTATAAAATATTGTTTGTTTAATACGGGCAGTATAATTAATAGTAAAATTAATAAGATATGCAAGGAATTTTCGTAACGGCTGCGGAACCCTATCCTGGGCGTGTCCGACACGCTCTTGGCCGGTTTTTATTAAGCGTGCGAAGTGTGCAAGCCTTTCTGGCATACCACAGGTATATAGGCACGGATACGGCACTAGGCATACGAAAGGTTAAGGACTTTTCACCAGTGTGCTATGCTACGTTGCTATAGATGCGTTTGTTATCCACCAATCATATTCGTTGATCCACATAGCACTTGAGGAAACGGGTACAACTAAGTAAGATATGTTTTTACTTTGTTAGATTTATTTCCAGGGATGTGCTATGCAGCTATGCCGCGAGGTTGTTAAAGCTACGCTGTGAAATTATAAATTATGTGCCCGTATACACTAATGCTAAGCTATGTAGACGCTCGGGAGAGATCCAGAGCGCGCGTCCACAGCACGCATTCAGAGCACGCATCTTTCCATATAAAAAAACATAGCTTATAGTTGAACGCGTTTCAACCAGTGCTCTGCTATGTGGGCCAATTAATATGATTGGTGGACGAGTAGTTTTCAAAAAAATTATACACAATTAAGGGATTAATTAAAAACAAAATTTAATTAATTAGTTTTGTGTAACGGAGTTACCCGTATACTTTGTATGACTACCTTTCGTTACACAAAAATAGCGATCGTGATTTTTGTTTTGATTACGCCGTGAACTATGTACAAATTTTTTGAAAACGATCCGGATATCAAACGCATGCATAGCAACGTACGTAGCATAGCACATCTCTGGTGGGAAGGCACCCTTATGGATAATGGCGTAGAGGTGTATTCATATTTTTGACGTATACGTAATATTTATGTCCACGGTAATACTGTCGAAAGAATAAATATTTATATTGTATACAGTCACCGCGTGAAAATATGTAAGCATCCACCTTATGGTATCATTATTTATTAATAACATAACATTAAAGTAATTAACTAATTATACAGAAATAAAAAAAAAACTTTATATACAGAGTGGGCCCTGTAACTAAGGATAAAAATTAAAATAGAGATTCCTTAAAGTATCTAAAGTTATTACAAAGTGGTCCTGATGTTTCAAAGTTCTTAAGTTCGGAGAAATAGTCATTTAAAGTTAAGAGTAACAATCAATGAATTTTCACATTGCGACATTGTCGCTTTACGGTCGTAAGATGTCTTGCTACCGGGCATTTTGACAGTATCTAACATGTATTAATGTGAATTCTTTTTAAAATGAAAACGAACAAAAGTAGTCCTTATACCTTCGCGATTTAGAACTATGGTAGTACGTAAGAGTTTGTTGACATTGTTGCACATTGCTGACCTTTTCTTTGAAATTTAATTTAAACTCAAAAAGTTCATATTTATTATTTTAAATTATCTTAAACCTCCAAAGACCATAAATCTCGGAATTGCAAAGAGTATGGTACTCTGTATTGACAATGTATGTCAAATTGTCAAATCAAAGTAATGCAAAATGGCACTAATGAATTAAATTACAATGCACGTGAAAACAACATGCTATGACGAAACAAGAGCTAATGCAAATCGAGCTTAGTGTTAAATATTGTGAACGAATACCCTCCGGCTAGATAATAGCTGCGTTATTTTCAACTCAGAGCAACGAATGCGGGGTCGCCGAATATGATTCTGATTGTGACCACGGGTGTGCAGCCAGATCAGCACTGAAATTATTCGTTAATTTGGAAAAGTACTACACTTAGTGTTACACATGTCGTGTCGGAACGATGTCAAACGAAGCACAGGACGTTTCATTGTAGTCATGGTCGTGAAAAAGAAACATCTTCACAAACTGTTGAAAATGCAAGTTACCCTGTGAAAGGATTACCCAGTAAGATTGGCATACCTAATTATTAACAGTGATTTTATCATAGTGCACTATTTTTGTTTGAACTGCTTAATAAACAGTTAAAAGTCGTAACTTTTACTAGCAAGTGTTTTATTAATTTCGTCCGTCCCCACATACTTGATAAAAAAAAACTGTTACGTCGTGTTCAAAGAATTGATTATTTAAATCAGAAGGACTGCATAAGTACGTTTAAGTAATATTGATGTACTAAAACAATTACTTTGCTCTCCCGCGACCTTACAATAGTTACGTTTATGCAAGAAATGTGCGTTCATGCAGTTCCTCCACCTCCACACTGTACGAACACACACAAATCAAAAAAAAACTGTCTGTTCGTACAGTGTGGAGGTGGAGGAACTGCATGAACGCACATTTCTTGCATAAACATAACTATTGTAAGGTCGCGGGTGAGCAAAGTAATTGTTTTAGTTCATTAATATGGACCTCCGCAAAGTAACGCCTGATTCAATAAATTAATATTGATGTCTTTAGTAGGATTTTTATTATTATTGAAAACTATCGTAAATGTCAATGTCAAGTGTTCCGACTGGATCAACATGTCTGTACATTGCTGGCTCGATTAATTTTGTTAGAAAATAACATTAAATTATTTTTTCATTTTAATGAATTGTAACCATTTGGACTTAATTACTGATTAGTTAAAGGAACTATATTTCAATTTTTAGCTTCACTTACAGGGCCCACCCTGTATACTAGAACAATACCTAATACCTAAAACTAAAAACCTTAAAAAATATAATATAGTAAATAACTAAAATACATTATTAAAAGGAGTCCCTTTAGGCAAGGTTCCGAAGATACTGGCAGCATTCCCCCTTTGAATAGCTAGACTAATTCTTTGTCCGAGGTAGCTGCCAGCTCTTCGGTCTTCTGTGATGTCGACTAACCTTTTTGCTATTTCCAAATAATAGAGTTGTATAGATATTTTTGATACCTTATTAACGTATATATATTTTTGCACTTGACCGTACAGTAGCGGATTTACGCATTGGCCGCAGTATATTGAATAGCCAATTTGTGCCGCCCCCCTGCAATTCGATACCCGTAATTTAAATTGTAATATTAAAACGCTACTGGAATATATTAACAATTCATATTCACAAAAGAATACTTTACAATGCGCTTAGTAATTTTTCATACCCAGACGTTGGAGGATCCGGTATTCTGAAAAATAGTTTTTTTTTTTTAATTTTCGAGACTAACTCCATGTTTATAATAAAACTAGCTGGCGCCCGCGACTTCATCCGCGTTAATCATTGATGCTCCACTCCTATTGGTCGTCGCGTGATGTTATATACTTAGCCTACAACCTTCCTCGATAAATGGACTATTCTACACAAAAATAATTTTTAAATTGGAATCAGTAGTTCCTGAGATTAGCGCGTTCAACCAAACAAAGATAACTTGAATTTCAATACTAGATGATAAATAACCCGCGGGTATAATTCTTGTTCCCATGGGAATTTCGGGAAAATATATATCCTATGTCACTTGCGGAGCTAAGACGAATCTAATGACACCGCACACTTGTCTTCAAAATCCATTGAGCCGTTTAGGCTGCAGGGCGTGCCAAAGAATGACACATACATAAATAAATACATACGCTTGAAAACATAACCCTCCTTTCGACAGTCGAGTGAAAAGAACAAACAATCTCTTCATCATCATCATCATCATCAGCCTATGTTCGTCCACTGCTGGACATAGGCCTCTCCCATGGCACGCCACTGAGCACGATCCTCGGCCACTCTCATCCAGCTCTTGCCAGCCGCCTTGCGCAGATCATCGCTCCACCTAGTCTGAGGACGTCCCACGCTACGTTTGCCGATCCGTGGTCTCCACTCAAGAACTCGTCTACCCCGACGGTTATCGGTTCTTCGGGTTTCGGGTTATCGGGTTTCAATCTCTTCAGCTTTGTAATATTAGTATAGATAATGTTTTTTTTTTATTTTTCTAAGACAAAACTCGTTAAGAAAATACGGTTTCAGAAATAAATTACTTTATGACAAATTCAAATTATGGAAAACGGTAGGTTAGGTACGTTATGGTTATGCCAAATGAAATTCGGGCAAACGATAAAAAAACTCCGAGCTCCGATCAAGTATTAGAGAGTACAGGGGTCACCGATGGTACGAGTTTTGAGGTAAAAGATAGATTTGTAATGTCGCCAAGTAATAGATGTAATATCCCCTCGTGTCCCCAGGTGCACCCCGCCCCGAGGTCCTGAGAAAATTCCAGAAAGCCTCATCCAGCCTCCTCCTGCTTCTTGTAAGATCTTAATCCTTAATCCTTGGTTAGGTTTAGATTAGCTTGCTCACCCGCGACCTTATGATAGCTATAAGCTAGACCGTTTTACCGAGTTCTCGCCCGCACCTCTCCCGGCCCCCTTT
The DNA here is from genome assembly GCA_947563465.1 of Archips xylosteana. NCBI lineage: Eukaryota > Metazoa > Arthropoda > Insecta > Lepidoptera > Tortricidae > Archips > Archips xylosteana. The sequence goes on from OX387370.1 coordinate 7,708,736, forward strand.
GTCGTCATCCCCCCAGCCCCCGTATCGTGCGGGCGAGGACTTTAAACGGGTTAGGTTCGTAAGGACTAGATTACATAACGACTCTATAAGCAAAACGTCTTAGTTGCATAAGGTCTTGGTAGCTAAATGTCTAATTGTACAAACGTCTTAATAGTAGAATGCCCGGGTTTAAGATTGGACTTAGTTCTATTACGTCTTGTTTGTATAACGCCCTAATATCAGAATGGTGTAATAGCAAAACGACTAGGTAGGCATATCGTCAAACATTAATAACGTCTAAATGGCATAACGACTAGATGGTTGAATGACAAGAAAAACTCAAACGTAGTTTGTGAAGGAAGGAATAAAGAAACTTCAAAGTCGAGTTGCTGGCTGGTATGCTACGAAGACCATATGCTATCCAGACACTTTTCCTTATGCGTCGTTTTACAATCAAGACTTATTAATAACTTGGGCGTAAACTCTATTAGTCATTTTGCAACTTCGGGCGTTATGCTATAGTTGTCGATCGAACAACTAAGACATTCTACTCACTAGGGCATTCTGCAAAAAAGACATTGTGCTTACCAAGACCTTATGCAACTAAGACGTTTTGCTTATAGAGTCGTTATGCAATCTAGTCCTTACGAACCTAACCCCTTTAAACGGATTAGCTATACGTTTATGCAAGAAATGTGTGTTCATGCAGTTTCTCCACCTCCACACGTACGAACACACACAACACAAATCACACAAACCCATCTGCAAGCTATCATCATGCTGTCTGTTGTTTTTATACTCTACTATTAGTACGTTGAGATATAAGACACTTAAGTGGGAAGGGGGCGCGTCGCTGTCCGCGTCGTTTGTTCGCAGGCGCGTCTCCGCCCCGTCAGTTCTGTCTGCTTTGGATCGCGATGCTTCTATACATTTAGTATGAAAACTGACCCAAGAAGCGCTGCGCCTGCGATGCGCCCCCATCTCTTCTGTATGGCTTGCGCCTTAGATTGACGCAATTGGGAATGTCTAAAAAAAATTACCAGTGGTTTTTATGTTTTTTTTGTATAGAAAAGTCAATTATAAGAAACTAATTTCAATATTTTGTCATTTAGTTCTCTACTTTTTTTAAAATTAATTATTGAAACTATTTTAGTTGATGACGTCAGATTATAATTGAGGGCTCCCACAATGCCAAATTTCTAAATCTATCTAAATGCGTACGATACGGCAACCCCTTTAATTATTTTTTGCGTAGTGGTACACTATACACTGTGTCACTTTACTGGCACTGACAAAGTGCTAGATGTCAGACAGCGGGTCCAAATCAAACTCCGTAGTATAATCCACGCGTAAATTGTGAAGAATTCTAACCACACAGAATAAAGTACGACTTGGACCGGTCACGCAATTTACACCAATGTCAAATGAAGGTCATTGCTTATTTGTTATATAATAAATTCATTACATAATATTAAAATGAAATAACTACAGAAAATGATTTAAAAAGCATTTATTTCGAAATGGTTTTCGATTTTCTATACATTGCAAAAAATAGACATCCCCAATGGCTGACCTGACCCCTATCTTTAGTATCCAACACGTGACAACCTACCAACGTCACAATGTGCCTAGATAACTCTAGTTTTAGCTCTAACTTCGAGTTATTGAGACACTGACGCACGCATAACATTTTCAGGGGCTAAATTCAGGAACAGCCCAAGACGGTTTGCGAGCGGTAATTCGATCGATTGCGAGAGGATAGGGATGAATTGCTATTCAGGAACGCCAAAAATCACTTCATCACGCGCAACGATGCATTTCAGTCTTATTAATCTTATATTCTTTGACAATAAAGAATACAACATGTTTATAAAAACCATTTCCGCGGTCCGATGCTTTAGGGGTGATTCTCCCCTCCTATCAGAGGTTATAGACTGACACTGACAGTGACAGATAAGGCTGTGTATCCGCGGACGCGTGCGCGTCACGTGCGGCCGGCGGCTACAGCTGCGCCGATAGTGTGTCCTAGACCTGACTTTGACAGCTGACCTCTGTGACGTTTGACGTTTCATTCTGCCGTGTAAAGACGTTTTTACACTGATGAGTGATGAAGCTGCAGCGCTAGAGCCACAACCTTAAGCCGACTCAAACCTACGTTTTTAAAAGACCTATCCAATATCGTATACTTTAGATGTGAAAAAAAATCATCACCACTTTAAGTGCAGGGGAGGGAGTACCATTTTTTTTTAATTTTATTTGGTTAATGTCATTTATATATTCTTCTAATCTAACATATATAAAAAGCTCGTGTCACGGTGTTTGTTATCGAACTCCTCCGAAACGGCTTGACCGTTTTTCATGAAAATTTTTGTCTATATTTGGTAGGTCTGAGAATAAGTTTTAGTTTATTTTTTAATACCCCTATTCTTCGCAGATTGAGTCGCGGGCAACAGCTAGTAAATAAATAAATAAATAAATATCACGGGACAATTCACACCAATTGACCTAGTCCCAAAGTAAGCTAGGCAAGCTTGTGTTATGGGTACTAGGCAACGGGATAAACATACTTATATAAATAAATACATACTTAAATACATATCAAACACCCAAGACCCGAGAACAAACATTCGTATTTAATAAGTATTCGTATAGTAATATATATTCATCTTCTGTACGTGTGTTTGTTCACCTAACTGCTCTTAAACGGCTGAACCGATTCGGATGAAATTTTGTGTGTATATTTCAATAGGTTCCTGGGTGATTTGAAAACACAATTGGACTCGGTAGGTGGCGCTGCTCTGGGCAGGACAACGTCTGCCGGATCCGTTAATACCCATGAATAATTACAGCCTCTCCTATTCTATAAATTAAGCCACGGACCGGACGGACAGACAGCTGAACATGGCGAAACTATAAGGGTTCCTTGTAGGTCTATGAAACCCTAAAAAACCGAAGTTTACATTTCCTTTATGCATACTTAAAAGGCAATAGAACGTTCTCGAAAAATCTATCTGTTGGCAAGTATTTACGTAAAATAACATTGACTTTTGTGAGGTCGTCATTAGTTTTTTTAATACAGTCGTGTTCTAATAATAACTCGACTCAATAACACTCAATTAAACAGACAAACAACTTTTCAGTGTACGCTAAAAATGTTCACCTCTATGTCGTATAGTAAAAAAAAAACAAAATCGGACGACGCAACAAAAACAATCTAATATATAAAAATCTCGTGTCACGGTGTTTGTTATCGAACTCCTCCGAAACGGCTTGACCGATTTTTATGGACTTTTTTCTGAATTCGGTAGGTCTGAGAATAGGTCGTAGGCCATTTTTATACCCCTATTCTTCTTGCCTTATTTTTCATAAGTGTTTAACAATAAAAAGACACGTCAAGAGCGCTTATCTTCTTTCTAATGCTAAAAAAAAACGAAGTACCTATACTTAGATGCGTTGCAGCCATCGCTGGCCATCGCATCGACCATTTAATGGCCCATCGTGTAGAGGTGCTGTAAAACGTGAGACGCCCGGTTGCGTAACCTTACGGGGTATCCTTGCTCTTGATATTCAGCATAGCTGCTGCCCGTGACTCTGTTTCCTAAAAGCTCATTTACACTCGCGTACGAGTGCCGAGCCGAGACACGAGACGAAGCACGAGGCGAGAGTGTAAATCAGGTATTAGAATCCCGCGGAAACTATGAAACTTCCCATTTGAATATCAGGATAAAAAGCAGCCTACCTAGTACCTATGATTTAGAGAGGTAGGTAGCAGTGTTGGGCAAAATTTAATTGCAAGGTACAATTAAAAATAACAATTGATTAGTTGTTAATTGCGAAATAACAATTAACAATTGATTAATTGTTAATTGTGACGTTTCAATTAACAATTAATTAATTGTTAATTGTTATTTCGCTATTAACAACTAATCAATTGTTATTTTTAATTGTACCTTGCAATTAAATTTGAAAAATGATGTAAATAGAAAGAATATAAGATGGAGGGGTGGGGTGGCACAGGGCAGGACTCCCACAAGGTTGACTGAGGATCTCGTAAAGTCAGCAGGAAGCCGTTGGTTCCAGGCCGCGCAAAATCGTTATTTGTGGAAGTTATTAGGTGAGGCTTATGTACAGCAGTGAACGTCTTTCGGCTGATATGATGATGATGATGTTTATGTTTGTGTAACTATAAAATGTGTTTTTGTCAAATATCTTGAAAACGGTGCATCCTACGGCAAAATCAATGAAATTTTCATCCCCCATTTGAAATCCTCGCACCCGTACCCCCGCACCCTCACCCTCCCCTACCAGTGTTGGGTATTAATCAGTTAATTTTTTAATCATCTTAGTAATTGATTGAAAATTTAATTGCAATTAATTTAATTGCAATTAATCTGTTAGTTGCATATTGCAATTAATTTATTTCAATTTACTCATGTTAATTGCAAGAGACAATTAACAGATTAATTGCAATTGAATTAATTGCAATTAAATTAATTGCAATTAAAGTTTCAATCAATTACTAAGATGATTAAAAAATTAATTGATTAATGCCCAACACTGGTAGGTAGAAATCAAACTTGTGAGTAGGATTTTATACTGGTTTCTTATTCTTAAATTAAAATTCATTTGTTCTTATACAATCTGAGGCAGACAAACGATAACGCGATGTTCGAATACGCTCCCAATCCCAAAGTTAAAGCGCCATCTAGCGGCAAATAGGTGAACTAAACTATATTTATACAATATGATTATGTGAGGTACAGTACCCGGCCGTAAAGATTGCACACGCTCTTTGAAAAAAGACTGCAAGTTTCCGACATTTTGCAGTCTTTTTCCAAAGACCCGAGCGTCTTTTTCCCGAGCCCAAGTCCGATCCTGCATGGAGTATTGCTGCCACCTTTGGGACGGTTCTGCTGAATATCAGCTAGCTGCTTTGGATTCGGTAGAACAGCGAGCGAAGAGGCTCATCGGCGTCGCTTGCGATGCGGATTTTTGTCGCCAGAGCCTTCGTCATCGCAGAAGAGTGGCTTCTCTGTCGGTATTCTACAGGCTGCATTTCGGTGAATGTGCTTCGGTACTGCACGACCTTATTCCGCCTGCTCCTTTCTTCCACAGGTCGACCAGAAGTAGGCGGGGTCTCCACCCTTACGTTGTCAGTATTCCCAAATTCCGCACAAAGCGTTTTCGCTCTTCCTTCATCAATCGCACAGCTATGGAGTGGAATTCCCTGCCTGCGACTGTGTTCCCTGAACACTACAATTTGGCCGCTTTCAAGTCTAGTGTGAATGAGCATTTACTAGGCAAGCGTGCTCCATCGTAGGCCTCATCTTCGCTTTCCATCAGGCGTGATTGTGGCCAAACGCAAGCCTATATTGAATTAAAAAAAAAAAAAGTCCGTGTGTGTGTGTGTGTGTGTGTAACACACAAAAAAAACACATCGGTCTTTGGAATAAGACTGCAAATGTCCGACATTTGCCGAGATTGATTTCAAAGTCCGTGTGCAATCTTTATGGCCGGGTACTGTAGACAAACGATAGCGTGATGTGCAAATAATGCTCAGAAGTTAAAGCGCCATCTAGCGGCAGGTAGGTGAACTAAACTATACTTAACACAGCCTATGTACATAGACATATTATCAAACCGCAATTTGAATGGGACTGTCAGAACTGTAATCTATATCTATATCTATACATATAATAAATCTGTAACAAGTCGGTGTCTGTACATTGAAGATATTTGAGAAAAACTGTCTCTAGGGCTATTTATTAGCGCAATAGAACCCAAAACAATGATTTTTAGAATTATTGTCTGTTTGTCTGTGCGTTTGTGCGCGCTAATCTCAGAAACGGCTTAACCTAGAAGGATGCAGTTTTCACTGATATGTTGGTATTTTCTTGGATTAACATTTAGTGTTTGTTTCATTTGAATCGGTTTACAAATAAGAAAGATACGTCTATTTTAAGAATTTATCGAACATGGATAGTACATAGAAAAAAAAACCAACATAAAATGAGCTGACAACAATATAGTAAACTATACTAAATAGGGTTCATCTTAAGTTGGACATGCACACATTTGTTGGTTTGTTTGAACGCGCTCAGGAACTACTGCTCCGATTTGAAAAATTCTTTCAGTGTTAGATAGCCCATTTATCGAGGAAGGCTATAGGTTATATATCATCACGCTAACACCAATAGGAGAGGAAGAATGTTTCAAAATCGGGGGTTTTTGAAGTAAAACTTCTATAGGCACGCTTGACGCGGGGGGTAATTTTTTTTATATCGAGGAACTAAGGAGAGCCATAATTGATGAAAAAGCAAATTGGATAAAAAAAAGCTGCCCAAATTACTAATTCCACGCGGACGGAGTCGCGGGAAAAAGCTGGTTTCATACATATTTTGACGTAAGCATATAGAATTACTGTCAACTCCAATCCCTTTCTAAACTCGCCCTGATTTATACATACAATCACGCCACCAAGGGATAGGCAGACTTTTTGTTTCCACCTGCAACGATCACATACATCTTTCGCTTCCACACCTCACTAGTCTTTTCATACATGCTCGCCGGTTTCAGGTACTCTTGGCAGCCTATGTAAATAAAATAAATAATTTCAATACTAGATAAAAAACCCGCCTGTAGGTATAATTCCCGTTCATGCGCATTCCGGGAAAATACATACCCCATGTCACTCGCGGAACTGAGACGAATCTAATGACACCTCACACTTCAAAATCCATTGAGCCGTTTAGGCTGCAGGGCGTGCCAAAGAATGATACATAAATACATACGCTCGAAAACATAACCCTCCTTCGACAGTCAGGTGATAAATCATGAGACGACTGACGCAAACTAAAGCATGTACTATGGGTACTTACTAGACAACGGATAAATGTACTTAACTAAATACATATCAAACATCCAAGACTCGAGCATAAACATTCGTATTTCACACATATTTGCCCCGGCCGGGAATCTAACCCGGGACCTCAAGCTTCGTAGTCAGGTTCTCTAACCACTTTACGATCCGGTCATCAAAATATTCCAGACGTCCACCTAGCGTCCAGGGGCTAAATTCGCGAGTGGTAATTGGGCATTTTTATTTTTTCTTGTACCTTTTGACTTTTTTTTTATATTCGGAAAGTTTTATGTGATTTCTGCTCAGAATCACGAGCTCTTTCGATTCTACTAGGAGAAAAAAAGTGTCCCAAAACTTTCATACAATTTTCGATTCCTCAATTCCGTTACGGTCATATAAAGTCTATGAAAAATGGTAACGGAACGGGAAAAAAACTTTGGACACTTTTTTTCTCCTAGTAGGATCGAAAGAGCTCGTGATTCTGAGCAGAAATCACATAAAACTTTCCGAATTAAAAAAAAGTCAAAAGGTACAAAAAAAAAAAAGCCCAATTCGATCGCTTGTGAGAGGATAGGGATGGGCTGAGCTTGGGATGAGCCTTATTTTCCTGTTAATTAGCTTTGTAAATAAATAAATGAATAAATAAATAACTAAATAAGGCTCATCCCAAACTCAGCCTAAACCTCTCGCAAACTAATGATTTTCGGCGTTCCTGAATAGCAGTTCATCCCTATCCTCTCGCAAACGATCGAATTACCGCTCGCAAACAGTTTTGGGCCGTTCCAGAACTTAGCCCCAGGAGTATACACACGCACGCGCATCCTCGCGGACTTTCGCTTTTATACGGAAGGATTGATTTTATAACGATTTGTATAGAGAGACAAACTGTGAGTTCGATAAACAAAACTTTTCCGCACATAACTAAACCCTTGCCCCCTTATCACGCTTAGGCAGGTCACTCAAATGACAGCCAAACTTGACAGCCAGTACTGTACTAGTCCACGCACGATAGGCGCGCGCGCCGACCGCCAGACTCGCGCTCTCAAAAAAAAACAATTAAACAATTCATTATATAAAATAGCTACTAAATAACCCTCCGGCAGTCGGGTAAAAAATATAGAGTTTTGAGATGCGTGTTATGTGTTGATTTTTTTTTATTTATTTATTCAACCTGTGATAGTGTTGTGTGATTTAATTTATTTACGATGAAGGAACAGTTTGGAGTTATTACTATTCATCAAGTAAGTACCGTGTTTTGTTAATCAAATAGGGTCGTATTGCGGGCATTTTTCGAACATTTAAGCGTTCACTTACCTATAATCCGGCCTTAGGGTGTATTTTCACCAAAGACTTGCTGTGTTACGTTGCTATGGATGCGTTGGGTATGTATTACAATACCGAAGTACGAAAGACCGAATGTATTAAAATATCGAATGGGTCAAAAGACCGACGCGATTTTTTTCTGAAACCGTAAACTTTACAGAATTTATTAAAACGGCATCATACAGAACCCATTAGGTTAGGTTAGGTTTGTTTTATAACAATCTTAAAAAGTTAACGGTGTCCGAAAAAAATCGTGTCGGTCTTTTGACCCATTCGATATTTTAATACATTCGGCCTTTCGTACTTCGGTATTGTAATACATACCCGATGCGTTTGATATCCATCCACCAATCATATTCATTGGTCCACATAGCATAGCACTGGTGAAGACGGGTTCAGCTAAGCTATGTTTTTTAGAGTACGTTTTTTTAGCATTGTCAATTGAAAAATAAATCACAGCAAATATGTAACAATTACCTAGCAATTAGCAAGGAATATGGTCATTTGAATTCTTTTAGTTTCATAAGTAATAGTTACTATTTTTTATAAAGCGTTTTTCAATAAAAAGACTGTTTACCCTATTCCTAATGCTAAAAAAAGAACCTACCTAGCTCATTTCTTCAATAAATAATAATAATAGTCTTTATTTTTTTTTTCGGATAAAATCCATAGAGTTTAGTTACATACAGTCAAAAATTATGACTAAAGTGGATTATTCAAACATGGAACAAAAAAGTACCTTCTACTTTTTTTCATAATTGGATAGTTTTGGGTTGATTTTAATGATTAAAAACATGTCCCCAATTTTTCATAAAAAAAAATTGAAATTTTTTTGACGGGCCTTATATGTAGACTGTGTGCAAAAAATTACAAAACGGATTAAAAAAATAAGTACTTACCCTTTTTAGGGTTCCGTAGTCAACTAGGAACCCTTATAGTTTCGCCATGTCTGTCCGTCTGTCTGTCTGTCTGTCCGTCCGCGGCTAAGCTCAGAGATCGTTAGTACTAGAAAGCTGTAATTTGGCATGAATATACATATCAGTCACGCCAACAAAGTGGTAAAATAAAAAAATATTTTTTTAGGGTACCTCCCATAGACGTAAAAGGGGGGTGATTTTTTTTATCGACTAACCCTATAGTGTGGGGTATCGTTGGATAGGTCTTTTAAAACCATTGTGGGGTTGCTAACATGATTTTTCTATTTAGTGATCTGTTTGCGAAATATCCAACTTTAAAATGAAAATTTTCATTAAAATCGACCGTCCCCCCCCCCCCCTCTAAAATCTAAACTGTTGGGTGGAAAAATTTGAAAAAATTCAGAATGGCAGTAAATATATCATATTTACTAGCAAAATTATAGCGGCTAAGATGGCTTGGAAATTATTTGTAGTTTTAGAGTAACCTAAGGTATAAAACATACCTAAACTTGGATGATTCCGTACACATACGAAATCCTTAGAAAAATATTAAGTACTTGATTTTTTCGTAATGGCTACGGAACCCTACCTTGGGCGTGTCCGACACGCTCTTGGCCGGTTTTTTTTCTTTATAAAAATGAGCATTACGTTTGATAACTATTACACTAAAAGGGACTTATCAGGCAAACAATATTTACCTCGACGTTTCGGCCGCATTGCAGCGACCACAGTCATGAGTTGATGGTTGGTTGATGGATGAAAAATCACGAAGTTTAAAATAGTATATTAACCTACGATGATGTTGAATAAGAATACCCCAAAATTTCTTCACTTTAATAAAAGTAAATGGTTATTGTTATTATAGTATACGTAAACCTAGAACTTACTTAAAATATTCATTATCTATACATACAATAAATCTGTAATAAGTCGGTGTCTGTACATTGAAGATATTTGAGAAAAACTGTCACTAGGGCTATTTATTAGCGCAATAGAACCCAAAACAATGATTTTTAGAATTATTGTCTGTTTGTCTGTTTATCTGTTTATCTGTTTGTCTGTGCGTTTGTGCGCGCTAATCTCAGAAACGGCTTAACCTAGAAGGATGCGGTTTTTACTGATATGTTGGTATTTTCTTGGATTAACATTTAGTGTTTGTTTCATTTGAATCGGTTGACAAATAAGAAAGATACGATACTTTCAGTGTTAGAAGTACGGTGGTGAATGTGTAAGCTGCCCAAATTACTAATTCCACGCGGACGGAGTCGCGGGTAAAAGCTAGTATTTAATATAATTAATAAGAAATAGACTATTATCAATTTTTATGACATATGACACACCGACGCGTTTCGAACTCAGCCAGAGCTCATCTTCAGAGTACCGCAAAGATGTGCTCTCGTTGAGTTCGAAACGCGTCCGTGTAGTTTGGTGGTGGTGATAGTTTGTGTGATTAGTGTGTGTTTAATTTATACAGTGTGGAGGTGGAGGAACGTAGCTATCATAAGGTCGCGGGTGAGCAAAGTAATTGTTTCAGTTCATTAATATTGGGCCTCCGCAAAGTAACGCCTGATTCAATAAATTTGATTTTGCTAGCGTTTGCCCAGATTTTATATAGACCAGACTTTACTCCGTACTTGGAAATAGCATTTGGAACTTTTTGGCACCAAGTACTATATCATCGGCTTCGGAACACGAATGGAGCCAAGTATGCAATAGATAGATGTAAGCTTGTCACTTATTATAGGTACCCTGTGTCATAAAATTTACTACTTTTATACAGGGTTATTTGTAATTCACTAGCATCCTTTCAACCCTAAACTCCTACCACTTAAACAAACGTTTTTTGTTTTACGGCTTTTGTCATAACTTAATATTTTTGGTGTAATAACGTTTTGAAAATTTGAGATTTCCTCTTATTTTTACGATACTCTGCGTATTTGTATGGGAAAAAAGTGCTTCATTTTAAAAAGTCGTAGAACAAAAAACATTTGTTTGAGTGATAGGAATTCAGGGTTAAGAGGATGTCAGTGAATTACAAATAACCCTGTAAGTATACACTTACACTAATTGTTGCCCGCGACTCCGTCTGCGAAGAATAGGGGTAGCTGTACAAAAAATAGGCTACGACCTATTCTCAGACCTACCGAATGTAAGTAGAGAAAAAATTTGATGAAAATCGGCTAAGCCGTTTCGAAGGAGTTCGATAACAAATACCGTGACACGAGATTTTTATGTATTAGATATACATATGTCGCAGGGAAATGACCACAATAAAGATGTGAACAAATCTTTAAGAAATATTACCAAATACGCGGGATGTTAAAATGGGGGAATCCATTTTATCATTTGCCTAGAAAAAATCAGTCATTTGATCAGATCCCTAAAACTGTTCAGTGGAATGATTAAATCAGTCAATAAAGGCAACTCGTTTTTTCATTTCACCAGATTTATTTAGTAATACACTGACGAGCAAAAATAAGGGGTCGGTTACAAAAATGACGATAGCTACAAAACCCGCTGTGATAGCTTCTTCGAGTAAAATGAGTTTAGTAAAACATTTTACTCGAAGAAGCTATCACAGCGGGTTTTGTAGTTATCGTCATTTCTGTAACCGACCCTTTATTTTTGCTCGTCAGTGTATAATATCCCTGAAACAAATCAGTGATGAAACGAATTCTCAAAAACAACTCATTTTATCATTTCAATAGACACGTTCAGAAATTTAAACAAATCGCCCAGTAGAGACTTTAACATAAGTTAGTTTCGCTATGAAAATTCATTCTGTATGTTACTTAGGTTAGGTCTCATCTCATGCCAGAAATACCAAGAATCATCAAACATCGACCGAAATCACTCAACGCAAACACGGCATCCCTTGACGAACACACTAGTCTTGCACGTTCGCCAAACCTGGGGATGACCACTACTGAATTGATACATTCTGATACATCACAAACACGTTTGTCGAACACCCTTTGATTTGTGCAAAAAACCGACACTAACGCCGATAACTGGCAAACACAAACAAAACCAGGCAAACACTTATCCATGCTTCGTGTTTGTTGATTGGTGTCCGCTGTTTGCCTGTGTTTGCCAACAATTAACACGAGAGCTCTATCTCTATTTAGTTTCTTCATTTACTTCATAGATGGCTCTGTTTTGTTAAGCAGATGTCAAAACACCAAACGAAATGAATGGTACAGAGAACTCTATAGTAAAATAAATACAGCAGGTTCATTGGCAGTTCTTAGATTACTTTATGTTGTACGTACGTACATTATACTATACGCATACGTCACAGCTGCGGTTTGAACCGACGACCCCGCGTCCGTACGGCGCATACATTAACATAAAGTAGCACGAGTATGAGACGGACGCATCTAAGGTGCAAGCCACACAGAAGAGACGTTGAATCAGTTTTCTTTCATACTAAATGTTAGAAGCGTCGCGATCCAAAGCAGACAGAAGAGACGGGGCGGAGACGCCGCCTGCGAACAAACGACGCGGACTGTGACGCGCCCCCGTCCCACGTCTCTTCTGTCACAGAATAACTAATAGTACCTACTAGCGTACAGAAGGATCACTCTCGAACAAAAGTCAACTTTAGGTATAAAAATTTGCCTACTCTTACGACCGTTAACTGCTTGCACGCGAAATTGAAACTTATCGTGTGATACGAGCGTTCATATTCCGTTGGGCACCGCTGACCTGAAACCAGGAGCACAGGGTTGCCACTCACTGATATTTAGGTAGGTGTATAAATCAAGAAAGATAACAGTGTGTATTAATTCTGTAAACTACCTTTAAAACGCAACGGTATTTTTTATACGGATTATAAGATCGTTTAGAAGTCATTGTTTGTAGCAAAAATCACAGAAAAAAAGATGCATAATTAATTACGCGCGACGCGGCTAGCGTGCGAATCGAATGCCGAGCGACAACCTACTTGCCATAAGCTATGTCCACACCAGTACGCTTAGTATAAGTTTTCCTTCACTTCAATACTTCTCGATCGCGTTTACGTAAAAAATTCAATTACTAGGGAAACATGGACAGCGCCTCCGCGCGCGCGCGTCTATGTTTCCATAGAAAACGTAAAAATTTCAATTCTATGGAAACATAGACGCGCGCGCGCGGAGGCGCTGTCCATGTTTCCCTAGTAATTGAATTTTTTACGTAAACGCGATCGAGAAGTATTGAAGTGAAGGAAAACTTATACTAAGCGTACAGTATGCTTAGTATAACTTTTACTTCACCAAAATACTTCTCGATCGCGTTTACGTAAAAATTTCAATTCTATGGAAACATGGACGCGCGGCTGCGGAGGCGCTGTCCATGTTTCCCTAGTAATTGATTTTTTTACGTAAACGCGATCGAGAAGTATTTTGGTGAAGTAAAAGTTATACTAAGCATACTGTACGCTTTCACGTTCATCTTGCGTTTTACTTTGACGCATGCCCGAGCAACCATAGCGCATGCAATAGCGCATGCCTCAAAATTAATTGAACAGCAGCGCGTGCCGCTAGCACATGTTTATCCAACGCCGGTGGATCGGCGGCAGAATTTCGTGCGTCAATGGAAAACTCATGTGGACATAGCTAATCGCCTGCCCGGGAGGCGCGCCGGCCGAACATACTAAACTGCGGAGTGAAACCCCCCCCCCCCCCCCCCCCCTGCTTCTGTGTGACTTGCGCCTTAGCGTCAAAGAGTAACAAACATCCATACAGCCATACATACAAACTTTCGCATTTATTATACTAGTAAGATGCAAAGTCACTGTGTCTTTTTGTTATATATTCTACGTGCGTGACTAACAAACCGTAAACATCATTTTTCATAGCCATTACATTGTTAAATACTAAACACCTCAATATACGCCTTCTTATGCTGATTTGCGATAGTGACCTTGCGCCAAGTCCGTTCGGGTCGCTACCACCTTCTTAAGCCCAGTTTACACTTGCGAGAAAAGTTGTGCAAGTTTCATTATGTGCGGGACACCCTTCGACGTGCCTGCAGCTTGGGTCTGGTTACTTCTGGACGCTGGTCGAAATGATAGGCCGGTTTGTTGGTTCCTTCTTGGTCCGCTCGGTGTCGCTCCTCGAAGTCGATTGATTCTCAGGCGGAATGGCCTACCTTTATTTCAGCGCTCGAGGGCGCAATTGGTAGGGCGACCCGAGCGGATGTTGAGAAGCATTTATTGACCAATAAGCATATTATCCAATCATAACTTAGTATACAGCGATAACCTATCAGGCTTAGTCATTATTTGCCAATAGTAAAAGGGCCAATTAGGTTAGCCCTTTTTTAACCAATAATTAGTTTTACATTATATTCTTGTAGTCGGCCAGTTCGATCCCTAGGCCACATAGAACCCTGTCAAAGTAATTAAATTCAAGTTAGTATAGACTATGCCTCTTGAGCGAGGCAAATGTTACCACGACAAGGCTCCGCGGCGGCCCGGGAATCGAACCCGGCCGACTTTACTTAACTAAATCATTAATAAAAAACAGGAATTGCGTATCTTTAATTGACTTAAGGCATAATTAAACAGGTTAGTGTTTGTGCGGCGTTCTGCACATTAATTGACTTAAGCTAACATAATTAAACAGGTTAGTGTTTGTGCGGCGTCCTGCACACATTAGATTGCGCGGCTATAAAGCAAAAGCGAAGGAGTTTGAAGTGGAGCATCGAGCGTAGCGAGTTCTTCGCGTGTATAGGGCTGGAGAAACGCCACGATGTACCTACAGTCCACGTACGTCAGCTAACATCTATTTTTAACCCCCGACACAAAAAGAGGGGTGTTATAAGTTTGACCGCTATGTACATATATGCGTACTTATATGCTGATCTGTGTTGTCTAGTGTTGTGTGTGTCTGTCTGTCTGTGTGTATGTCTGGCATCATAGCTCTTAAACGGGTGAACCGATTTGGATGCGGTTTTTTTTTTAACAGAAAGCAGTTTTCTTGGCGATGGTTCTTAGATATGTTTCAAAGTTATCAGCTCTTTTGATAGCTGCAGAAGGGATCTTAGATGCATAATGGGCATTGACTTAATGTTCAAACATACGAGTGACAATACAGGGTTATTTGTAATTCACTAGCATCCTTTTAACCCTAAACTCCTACCACTTAAACAAATGTTTTTTGTTTTACGGCTTTTGTCATAACTTAATATTTTTGGTGTAATAACGTTTTGAAAATTTGATTCTGCCTCTTATTTTTACGATACTCTGTGTATTTGTATGGGAAAAAAGTGCTTCATTTTAAAAAGTCGTAAAACAAAAAACATTTGTTTGAGTGATAGGAATTCAGGGTTAAGAGGATGTCAGTGAATTAAAAATAACCCTGTATATAACTAAATATTCTGTGAATATTTCAAGCGTCTACCTGCTGCCGTTATCAATATCGAGCAAAAACGAACAAAAAAATCACGTTTGATGTGTGGGAGCTCCCTTGAATATTTATTTTATTCTGTTTTTTAGTATTTTTTGTTATAGCGGCAACCGAAATACATCATCTGTGAAAATTTCAACTGTCTAGCTATCACGGTTCGTTTGATACAGCCTGGTGACAGACGGACAGACGGACGGACAGCGAAGTCTCAGTAATAGGGTCCCGTTTTTACCCTTTGGGTACGAATCCCTAAAAAGGCTTTAAGCCCCACAATGAGAGGGCACATCCTTTTCTTTCCTCACAATATCATTTGCCATAATTTCACTTGCCCATACCACAGTCGTTTTCAAAAAATTTGTACACAATTAAGGGATTAATTAAAAACAAAATTTAATTAATTATTTTTGTGTAACGGAGTTACCCATATACTTTGTATGACTAACTTTCGTTACACAAGAAAAACCATCGTGATTTTTGTTTTGATTAAGCCGTTCGTTAACTACAGTCAAAACCGTTTATTACATATTGGATGTAACGACCAAGAAAAAACCCAACACGATCTTATACAGGGTTATTTTTAATTCACTGACATCCTCTTAACCCTGAATTCCTATCACTCAAACAAATGTTTTTTGTTTTACGACTTTTTAAAATGAAGCACTTTTTTTCCCATACAAATACACAGAGTATTGTAAAAATAAGAGGAAATCTCAAATTTTGAAAACTTTACTACACCAAAAATATTAAGTTATGACAAAAGCCGTAAAACAAAAAACATTTGTTTAAGTGGTAGGAGTTTAGGGTTAAAAGAATGCTAGTGAATTACAAATAAACCTGTATACCAAAGTAACACTGGTTACAATGACCAACCGTGTTTAACGACCAAATATTGCTGTCCCTTGAATTGAATCTACCAATGTTTGCCTTAAATTATTTAGAAGCGTGCTGTTTTCAGGAATTTTAGATGTCAACTTGTGTCTTATTTATGTTTTTTATATGAAGAGAAGCCTAGGTGGCCTAGTGGTTTGACTTATGGTCTCTCAAGCAGAGGGTCGTGGGTTCGAGTCCGGGCTCGCACCTCTGAGTTTTTCGGAATTTATGTGCTAAATTACACTTGTAATTTACCATGAGCTTTACGGTGAAGGAAAACATCGTGAGGAAACCTGCATACACCTGAGAAGAAATTCAATGGTGTATGTGAAGTTCCCAATCCGTCACATCAGTCACGGTCACATAGTTTCTTAGCGTGACATAGCTGCATAGCACATCTCTGATGGAAAGTGACCCTTAGGGTGAAGTCACATCTATCAGCATTAAGTTTATTTTTCATGAGTAAACGTCAAGTTTCTTCTTTTGTGAGAAAAAGTTACTTTTTTGTGAGAAAAAGTATTATAGGGAACGTGCAGTAACTATAGGCGGCAGCACTAATGCGACAGAAGAGACACTATGCGGACAGTAAAACAAACTTATCAAGGTAAAACATTCAAATTGATGGCACCCTTATGGCACCAGTTGGCAGCACCGTCTATGTGCACGTTCTCTATTGGGATTGGGAGCACAGAACAGGAAAAACCGGTTGTCTGTAAAGTCGGTTTACGGACGATAGTTTAACGTGACTCACCCCCCCACCCCTCCGGTGTTTTTGTCAAATATCTTGAAAACGGTGCATCCTACGGCAAAATCAATGAAATTTTCATCCCCCTTTGATATCCTTTCGCTCCCTCCCCCGCATCCCCTCCCCCTCTCACCCCCCACTCCTCCGGTGTTTTTGTCAAATATCTTGAAAACGGTGCATCCTACGGCAAAATCAATGAAATTTTCAAAAACAAATTGATCTAGCTTGGTCTTATCCCTGGGAAAACGCTTGGTACCGAGTTTGTGCCCGAGCAGAGCTCGGTCGCCCAGGTACTTTCCTTAAATCTGCCACCACAAGTGTTACAAAACTTCCATTGATAACCCTAGTTTTCTAAGTAGTGGATTAATGCACATCCTTCGTCTTTAGCGTGTTTTCCTTTTAATTGCTTCTAGAATACACGCTAGGACAAAAACGTTTATTATAGTTGACCTATCTATAAAACGGTTTTCAACTTCAACTGCGGCGTAACGCATAAGCGTAGGTACTAAAGCATGTGTTGGCATCCTTTAGCAGATAAAAGCATGCGATAGGATACTTTAGCAGCTGAAAACATGTAACAGCATACTTTAATTTGCGATGCGTATAGTGTGTCCAAAATCATCCAGCTAAATGAGATTCAATGCTGATAGATATGACTTCATCCAAGCCTCACCCTAATCGCTGCGATATATCGTTACATGTGCAGCAGGCAATACCGTCAGCATGTGTACTGTACATGTCACAATTAGAGCTAAGTTCGATGTCCCAGTTACAGGTAGTGCTAAAACCGCGCAATCGACGACGCCACGTAACATTATTATGTCACACACACGATATCTGATTATTGCCAAGATTTACCCACTTACGGGTATAGTGTGAGATCCTGCCGTGAATAGGGATGTTGACACCATTAAAAAAAAATTTGAAGACACGACCCCAGTAAAAAAACGCTTAATTTCAGCCCTGAAAGTCAGATTAATTTTCGATTAAATGCAAAATTAGATTTTTTGTTGCTTTAAAACAAATAAATAGTTAGTTGATTGAGTATGCGAACTATGACGTCATATGTCGCTATTGTCATTCAAACTCTATGGGAGATTGTGTTTTGACAGCTCATAAAAAGACCGTCAGTTGATTGGTGGTGTCAACATCCCCATTGTACATTTGTACCTACTACTCAAAAGAAGACTGGCTGCTTTAATTTCATCTGTGAAATGGAAATGAAAAATACATTTCCGTTTTTGTCAGACGTATTTGTTTTGTATTAACAAAGCCTTATTTAATAATAATTAATAAAAAAACACCCCGCAATACGTTTATGGGAGGGAAGAACACAAAAAAAAAATTTTTTCTACATTTTATTTTATCACTTTGTCGGGGTAATTGCTACATAATATCTATACCCCGTTATCTAACGCTCAGTTTGGGGGCAAGTGATGGGGCAGTTTCGATAATCTGAATAGATAAAAAATTAATTTCATTTTTTAACGACCGCTTTAGCCTAGTTGGTAGTGACTCTGCCTACGAAGCAAGAGGTCCTGGGTTCGAATCCCGGTAAGGGCATTTATTTGTGCGATGAGCACGAATATTTGTTCCTGAGTTATGGATGTTTTCTATGTATTTAAGTATTTATTTATCTATATAAGTATGTTTATCGTCGTCTAGTACCATAGTACAAGCTTTGCTTAGTTTGGGACTAGGTCGATTTGTGTAAGATTGTCCCGTACCTAATATTTACTTAACATTTATAACGACCGCTTTAGCCTAGTTGGTAGTGACCCTGCCTACGAAGCAAGAGGTCCTGGGTTCAAATCCCGGTAAGGGCATTTATTTGTGTGATGAGCACGAATATTTGTTCCTGAGTTATGGATATTTTCTATGTATTTAAGTATTTATTTATCTATTTGTTGTAGTGGTAGAGCCATGTTGTAGCTAGCCGCTGCATCACGAATGGGCCGGCTCGTCCGGGGCAGTACCACCCTCTCACAGAACACCGGCGTGAAGCAGCAGTAATCCTGCTTGCGTTTCGTACGGTCAGTGAGAGTGCCGGGGGCCCAATACCTCACCCCTTCCCTCTCCCCCTCCCTCTCCCCCTTCCCCTATTCCCTCTCCTTTAGGGCCGACAACGCATTGGCATCGTGTAAAGCGCTGCGGGTGTCTATGGACAGTGGTGTTCATTTAACATCAGGTGACCCACTAGTTCGTTTGTCTGGCCTAACATAAAAAAAAAAAAAAAATATATATAAGTATGTTTATCGTCGTCTAGTATCCATAGTACAAGCTTTGCTTAGTTTGGGACTAGGTCGATTTGTGTAAGATTCTCCCCCCCTAATATTTATTTATTTATTATTATTATTATTTAATATTTATTTATTATTAATAATATTTATTTACTCACTAACATCATTATCAAAAGACCATACTTACCAAAGCTCTGATAGTGATTTTTTTAAATTATTATATGAATTGAAAGAAAAATAAAATTTTATTTATTTAATTTTTGTAAATATGTTTCATAATAAATTAACAATATTTTTTCCCAAATTATATGAAGCCAAACTTCGTCGCCTGCTTGTAAAAATCCATTTTAAAAATGAAAATGATTTTTCGATCTCTGCAGATTTAACTGGCAAAAACTGCAGTTTTTAATGCTCTATGCAGCTTTTTTTACAATACTTTTATGAATTTAAAAATTAATTAAATACTGAATGACTAAATTAGGCACCTACCTGTACTTACTATTCAATAATTGTCGCCCTCCTATCCGATCAAATAGATGAAATGAATGAGTTATCTCAAGAGCATTCACAAAAGAAGAATTTAATTTTGACAAATAACTATTTATAAGTAAATGTGAATCAACTAATTATGTGAAGCAACATCACTATTTTAGCTTGCCCCCAAACTGAGCGTTAGATAACGGGGTCTATAATATCCATGCAAAATTACAGCTTTCTAGCTCTAAAAGTCTCTGAGCTAAGCCGCGGACGGACGGACGGACAGACAGACATGGCGAAACTATAAGGGTTCCGTTTTTGCCATTTTGGCTCCGGAACCCTAAAAAAGTTACATGTTGTCATGCAGGGTTTCCATATTTATTTTTGATACTATTATTTTCAAATTACACTCATTTACTTTGAATAACTGAAAAAGTTGCCTCATCTCAGAGTCTGCCGCAACTCTTGGACTTCCTGGTGCAATGATTGCGGAAAACTGAGAGACAGTAAACAATTATTTACATTGAAATCCATGTCTTTGTCTTATCTATGGCATTTCCTTTACTCTGTAAACTAATGAGTGCATTTAAAAATGTTACACAATATATTATGAAGTAAGTACTTGCGGCAAGATATGCAGCAATCCTACGGCATGGTATGACCCCAAGTGTGACAGTATTTATGTCACATTGTCATATCGATGAACAAAATAGATAGGTGTAGATTTTTAAGGTGGGATCTTAAGCTATATGACGGCTTGGTTATGTGCGTGGGACGTTAAAATATAATAATAAATTGAATCGTATTGATGATGTGTCGTATTTTATTATGAAACGAGTGTGCGTCTTTCTCAGGGTTAGTTTATTTATTATATACTCAGCGGCAAATCTAACCGCCCACTTTACAATACAAATGTTTCTAAGGAAGGAGGGCGATTAGATTTGCCGCTGCGTATATAATTAGTAATAATTACTAGTTTAAGTTCTAAGCTTATAGTGTGGGGTATCGTTAGATAGGTCTTTTAAAATCATTCCAAAGTTGTGAAGACGATTTTTCGATATAGTGATTCGTTTTCGAAATATTCAACTTCAAATCGCAAATTTTTGCTGTCGCATAAAGATTCTCGGACAACAGCTGGTGATATTATATACTTTCAAAGAAGAAAAGGCGACAAATGTATGCCTTTCATGATGGGAGCAAAAAGGACATAAAGCGCGCGCGTGTACAAAATCATAAACGTATAGTCAACGTCATAAACAAGTGATCACTTTTGTACCTTGTCGCTTTTTGTTGTTACATAGTTTCGTATGGCTTTTCAAACATGACGTTAAAGTGACAAGGTACAAAGGTGATCACTTATTTATGACGTTGACCCTACCAAGGTAATTAAATTTGTAAGTGTCAGTCTTCTCTTGCATACATTTGTGAAAACCGAACAATTGAAATAGACGTGCGTAAGTACTAAGTAATATAAATAAATTCGATTTTATATTCCGGCATCACCCGATAACGTGTAAAACACCACCTATGCCCAGCAGCTATGGCCAGCTGTGGACGTACGGCTGAAATGATGATAAAGTTTTTTTTCACTTCTCATGCTCTTAAAATGTTACTTTAGTCTCTGCATATCGGGACTAAAGTTTTTTTTGATCTCTAGGGATTAAAGTATTTTTTTTTTATTTTACTTTGGAAACCCCTAAACTGCCAATCACAGTGTTTGTGGATGGAGGATTATTGCCATTTTCAGTGACTGGGCATAGACAATTTTAAAGCTTTCCACAGACCGCAGCGCGCTGCGGACGCTCCGAAGCGCTCCGTAGCGCCCTGCGCTTCGGTCCGTGGAAGCCTTTAGGGCGTGGAAATAACCTCAAAATGACAACTGTATAAAAAATATTTTAAAAAATAATAATTTCGTGAAACGCCATGAATAATTACGAATATTAAACTATTTAATTATATTAAAAATGAATTCATTTTATTATGCATACTTAGTCCAATTAGTTATGAAATAATTTTCAAGTTTGAATCTATTGGCTAAATATGCAAACATTTAAAGCGTCACTCAACAAAAAAAAACCGCGGAACAAATTTAAATTGCTATTTGAATTCTGAACAGACGTCCATTGCTCGTATTGAGCGTACGTTGTATAAAAGTAATATTGTAGATTAGTATACCTAAAACATCGTTTTTTTCCTCGCATTCAAAGTGAAAAGTAGAGTGTTTAACGCGAGACTAAACTGTCATAATGACACGCGAATTATAGCCACCCTCGCTCTGCTCGGGCGGCTAAATATCTTGTGTCATTATGCCTTGTTTTAGTCCCTTGTTGAACAATCTACTATTATTCCAGAACTTCTGGCATAAAAACTTTATCATCATTTCAGCCGTACGTCCACTGCTGGACATAGGACTCCCTCATTGATACCCAATCACTACGGTTGGAAGCAGCTAGCATCCACCTCGTACCTGCGCCACATAACACAACTTATTAGAAACCTCTAAAATTATCAGTGTTTCTCTACTATATTATGCATGCATTATACATATAAACCTTCCTCTTGAATCACTCTATCTATTAAAAAAACCGCATCAAAATCCGTTGCGTAGTTTTAAAGATCTAAGCATACGTAGGGACAGACAGCGGGAAGCGACTTTGTTTTATACTATGTAGTGATAGCAACTGTCGGTAGGCATCAGTGAAACCATGAACTTTCTGTAATGGCTCTACGTCGTGCATACGTCAAACATAACCATGGTGTATTCAGGTTAAGCAGCCATTTTTTTTTGGACTTGATGTCATGTGACTTGGATGCCAGCAGAACTGGTTTTTATTTGCGTGTATTGTAATATATTACGTTTTCGACGTTGACCCTAGAATATTATTTATTATTTTAGAGTCTGGAATAAAAAACTTCATCATCATCAATTCAGCCGTAGGACGTCCACTGCTGCACATAGGCCTCCCACATTGATACCTTGAACCTACGGCACATAATTGAAATTGAAATTATTTATTTCAGATTAAATCCATGTCGTATTATAGAACATAAAATTTTTTTTATACCTTTTTTTTTACCGTAGCAACTGTCGGTAAGCATCAGTGAAGGACACGTATCAAAATATATAAAGTTTAAAAATAATAATGGACGAAATACATAATGGTAATTTGATATAAAGCAATTTTCTTGGAAGTTCTCAGCTCTACAGGATTTTCATAATTAAACCTAACCTAACCTAAACCAATCTGTAGATTACACGATTACAAAAGTTCGTTTAATCAATAGTTTCATGGAAAATTTTAGTAATTATTTTATGACATATATTTTGATACGTTCCCATCAGTGAAACCATGAACTTTCTGTACTGGCTCTACGTCGTGCATACGTCAAACTTAACCATGGCGTATTTAGGTTAATCAGCCATCTTTTTTTATTTGGACTTGAGTCGTGTGACTCGAATACCAGTGGAACTGGTTTTTATTTGCGTGTATTGTAATATATTACGTTTTTGACGTTAACTTGGATCACCTTCAGAATAACCTTGGAGACGGAGACATTAGTTTAGCGATCGCATGCATATTTGATGCGTCTGCTGTTTCGAAGTGCCTGGAGTAAATTACCGTTAATTTTAGTCGTGAAAAACGCCTTTAGTAAGAAACTTAAACAAAAAAAAATGGCGGATATTTTTATACAAAGTTGTCCGAAAAGTGATTATTTTTGCTGTTTAATGTAATATGGCTTGTGGACCCTTTAATAAACTCCAGTATTTAACTGATTAACATATACAGGTTGTCCCAAAACTCCAATGAGCTGGTACCGGGCTGGATGCCAAGTTCTAACTCTTCTCTTTTTCAACTTGCCATTTTCTTACTTGATCTAGGATCACTTTGTGTCCGTCTGTCTGTCAAGACCCTTTTTCTCAAGAAAGAGACAAGTTTAAGAAAGAGACCAAGTAAGAAAATGGCAAGTCAAGAGACAAGTTAGGAAAGTGCCAAGTTTAAGAAAATGTGGACGACTTCGACATTTTCTTAAGGGACGAAACTAACTCGCAAGGTCAACTCGATTTATCATTTCGCTATGTTCCGAGATTTGATCTAATCACCCAGTAGAGACCCATTTGCGAGTTAGTTTCGTCAACTCGCTGACGTGTTTCACGGATTTTATCAAATCATCTAAACAAATCTGGTGAGGTGAAAAAACGAGTTGCCTTTTTTTGGCTGATTTTGTCATTTCACTAAACATATTTAAAGAAAGAAAGAAAACATTTATTCTTGATATCAAACAGATTAAAATAAGACAAGAATAAAAGTAAAAAGTGCGTTTATCACGAAATGGTCCCAAATCAGGCCCTATACTACGAAGCGCGAAATTCGAACTTCGTTTCATGCCGTTCCGCTCACGCTAATGGTATTTATTACGAGAGTGAGAGGGACCGCACGATCCGATCTTTGAACTTCGAATTTCCCCCCAGTAAAATGCCGTTCTTGGGTACGGCGCTGGCTTCCTTTGGGATCATCATTTAGGGATTTGATCAAATGGATTCCCTATTTTAACATCCTGCTTGATTTAGTGATATACCTTAGAGATTTGTTTACCTAATACAGTATTTATTATATTTGTGTATCTAATAATAATTGTGTAAGAGTCTTTTTATCGAAAATCTTTAAAATAGTATTTATTGATTATGAAACCAAAATAATGTAAATGACCAATCAGTGGCGTAGTGGCGGGGCCCCGTATAAAAATTTGTTTGGGGGCCCATAATGAAGGGTAAAGATTTCTCACAAAAGAAAAAAAAATGTTTGCATAAAATTAAAAGAAATATTTGTTCATCATAATTATCTATCTGTCACTTTTTCCATAATTTTTTCATACAATTCAAATTAAATATACACTCTCGGAAATTTTTATTAATTTTAGCTTACGCACGTCGTATAATTGATACGGCAGATACGGCGGTAGCTACGCCCCTGTGACCAATTGTCCTTTCTAATTGTTACATATTTGCTGTGATTAATTTTTCAAAAGTGTTTTTCAATAAAAAGACACGTCAAGATCGCTTTACCTTCTATCTAACGCTAAAAAACGAAGTATACATTGTATGATGGCATTGGCAAACAAGTTACAACATTTGAAAAGCCGTAAATTTGATACTTATTGTTTGTTTATAACTTTATTTTATGGTTGTACATTAATGTACACGCGCGTGAATTGAGACCTGACGGTTTAGTTTAGGCAATTCTAATTTTGGCTCTTCGCGACCGGTTTCGTTTGTAAACAAGTGTTAAGGACGTTGAGGTGCTGATCTCCGTATATTGTTTAATCGCGGCGTCATCTTTGTGCGACGCTATATTTTGGATTCCGTGTGTCAGAAGGGATAAACGGAACCTTTAGGGTCATTTGAAGGGCACTCCTAAGTTAATAAAATCTTAAATTATTAACCTAAGTATTTTTGTAATCTTTGTAACTTTCTTATTTGCAATAAACATATTTTTTACGTAAATACCACGTAAGTATATGGACTATGACGTAGATTTAAAGGGGATAGTATTAACTGCATATCAGCAGGCTTATTGTCTAACGTTTCTGACGCTTGCCTTCGCTTTCACCGTGTCTTTCTGTCATCCTTTTATGCCGTTTGACAGAAAGAAATAGTAATCTAATCACATGACAGAAAAGAGACGGTGAAAGCGAAGGCAAGCGACAGAAGCGTTAGACAATACGGTATCAGGAATAAAAATTGGAAATTGGCTTTTGTCACGCTGAATTAGTTACTGCCCCGACGATATCCTACTAATATTATAGAATGTACATATCCAAAAGTTTTGAGTGCGTGCGTGCTTTTCATTTGTAGAAATGCTATGAAATATATCTAGACCGTTTAAAACAGTCCTCGCTCGCGCGGTACAGGGAATGGGGGGTATAACAACAAAGGGGACGAGAGAGGCGCGCTTTGTGTGCCTGCCGCCTGCACCTCTCCCGGCCCCTTTTGTCCTCATACCCCCCCAGCCCCTGTACCGCGCGGGCGAGGACTTATTTAAACGGTTTAGCTATACAAACTCATTATATGTCTTCTTTTAAATTTGCACGGATTTGCAGTGCGCGACTCCGATGCGTACTTGGCCTGTTTTTATAAGAAGCCTGCATCGTTCGGATGATATCGATTTTTTAACGATTTTAAAACTGTAACTAATTTATATTTTCTTAAGTTTGGCCGATTGACACAGAAAACAATATCACAAGGTCACACACAAGCTAATGAGAGGCCAAATTACGTCACCAATTTCGATCGTTTTATTTCAATTTTGTCTGCATGTAGTTAAGGTGATTCCACGGGCGTCTCCACCGCTGCTAGCCATTGATATTAACAAATGTATAAATAACGCTAGGAACGATGAGCCTCCTGGCATAAGAATAAATAATAACAGAGTAGAAGGGAATCTCTTTTGACCGCGTCCAAAACGCCGCCATTTGTATACCTACTTCCCCCCTCACGTCGTTACACCCCTCTGTCGTCCAGGCGTGTTGCTAGGGTTGCTTACTGTTAAATATTACTTCGTCTAAAGATAATATCGCTAAAATATAAGTTTTTATTTACTTTGAAATAATTATTTTAGGTATTCTAGTTTTACAAAATATGAGAATTATAAATCATTAGGTACAGTCAAGGATTTCAATTGTTGGGCCACTTGCCACTGTTCGTATTTTAGCCGTGTAATGCAAATCGGGTGAAGCCGCTTATACTCGTATATGCTGATTTACATTACACGGCTAAAATACGAACAGTGGCAAGTGGCCTAACAATTAAAATCCATGACTGTACGTACCTACATATTATAGATAGGTATTTCTAAGTAAGAAGTTATTACAAGTGCCATGCAAAATGAAGCCATTTCATACATCAGTGTTCATACACCCAAATACACCACAATAACTTGACGCCATTGTTATTTGTTTCCAATAAAACGAACGCGCAAACAGTAAACAGCCAACATGCCAAACGTGCGTGCGGCGACGCCGGCCGTGACACCCTGACTGAGCAAAGGCTTAGCCTTTACTCTAATATCGTGACCTTGAGTCCGGCCGGAGCGAGAGTTTCCCTTCTACTCTGTTCTTTGAGACTCTGTTATTATTTATTCTTATGCTCCTGGCACGTCGGCAGTGGCTTGCTTTATTACTCTACGTGCGAAGACGTAGAAGACAAAAATTTCAGGTTGATCCCCTTAAATCAAATTCAAATCAAATGTATTTATTCTTATAAGTGAAAGGTACCTGACAGGGTCATTTTACATATACGTAAACCACAATAGATTGAGGCAGGACTAAAGTTAATTTTCAACTAAGTAATATCGGATGTCTACAGCTATTTATTTATGATTTCTTCCCCCCTTAAGTTTTCATTGTTGTCATCTCGGAGCGGAAAAAACGGTCCGGAATGCGAAAGTAAAATGTCGGACGGTAAAATTACGTGTAGTACACAAGCTCGCATATAAATTTATGGCGTCCCATATCGGACCGTAATAAATCGGACTGCCGGACAGTAAAATTCCTTGTAGTGCACAAGCGCCCTAGGAGCGCCTCGTGTTTTTTAAGTTGCATTTAATTTTATTATCCCATTTTATAACCCCCCGACACAAAAAGAGGGGTGTTATAAGTTTGACCGCTATGTGTGTGTGTGTCTCTGTCAGTGGCATCATAGCTCTTAAACGAGTGAACCGATTTGAATGCCGTTTTTTTTTATTATTAGAAAGCTGGTTTCTTGGCGATGGTTCTTAGACATGTTTCATCAAAATCGGTTCAGTCGTTTCAAAGTTATAAGCTCTTTTGTTAGCTGCAGATGGAATCTTAGACGCATAATGAGTATTTACTTTATTTTCAAATATATGTGCGACCGAATAACGTTGGGGGTTTTAAATTTTTAAATTCATTAGTTCTCTGTTTTCCTTATATTTTTTTATTATTACTAATTATTAGTTCTCTAGCTATACGAGATGTCACCGCCTAACTTGATTATCTTTTGGCATTGAAAATGGCTTGATCTTCGAACCCGACACGTTTATTGTTAGTAGATAAGGCTCGATTATGATTTTTTTGCGGCTTGTGTTGTTGGTGTGGCTTGGTTTGTCGATATACCCGCCGTACTTTTTTTTTTTTTCTTTTGGCAATACGCCTGCTAGTGTTTAACATCGTATGCGATAGTTTGGTGGATGGTCTATAAAAAGATGAAAATATTGTTTATATTCGAAGGTTTAAAAATTGAATAAAATAAACAATTATTATTATTATTATTTACATTATCAGGCAGACAGTTGAGGGCAACTGATAGGTGCCTGTATCTAGCTGTTCCTTAGTCAAGTATTGTTTGTACTGCTAATGTGTTGGTCTAATCGGTTTTTAAATTGATTAACATTCAGTGCTGAGACTACATGTTCTGGTAGTTTGTTCCATGTCTTGACCACTCTGTTACACAAGAAATGTCTGCGAGGATTATTGTAAGATCGTTCAGTAGATAGTTTAAATTGGTGGCCTCGCAGGCGACTGTTGTTATTAAGCTTGAACAAGTTATGGAACTCCTGTAGATCGTAATGTCCGGTAAGTATCTTATAGGTTTCTATTAAATCGCCACGATCTCTGCGCTCCTTTAAAGTCGTGAGCTTTAGCACCTGCAGAAAAAAATGAAACTAAATTAATTACATAATCATAATGACTTATCTGTTTCCAAAACTATATACATACTTGTTAGTCATCAAACAAAAGCAACATGTCAGAGGTGGTTGACAACACACTTTTGATGAGCTGTCAAAACGCGATTCGCACACAGATTATGACAAAAGCAAGCTGTGACGTCACTTATTCGTCAAAACAAATGACTGACAATTTATTTATTTCAAGGACTTTAACAGATTCTCTGTCCCGATGTGCGGCGTTCTGTCGACACGTCCCCATAGCAACAATGACATTAAACGCTCAGATTCGTGAGGCACATGTGCCTCATGGACGTACCAGTATTCACGCATGAAGCGCATGTGCCTCATAGGACAGGGAACCTGTTAACCTTTTCAACGCCAACGACACATATAGGTGTCACAAAGTACAGTGTCAAAGTGATCTTGACACAATGACATAAGATTCAAAGCTGAATCAATTAAAAAAAAAAAAAAAGGAATCAATTAAAAAAAAAAAAAAAAAAAAAAAAAAAAAAAGCTGGTTTACGTTTTGTCGAGGCGTGGCGTTGTAAGGGTTAAAAATCCAATTTTACATTTAATTGAAAATAGGCTTACAATAAAAGGTTTTTTTTTTTTCATTTAATTTTGATCATTGGCATTTAGA
This sequence comes from Archips xylosteana, assembly GCA_947563465.1. Taxonomy (NCBI): domain Eukaryota; kingdom Metazoa; phylum Arthropoda; class Insecta; order Lepidoptera; family Tortricidae; genus Archips; species Archips xylosteana. The sequence goes on from OX387370.1 coordinate 7,737,868, forward strand.
GATAAGACAAATATGAAATAAAAAATGTGGGTAAGTCCCATTTGTCCCATAGAACTGTAAAATCGTGAAGTAACAGCGTTCAAAATCGTATCAAATATATCAGTTCTATAGAACAAATGGGACTTTCCCAAAAATGTGGGTGGATTTTTGATTTTCGATTTTTGTAACGGACGGGTATTGCCCATTAATTTCAAAAGCTAGTCAGGTATCAGTATCCGCAGGCTACTTGTCTAAATCTCTCGCAATCGCCATCGCGTTCATTTTGACAGTTCTTGTATGGGCTGACAATTGGTATCGGAAACAGCCAGCTGTCATAGCCATACAAATACTGACATTTCAATCCGATGCAGATTGTCCAAAAAGTTACACAATTACTCTGCAGGTATATACATTATAATAATTATTAACTGGATTAATTTGCCACATCTTATTTACACGTGGTCACGACACGTCAATTCAGTTGATAAGGACACCTTGACAACTGTTGAATCTTAATATATAAAAGAAGAAACTGACTGACTGACTGACTGACTGACTGACTGACATATCAACGCACAGCCCAAACCACTGGGCCTATAGATTCCAAATTTGGCATGTAGGTTCCTTATAAGGTCTAGGGGTGCACTAAGAAAGGATTTTTCAAAATTCATTCCCTAAGGGGGTGAAACGGGGGTCCAAAGTTTGTATGGGGAAACAAGATTCGTTTGACTATTTTATTCTAAACTTCACAGAAGTACTCCTAATGATAAATGAGTAAACACGTGTTTCAGGTTTTTTGAGAATTCAACCCCTAAAAGGGGGAAAAGGGGTAACAAAGTCTGAAAATCAACATGGGTGTTGTTTCTATGGTTTATCGGTTTGCTGGTTATGAAAACAACAACGGTTTTAAAATCCGACGTGGCGGACGTAAAATACCATCTCCCTGGATGGGGTGCGATGGGGTTGAAATGTCTAAATAAACTAAATGACTGTTGATATATCAACGCACAGCCCAAACCACTGGACCTAGAGGCTTGAAATTTTGCACATAGATACCTTATACAATGTAGGCATCCACTAAGGAAGGATTTTTGGGAATTCCCACGGGGACGGGAAAAAACGGGATTTATATATTCGATTCCGAGTGACCCTATCTCAGTAACTATAATAACTAGACTCTTCAAACTTGATACACAAGTAGGTATTACATTATTTAAAACACATATTTCAGGATTTTTTTAAATTCCCACGGGATAAGGAAAAAACGGTATTTATATATTCAGTTCAACGGGATCCTATGAACTATAATTACTAGACTCTTGAAATTTGGCATAGAAGTAGGTAATTATAATAGTAAAAAACAGTTTTAAGGATTTTTGGAAATTCTCACGGGATAAGGAAAAAACAGGATTTTTCGTTTTACTGGTCGTAGAAAGCTGAAATTCGGCATCTAGGTTGCTTGGAGAGTGTACAGGAGGATTAGGAGGGGACTTTTCAAAATTCCCATGGGAACGGGAAAAAACGGGATTTTTCGTTTTACTGGTCGTAGAAAGCTGAAATTCGGCATTTAGGTTGCTTGGGAAGTGTAGAGGAGCATTGAGAGAGGACTTTCCAAAGTTCCTACGAAAACGGGAAAAAACGGGATTTTTCGTTTTACTGGTCGTAGAAAGCTGAAATTCGGCATGTAGGTTGTTTGGGGAGTGTAGAGGAGCATTAAGAGAGGACTTTCCAAAATTCCCACGGGAACGGGAAAAACGGGATTTTTCGTTTTACTGGTCATAGAAAGCTGAAATTTGGCAAGTGGGTTCCTTGGGGAGTGTAGAGGAGCATTAAGAAAGCATTTCCCGAAATTCTTGAAAAAACGGGATTTTGCGTTTCACTGGTTGTAAGCTAAAATTTCAAAATTCATAAGTTTATACTGTAAGTAGGCCGCAAAGGGTTCTTTAACCGACTTAAAAAAAGGAGGTTATGCATTCCACTTTATGTATTTTTTATGTAGGTATGTTCACCGATTTCTCGGTCAATTGTGGACCGATTATAAAAATTATTTTTTTATTCGAAAGAATACAATATACTGCTGAGATGGTCCCGTTGTCACCAAATCGGGATCTGATGACGGGATCTCAAAGAAATCGAGGGCAACCCTCAAATTTTGTAGGCACGCATTACGTTTTTCATATATTTTCTCAAGCTATTAAGTGTTTGCGTCTGGTAGACATCATCTCATGTTGATGAGCTGATGATGGAAGGTAAATCTCCTTAACGGTTAGGAGTTGAGGATATTTTTTCAAATATTATAGGTACGAATAGACCGATTGTTGTATTCTTTCAGGTTATCCGGGTGAGCTGATGATGGAAGGTTAAACTCCTTAACGGTTAGGAGTTTTAGGAAGTTTCTTTAAATATCATATGCACATATAGAACTTTAGTTGTATTCTTTCTGGTTATTCAGATGAGCTGAGGATGGAGGGTATAACTCCTTAGCGGTTAGGTCACACAACACCTTTACAAAATACTATAATATGTATAATATCAATGCTAAGTAGGTACACAGCGCTTCCAGTTACTCAAGTTTCCGTAGAAGGTAAGAAAACATTGAATTATACCTAATGCAGGACAGGGGAAAGTAATAATAGGTTTTATATTATTAACAAGCCTGGTTATTTAAGTGCCCGCTTCCGAATTAGTGAAAAACATTGTATATAAAGAAATACTGTAAAGGACCGTATCTACCTGAAGTTTAGTCGGGCTTGCTTGCGCGCTTGCTTGCACGCTTTCATGCACGCTTGCTTGCTGGCGTGCATGCTTGCTTGCTTGATATCTTAGATCTTTGGAATACTTATGGTACACGCGAGCGAAGCCACGGGCAAAAGCTAGTATTAACTATAAATATAACTGATTTAATTAATTACAAATGTACGAAAATATTGTGTTCTAACATCATTATCTGGAAGATAAGTTATCTGTGCCACCTTGGGATCGCAAGATAATACAATTACATTTTGCGTTCTGGACGTAGTTGACGTGCCTTGAGTACTGAGGATTGACATTTGTATTGTAAAAAAAAAAACAGTTGTAAAAACATTTTAGGAATAATTCTTTTATAGTGCTCTTTTATATGAATTACTAAATTAAATTATTAATCAATAATTAACAAGTATTCGTGCGTGTTTTTTGAGACATTTTGTGTTTTTTTTTTATTTCACTGGTATTCCGAAGCGAATTTAAATGACAATCATCGGGTTCTCTTCAAAAAAAAAAGCTAAACTTTATTTAAATTCCTTTTTGATCTGAAAGACTTTGAAATTCGAATAAGTGATGTGTTTGTAAATAAACAGAAGTGCCGATATAGTGATATGGATACTAGCAAAGAAGAAAAGCCTAAGGTATATTTTTGAGATGCCTAGATTGACGAAGCACTAGGACTAGAAAATCTGTTTGACTTTGTTTTCGAGAGAAAATGGGATGTTCTCCTTCCAAAAATGAGGTGAGGAGGTTTTTTTTTAGTTTGGTAGGATTGTTTTTATTTGTATTGAACCAAACAAATGAAAACAGACAACACTTTATCTAAAGCTACTGTTACACATGCTGTAGAATAGCATGCTAAAAAGCGCGCTATGAGTCTGGTTAATATGCATTAGTATCTGGTTAGCATGCTTATGAACTGTTTACATTTGCTAGCAATAAGCATGCTAGTTTTAAGTATGGTTCTGAATAAGCATGCTCAGAGCAGGGGCGTAGCTACCGCCGTATCAGCCGTATCAATGATACGGGGCCCCCGGGCTACAGAGGCCCCTAACGTGTGTAAGCAAAAATTAGTAAAATGTTATCCACAATGTCACTTATTCCCGTGCTTCCCGGGAAAGCCCCCCCCCCCCCCATCTAATTTTGATACAGGGCCCCTCCAAGACACGCTACGCTACTGGCTTAGAGCATACACATGCCACTTGATAGCGTGTTTCTGCCAGTTCAAACGAAACCATGGAAAATCAAACAGCCATCCGCATGGAGCTGAATAATTTGCTGGCGATGCAATGCATCCAAAAACTTCTCTCAACTAGAGGAAAAACAGGCATAGGAAGATTTGCACTTTGCAGACAAGATCGATGCTAGCATGCTCTTTAAGCGAAACGCTACTTGCTGCTTGCACCTTTACCCCTTCCATCCCCGTATCTACTAGCGTGCCCTAAGATAGCAGGGCGTGTTATTAGCCAGAATGCCACTAAAAAGCATGCCTAATAGTAGCATGTCCTATACACACACACACTAGCTTTGCTCGTTAGTAGTATGCTTTCGTGCTAGTAACAAGCATGTGTGACAGTAGCTTTAGGGTACTGTTACACATGCTCTAAACTAGCATGCTAAAAAGCGTGCTATTGAGTATGCTCAATACGAGCATGCTTATGAGTAGTTTACATTTGCTAGCAATAGGCATGCTAGTTTTAAGTATGCTCCTGAATAATCCTATAAATCCTCAATAAGCAAACCTGTTTAGACGCGCTTAAAGCACTCCCCCTTCCACCCGCGCCGCAGGTAGCATGCTCAAAAATCGCACGCCTGTTGATTTTTAAGCAAACTCGAAATGAGCATGCTAATTTTGAGCAACATTCCGTCACACATGCTACTAAGTAGCAACTGCTCAATAGAAGCATACTTTCATGCTTAAATGAGCATGTGTAACAGTACCTTTAGTGTGATGTGGCTTGAGAATTGCTACACTTCTAAACCAAACCTATAAGAGAAAACACTTGTATGTGTTGGTTTGTAACCGATCTTAAAAATTATTTTACTTACAAAAAGCTACGTTATCAGCGAGTTTCATGGGCTACTTTTAATCCCGGAAAAGACCAAAGTTGTCGCGGAACGGACACAAAGCTATAGGACAACGCTAGTCGTTCATACTGTAGCTACTTATGTGCGTAATGCAAGAGTATTGCGAACGTTAATGTAGTTGTGTCATCTAAACTACTATCGACATAGCGCACGGTTAATAAGAAACTGACTCAATTCTTTATTAAAAACTAAACTTTATTTTATCTACTTAAAGCATATTTTTGAAATGAGAATAATTCGAATTGAGTCAGTAAAATCCCTCTTGACGTTTGATTTTCGTTATGAAAATTCCGCCCCTAGGCATTTGCGTACGCATGTTCAGATGTTTTTGAGCAAAATTCCGCCCTTGCTAATGACAATATGGGTGTGTTCAAATATTTATGAGCCTAGAGAGTTCCAATGTTTATGGCGGATGTACAAACCGTGTGAGGTTAGTCGTTATGTCATTGTTATTTCTTATTAGCGGTATTAGCACTAGCTGAACAAATAAAAGGCCAATTTTAAACACAATACACAGCAGTGTTATTTTAGATCATTGACGTCGCCTGTTGATAATCCATTTCATTATCTATTGCGTATTTTCTTTAGTTAGAGGTCGGCCGCATCGTGCGATTCTAGATTAGTTGACAAAATTATTCTATTTTTGTTGGATTATAATATTTGACGAGGTAGCCCTGTAGGTGTTGGTGGGACGGCTTAGACGTGTCTTACGGACTAGAAGGATACCGCTGAAACTCAGGATGAATGGAGAAAATAGGGGAGGCCTTTTCCTAGTAGTGGCACACTACTCCAGGCTAAAATTCAATGTAATACTTGCAGCGTAATACCTAGAACTCAAAACAACGATATTCAGAATTATTGTCTGTGCGTTTGTTTGCGCTAATCTCAGAAACAGCTTAACCTAGAAGGACGTGGTTTTCACTGATGTGTTATTCTGTGTGTATTGAATAAAAAATATTTTAAATTTTTTAATCTTAATTAATCATTTCCTGGGCAGGATTTTTTAGTTGACTTTGAGCTCAGTTATTGCGAGAAATCACTATGAGCCATCGTTTTTCTTTTAATAAACTCCTATCACTGATATAAGTCACACACATGAAAGTAGGTTATCTGTGATTTTTTTAGTTATTTGCGTTTAAGCGATAGCTACCTACTTAACGATTCGCAATCTACGTTAGGTAAACGACAATATCTTTAGTTTAGCTTGTTCTGCACAACAGTGTGTGTCCACTGCAGGACACAGGTCTTTCAGAATGAGAGGGTTTGGGCCGTAGTTCTCCCGCGTTCACAGTGCGGATTGGGAACTTCACGCACACCATTGAATTTTTTCGCAAACGTATGCGGGTGCAGGTAGTGGGCAGGGCACATCGCTCGTAGAACTGATAGCCGATGGGGAAAAGAGGTTCTCGAATAGCGTCCACGGACCGGAAGACGCAGTGTAGGCAGCCCTCCAACATGATGGAGCTACGACCTAGTTATGGCCCGGACACGACTTCGCGCGACCGGCGGCTCGGCGAGCGTTTTCTCTGTTCATTGCGCGGCCGAGACGCTCTCCAGGCAGTGGTTACCTGACGGCATACGCAATGAACTGATAAAACGCTCGCTGCTGGTCGCGCGAAGTCGTTGCCGGGCCATTACGGTTGCGGGAACCTCGGAGGTCTATGTTCAGCAGCAGACGTCTTTCTGATGACAGTATTTATTATTATTTATATTATCAGGCAGGCAGTTGGGGGCAACTGATAGATGCCTGTATCTAGCTGTTCCTTGGCCAAGTATTCTTTGTACTGCTAAGGCTAGTCTAGCCGGTTTTTAAATTGATTAACATTCAGTGCTGAGACTAATGTTCTGGTAGTTTATTCCATGTCTCGACCACTCTGTTACACAAGAAATGTCTGCGAGGATTGTTGTGAGATCGTTCAGTAGATAGTTTAACTTGGTGGCCTCGCAGGTGTTAGTATATCATGGATATACTGAGTAATAGGAATTATTATAATACTATTAGATATGTAAGGTGATAAAATATATTGGTAAAATAAGTAAGTTAATAGGATATGTTATGGAATTGATAATTTAGGTAATGCTTGGCTTTAAAGACAAGCGAAATAATAATTAATTTCTGATTGTCTAACACTGGTGACGTTAGTTGTGCACGACTCACCCAGACGGCAAGGCAAACATATAATAGCCTAGGATCTGCGTACACAGAAATAATTAATTAAATTTTGTTTCTAATTAATCCCTTAATTGTGTACAAACTTTTAGAAAACGACTTTTAAAATTCTTTGTCTTGGTATTTTAGTGAAACTGCCGAATTGTTGCGCTGGTTGCTTGATGTTGTGTGTGTTTGTCCGCAGATGCGCCTGCACCGTTGTGAGGGCTGCCTCGCGGCGTGCCCGCCGCGCCGCGCTCCCCTCGCGCACCCCGCGCCGCGCGCGCTCGTCAAGTGAGTGTTACAGCAACAAAACAATCAACCCTATACTCCATTTAATTTAGAATTATAAACCACAACAACATTATATTGCGGCTCGTGAACTGTAATTTCTTTACAATTCGTACTAGAGTAACAATTGACGACACGCAAATAAAGTGACATTAAAACAATTTTATTTTGCGGCTCCCAGACTATTGTACTGTACTATTTGCTAGGTAAGAAATAGTTGACGAGCCGCAATATAATGATGTTGTGGTTTTCAATTCTAAATTAAATGAAGTATAGCGTCTGATATATTTAAATGTATAGAAGCGTCGCGATCCAAAGCAGACAGAAGAGACGGGGGGCGGAGACGTCCCACAAAGTCAAAGTTATTTATTGCCAGAACATATTGTGAATAACAAAGATCTTACGAGTAGTGGAATAGGATGTGCTTATGTTCTACCTACAGTAGGCATGTAATATTTTAATTGGATAATGCACTTTTTGTCACAATTAATTGATTTCAATTTATATTTAAATAATTAATAACGCTATAACAGTAATGATAATGATAATCATCAACATCATTATCAATGTCTTTGGGTAATGGCAACTTACATTAATAATTATGCTAACATTCTGTTTTCATTAATTAACTATTTATCTAATATAATTTGTCAAGATACTACAAACTGACTAATTAACTAACTAATAAACTAATTAATTAACTAACTCACTGAAGCCTTATTAAATATCTGCGAAAAGCTCCCTAACGGAGTAGTAACATTTTTCAAGGAGCCACCTAGTAATTAAGTAGTTGTTTGAATTTATTTTTGGGGCATTCTCGTATATGTGTCAGTAAATGATTGAAAATTTTAATTGCCATACAAAATGAATTCCCTTGCAATACATTTGATCTTTATAAAGAGAGGTACAATTTATCCTTATGTCTAATTGATCTAGGAAATATACTCGGCATCAAAAATATCGCCCCTCCGGCGAAAATCAGATTCAAGCTATTCTAGACCTTAGCGAAATTAAAAGTGAGTTAAAGAAAATGTACGAATTCGTTCCGGTCGCTGTTGAGACTGCTGGGTCTTGGTGCGTTGAGGCTAAGCGGTTTATTAAGGATTTGGGACGGCGTATGAGGGATAGAGGGAGCGATCCGCGTTCTGGTGCTTATCTGGTCCAACACATATCTTTAGCGATACAACGGGGTAATGCGGCAAGTGTTTTTGGGACGTTTGGCCCGGGTTTGAATTAGGTTTGAATGCTTTGGGTTTAAGTAATATGACGAAGCTTGTAGCGGATTTTATATTTTTGTTTAGCTGACGAAGCCTGTTGCGGATCTCAATCTGTTGCTCTTAAAAGTACGTTTAATGTGTTTTAAATTAACAATGTTTAATTTAAACGAAACATAATGACTTGTGAATCAGAGCGTTTCGGAAAAAAGTGCACAAGTAGGAGGGGCGATATTTTTGACGCCGAGTATATTTGGCCATGTGTAGCAGATGTACGTGAATTATTTTTCACAAATAATGCTATTTGTTTTATGTACATGCAAGGTAGCGGTAGTATTCTGAGTGTTTTAAATAGAGGTCTGCATGGAGTCAGATAATGCGTATTATAGGTAACGCCACCAGAGTTGAGGCCACGCACACAACCACGTTTAACCACGTTTAACGACAACACAACGTCAAAATCCCGCTGTCATTACATGAGATGTGGTTGTGTGCGTGGCCTCAACTCTGGTGGCGTTACCTATACATACATACTGCTCTTACGCATAACCACGTCTCTTCTGTGTGGCTTGCGCCTAAATCGGTGTCTTAGATAAACGATCGTAGAAATTCATATCAGCGCCATTGTGAAGTAAATCTAAAATTAATATCAGTGCCACCTGTTGACTCAATAATTGGTTTGACGACTGGATGGATGGCCTGACTGGATGGCCTGAGAAATTGACTGTAAAGCTTGAGGTCCCGGTTTCTATTCCCGGTCGGGGCAGATGTTACGTGTAAAAAAATACGAATGTTTTTTCTCGAGTCTTGGATGATTAATATCCAGTACCTGGGCGACCGAGCTCCGCTCGGGCTGAAACTCGGTACCAAGCGTTTTCCCAGAGATAAGACCAAGCTAGATCAATTTTTCATTCCCGAAAACCCCCACATACTAAATTTCATCGAAATCGTTGGAGCCGTTTCCGAGATTCTGATTAAAACCGTAAAACCACATAACTATAGTAGTAGTATAATTATATACCCAGAAATAATAGCAGTAAGCTATAATATTTGCATTAGATGCGGATGGCGCAGGGCCGATCTGTTTGGCGAGCCTTGGGGGAGGCGTATGTTCAGCAGTGGACGTCTTTCGGCTGAAATGATGATGATGATGATGATAATATTTTAAGGATAATATAAGGACGAAAATTGGACTATTGTTGCAGGCTAGGACTATAGTTATGTGGTTTTACGGTATATATATACAAGAATTGCTCGTTTAAAGGTATTAGATAGATTTAAGTACGTTGATTCATTGTCTAGTACCCATAACACAAGCTTTGCTTACTTTGGGACTACGCCAACTGGTGTGAATTGACAACATTTCGTTTTAAAAACACTTCAAAATGTATGTATATACGATTCGAAAGCATTTTGCTTCCTGAACACTACACTATAATTTATAAAAAAAACTAGCTGACCCAGCAAACGTTGTTTTGCCATATAAATTATAGCCTACGACTTATTCTCAGACCTACCGAATATGGAGATAAAGATCCATAAGATTCGGTCGAGCCGTTTCGGAGGAATTCGGTAACAAACACCGTGACACGAGATTTTTATATATTAGATATATCGCTTAATATAAAAAAATATGTCCTAATTTCACCAGTTCTATCATACAATATGTAGATGAAATGCTCTTGCCTTTTGCCAAAGAAAAAATAAGCTGTTCAATAATTTTGAATTTGACAACGCTAAAAAGTAGGTACATAACCTGGGGGGCTACTACGAAATTACATTTTTGAACTTTGTATCATGCCATTCCTTTCACTCTTATTTTTAGTACCATTAGCGTGAACGGAACGGCACAATGCGAAGTTCGAAAATCGAATTTCGTGGTATAAAACCGGATCACTTAAAACTTTTTTTCGAACGAGATAAGACAGATTTTTGTAATCTACAGTAGAACTGGAGTCACGCCATTTAAGAATAAGTGAATAATAATAAATTAAATGCAAACGGGGCGTGCGCGCGACGGCGACGCTTCGGTTTGTGGTGGCCTTAAATGTATACATAACCAAGACTTGGCTGTATGGTTCCGTACCTTTGCCTTTTCCTAGCGGAAAGAACTTAAAAAAAACAAAGCATTATCAAACCAGTTCTTTTCCTCAGATCTGGGAAGCTCAGTTGATTGATTTACAAATTAAATTAACACAAACAAAGAAACACAGTTTTAACAATGATTATTGTAAAGAAAAAGTTGAAGTACAGTGGCAGACACTTCGATGGATTGAAGTAACTATACATCAGAAATTTGCTAAAATAAGATTGAGATTTTGCAAGAAGGATGGGACGCTCTAATATTGCAAGTTAAATACAACTTGTATCGTGCCTCAGTTTCCTGTTCTTTCTTTGTTCCTCCTGTTATTAGTCTTTCCAAACCAAGTACAGAGAACAAATAAAATTAAATGTTGTCAATAATTGTGTTTGTCCCTGGATAATTTTTTTAAAGCATAACTTCTATAATTGACATAAGCGCCATCTGTTGACTGATTTATTGATGTTTTTGGTATAGCAAATTTTTCTAAAGTCGGTGTCATGCCAGTCGTCATGGATTCATTAACTCTTTATTATAGCAATTTTTTCTACAATGGATATTGGCGCCTTAGTAAACTTGATTCCTTGATTCTTTATAGCTAAATCTAAAATTGATTTTAACGCCATGTGTTGACTGCTTCCTTGACACTTCATAGCAAAATACTTGGCAAGTGAGATTATAGTAATTATGTTTAAGTAATTTTGTTATTATTATTTGCTTTTGCAATCTATAAATAATTGTAGTCTTGTGTAGCTATTAGTGTGCAGTTTATATATCTATCTAAACAGCGATGCGGGAGTCACCAAAACGGTACTGGCCGAAAATCAGCGCTGGGGTGCTTTAAACGCCTCAGCATTATGCTGAGCCAGTGTCCGATTTGCAACCGCAATGACACATTCTATCTTTGGCTTTTGTGTCGTCTTTTGTTTTGTAAAAATATTGATGATGTGTCTTGTGTTGTTGTAAATAAATGTATTTTCTACTTTCTTCTTCGTTTTCAAAATGTTCTAATATTAATACCAGCGCCATCTGTTGACAGGGGCAGCCCTTGCAAGCGCGCCCGCCGCTCCCCTTACCCAGTAAGCAAACAAAACTGCGCCAAGATGGCGGACCCAGCGCCGCCCACTCCGCCAGATAATAACGCGCCGCGTAAGTACCATTAGGATAGTTACAGTATATGTACGTAGTACAATACGTTTACTTTTAGTTTACCACTGACAGATGGCTTGCCTTCATTTAATTTCCAACTTTAACGTCATACAAATAAAGTAGCTATTACAAAATCTGCAAACGTGGGTAACAGTATTCTAAAATTGGCTTTATTTGTAGGTTGTTAAAGTTGAATATGAAATGAGGGCAAACCATCTGTCAGTGGTAAACTTTATGTAATTTTACTGTAAGCAGGGCCGGATTAAGGTCGATTCATATATCTACAGAGACCGAGCGTGTCAGATCCAGAAAATTTAATTAGAAAAGTATCCTCGATGACAATAAAATTATTCTTACTATTTTTCGATGCATGCTACCAGTTGATTTGATTTGTTCTGAGCCGTATGGAAGAAATAAACCCCAAAAAAGCCCATTAAAGTTTGGTCGCCCAGACACTTATTTTAACATTCTTTCCAGCCATGCCGTGGTTCGGCATGGACATTGGCGGCACTCTCACCAAGCTTGTGTACTTCGAGCCGCGGGAGACCAACCGCCGTGAGTTGGACAAGGAGACTGAAGTCCTAAAGAACATCAGGCGCTACCTCACGCGGAACTCCGCGTATGGCAACACAGGCCGTCGCGATGTGCATCTACAGGTCAGGAATATACTATAGCACGTAGGTGGGTAGACCAGCGTTGGTTGTGGAAATGGTTTCCACAGTGGCTGGTATCATAGTAAAGGGGAGGAGACTTGTATCAACAAGTCAGCATCAGGGATGTACCATAGCACGTTGGTGGGATAAGCAGAGTTGGTTGTGGTAAAGGTTTCCACAATGGCTGGTGTTATAGCAACGAGAATGGGGCGTGTGAATCTACAGGTTTATAGTATAGCACATTGGAGGGACGCAGCACGTTGATGAAAAAAGACGCATTGGTCCTGGAAAACACTTCCACAATGATTGGTGCCATAGCAAAGAAGAGGGGGCTTGTATCATCAGGGATCTTCTGTAGCACGTTGTTGGGGTGACGAGCATTGGTCGTGGAAAAGATTTCCACAATGACTGTGCCATAGAAAAGGGGAGGAGACTTCCTTTATTCTAATCAAGGATGTAAAGCACGTTGTTGGGAGGACGAGAATTGGTTGTGGAAAAGGTTTCCACAGTTGCTGATGCCATAGCGACTGGGCACATGTATCTACAGCCATATTTTTGGTTTCCTATCATACTTCTCCAAGATGACAGTGGGACCACCAATTCACCAGATTTTTACAATAATTAATAATAAAATTTGGAGTTGAAAAATAAAAAAATACAAAATGACTCCAAAAAAACAATCTTGATAAGATTGCTTAAGAGCGACATCTCTTGTCTGGGTGAGCGAATAGTTCCGAAGGAGTGTTAACGTTTCTCGATGAGGACATTAACATAGATGTCGCTAGTATTGCTGCAATAAGCGATGCGTGATGCACAGGAAAAATTTGTGTCTAAATCCCGACCAGTGGTGGTGTAGGGGTTTATCATGCAGCATGGAATGCTGAGGACCTGGGTTCGATTCCCAACGCTTGGCTTTCTTTTCTGGGTTTTTTTCTATGCATCCATCCATGTTTCAGTTTGAATTTAGTATGAAAAATGAATAATTGGTTAATATCCAGATGGACAACGTGTCGTTGCGCGGGCGCCGCGGCACGCTTCACTTCATCCGGTTCCCGACCACGGAGGTGGGCGCCTTCCTCCAGCTCGCTCGCTCCAAGGGAATGGCGGCGCTGGTCAACACCATCTACGCCACCGGCGGCGGCGCTTACAAGTTCGAGGAGAACTTTATCAAGGTACACCTCGTTTACTTTTAGTTTACCACTGACAGATGGCTTGCCTTCATTTCATTTCCAACTTTAACACCATACAAATAAAGTAGCTATTACAAAATCTGCAAACGTGGGTAACAGTATTCTAAAATTGGCTTTATTTGTATTGTAGGTCGTTACAGTTGAATATGAAATGAAGGCAAACCATCTGTCAGTGGTAAACTTTGTGTAATTTTACTGTACACTGCTCGACATACAGGGTGTCCCGTAAGTAGTACGACAAACTGAAATGGGAGATAGATGGGCAGTTGGGGCAAATATCAAAAAATTACATCGCACCGTTCGAGAAATTTCGATATTTCTAATTTTTTGAAAAATTGGCATTGATCACTTTTTTGCAATGTGGTCTAATTCCAAAACCATTTCGAGGAATAGGTTTATTAAATCATTTTATAACATTGTAGTAAAAAAATATTAAATGATCGTGTGTATTTTTGCAAAATAATGTTTGACCTTTGTTTGACCTTTCTGTGGGCATTAATTTTGAAATTCTTTGCAACAAGAAAAAAAAAGCCGTCCGTCTAGTTTCTCTATAGTTATTATCTGTCACTTCGACGTAGTTATCATCTGTCAGTTTAAGGATACTATTTTGAAAAACATTCTTCGCGTTTTTCATATTTTAATAATGGATTTATACACGAAGTGTTTCATTCCTACCTTGTGGAAATGATTCTGTCAATAGCCCAAACAAATTAATTGTTCGCATTTACAAGAGAAGTGGTGCCGCAAAGTTAATTCAAAGTTTACAAGATGTACTTATTGTTGCGAGGATCATTTTAATGTAAGTATGGATTAAATCCGCCAAAGAACTTTCAAGGGAACACTTCTGACCATTTTATTTTATACGTACAAAAAATATTATTGCCGTAAATCGTTTGTTTACCTATTCTCTTGGAAGAATCGGCAAATTTAGTGTTATTGTTATTGTAATGTAAAGTGACATTGTCAGATGACAACTAACCATCGATTATGACACATTTTTTTTGACATTATGTCTGTGGTTTATACACAGATTCAGCCGCGGCATGTAATTTACGAGAAGTCGTATCTCAAATTTTTAATAAATTATAAAAAAACATTGGAGTGATGAATTGCTGAAATATTCAAATTAGATTCTTAAAATGCTCTATATTTTCGATAAAAAAAATAAAAAGAGGGGGTTAGAAAAAATGAACAATCCCAATTTATACCCGCACTGAGATTATGAGTTGTGATATTCGAAATTTATTATTTTTTGCATTTATTTTTATTGAAAAATAGTCTTGAATAGTTGTTATCTAGCAGATGAAAAAAAAAATTTTTAAAAACTTGCTACTTTGTTATTTTTTTTTATTTCAATTTCTCGTTGTCTGAACTTTGGTTAAGATTTGATCTATCGTAGTGAAAAAAAAATTAATGACCACTGTTTAAATTACTAGCTTAAAAACATGTCCATTTAATGCACATTCTAAAATGATAAAAATCTTACCAAAAAATCATTTACAGGAAAAAAATTGCATAAACCGCGTTTCGAATTGAACCAGAGCTCATCTTCAGAGCAACACAACCGTTCACTATGCTACCAGATGTTAGATGTCAATTAGTGTGGTGATGGTGATAGTTGGGTTTGTGTGCGTTCATACAGTGTGGAGATGGAGGAACTGTAATAACACGCATTTCTTGCATAAACGTAGCTATCATAAGGTCGCAGGCGAGCAATGTAATTGTTTCAGTTCATTAAACAAACTTGTGATTTTGACAGTAGTACCTCTCGTCCACAGGAAGTAAACATGCGTCTGTCCAAGCTGGACGAGTTGGACGCGCTGATCGCTGGGCTGCTGTTCGTGGACGCGTGGCACCCCGCCGAGTGCTACTACTGGGCGCCGCCGGAGCCCCAACAGCTGCACAACAGTAGCGACACGGTCAGTATACTGCTAAGCTGGACCAGTTGGACGCGCTGATCGCTGGGCTGCTGTTCGTGGACGCGTGGCACCCCGCCGAGTGCTACTACTGGGCGCCGCCGGAGCCCCAACAGCTGCACAACAGTAGCGACACGGTCAGTATACTGCTAAGCTGGACCAGTTGGACGCGCTGATCGCTGGGCTGCTGTTCGTGGACGCGTGGCACCCCGCCGAGTGCTACTACTGGGCGCCGCCGGAGCCCCAACAGCTGCACAACAGTAGCGACACGGTCAGTATACTGCTAAGCTGGACCAGTTGGACGCGCTGATCGCTGGGCTGCTGTTCGTGGACGCGTGGCACCCCGCCGAGTGCTACTACTGGGCGCCGCCGGAGCCCCAACAGCTGCACAACAGTAGCGACACGGTCAGTATACTGCTAAGCTGGACCAGTTGGACGCGCTGATCGCTGGGCTGCTGTTCGTGGACGCGTGGCACCCCGCCGAGTGCTACTACTGGGCGCCGCCGGAGCCCCAACAGCTGCACAACAGTAGCGACACGGTCAGTATACTGCTAAGCTGGACCAGTTGGACGCGCTGATCGCTGGGCTGCTGTTCGTGGACGCGTGGCACCCCGCCGAGTGCTACTACTGGGCGCCGCCGGAGCCCCAACAGCTGCACAACAGTAGCGACACGGTCAGTATACTGCTAAGCTGGACCAGTTGGACGCGCTGATCGCTGGGCTGCTGTTCGTGGACGCGTGGCACCCCGCCGAGTGCTACTACTGGGCGCCGCCGGAGCCCCAACAGCTGCACAACAGTAGCGACACGGTCAGTATACTGCTAAGCTGGACCAGTTGGACGCGCTGATCGCTGGGCTGCTGTTCGTGGACGCGTGGCACCCCGCCGAGTGCTACTACTGGGCGCCGCCGGAGCCCCAACAGCTGCACAACAGTAGCGACACGGTCAGTATACTGCTAAGCTGGACCAGTTGGACGCGCTGATCGCTGGGCTGCTGTTCGTGGACGCGTGGCACCCCGCCGAGTGCTACTACTGGGCGCCGCCGGAGCCCCAACAGCTGCACAACAGTAGCGACACGGTCAGTATACTGCTAAGCTGGACCAGTTGGACGCGCTGATCGCTGGGCTGCTGTTCGTGGACGCGTGGCACCCCGCCGAGTGCTACTACTGGGCGCCGCCGGAGCCCCAACAGCTGCACAACAGTAGCGACACGGTCAGTATACTGCTAAGCTGGACCAGTTGGACGCGCTGATCGCTGGGCTGCTGTTCGTGGACGCGTGGCACCCCGCCGAGTGCTACTACTGGGCGCCGCCGGAGCCCCAACAGCTGCACAACAGTAGCGACACGGTCAGTATACTGCTAAGCTGGACCAGTTGGACGCGCTGATCGCTGGGCTGCTGTTCGTGGACGCGTGGCACCCCGCCGAGTGCTACTACTGGGCGCCGCCGGAGCCCCAACAGCTGCACAACAGTAGCGACACGGTCAGTATACTGCTAAGCTGGACCAGTTGGACGCGCTGATCGCTGGGCTGCTGTTCGTGGACGCGTGGCACCCCGCCGAGTGCTACTACTGGGCGCCGCCGGAGCCCCAACAGCTGCACAACAGTAGCGACACGGTCAGTATACTGCTAAGCTGGACCAGTTGGACGCGCTGATCGCTGGGCTGCTGTTCGTGGACGCGTGGCACCCCGCCGAGTGCTACTACTGGGCGCCGCCGGAGCCCCAACAGCTGCACAACAGTAGCGACACGGTCAGTATACTGCTAAGCTGGACCAGTTGGACGCGCTGATCGCTGGGCTGCTGTTCGTGGACGCGTGGCACCCCGCCGAGTGCTACTACTGGGCGCCGCCGGAGCCCCAACAGCTGCACAACAGTAGCGACACGGTCAGTATACTGCTAAGCTGGACCAGTTGGACGCGCTGATCGCTGGGCTGCTGTTCGTGGACGCGTGGCACCCCGCCGAGTGCTACTACTGGGCGCCGCCGGAGCCCCAACAGCTGCACAACAGTAGCGACACGGTCAGTATACTGCTAAGCTGGACCAGTTGGACGCGCTGATCGCTGGGCTGCTGTTCGTGGACGCGTGGCACCCCGCCGAGTGCTACTACTGGGCGCCGCCGGAGCCCCAACAGCTGCACAACAGTAGCGACACGGTCAGTATACTGCTAAGCTGGACCAGTTGGACGCGCTGATCGCTGGGCTGCTGTTCGTGGACGCGTGGCACCCCGCCGAGTGCTACTACTGGGCGCCGCCGGAGCCCCAACAGCTGCACAACAGTAGCGACACGGTCAGTATACTGCTAAGCTGGACCAGTTGGACGCGCTGATCGCTGGGCTGCTGTTCGTGGACGCGTGGCACCCCGCCGAGTGCTACTACTGGGCGCCGCCGGAGCCCCAACAGCTGCACAACAGTAGCGACACGGTCAGTATACTGCTAAGCTGGACCAGTTGGACGCGCTGATCGCTGGGCTGCTGTTCGTGGACGCGTGGCACCCCGCCGAGTGCTACTACTGGGCGCCGCCGGAGCCCCAACAGCTGCACAACAGTAGCGACACGGTCAGTATACTGCTAAGCTGGACCAGTTGGACGCGCTGATCGCTGGGCTGCTGTTCGTGGACGCGTGGCACCCCGCCGAGTGCTACTACTGGGCGCCGCCGGAGCCCCAACAGCTGCACAACAGTAGCGACACGGTCAGTATACTGCTAAGCTGGACCAGTTGGACGCGCTGATCGCTGGGCTGCTGTTCGTGGACGCGTGGCACCCTGCCGAGTGCTACTACTGGGCGCCGCCGGAGCCCCAACAGCTGCACAACAGTAGCGACACGGTCAGTATACTGCTAAGCTGGACCAGTTGGACGCGCTGATCGCTGGGCTGCTGTTCGTGGACGCGTGGCACCCCGCCGAGTGCTACTACTGGGCGCCGCCGGAGCCCCAACAGCTGCACAACAGTAGCGACACGGTCAGTATACTGCTAAGCTGGACCAGTTGGACGAATTGGACAAACTAGACGATTGGACAAGATAGACTAGTTGGACGCACTAATAGCGTGGCTGCTATTTGTGGACGCGTGGCACCACGCTGAGTGCTACTACTGGGCGCCGGAGGCCCAACAGCTACACAACAGTAGCGACACCGTCAGTATACTGGGCATCCAAACCCGACCCGATAAAGACCCATCCGAGAGCTACCTACACTTATACATACAATGATAGTGGTCAATTTGCATTGCGCTCTTTGTAATAGAACCTTCAAAACAAAGTTTGGCTTTGCCAGGGGTATGTATTGCAATACCAAGACCGAATGTATTAAAACATCGAATGGGTCAAAAGACCGACACGATTTTTTTCTGAAACCGTTAACTTTTTAAGATTGTTATAAAACAAACCTTACCTAACCTAATGGGTTCTGTATGATGCCGTTTTAATAAATTCTGAGAAGTTTACGGTTTCAAAAAAAAATCGTGTCGGTCTTTTAACACATTCGATGTTTTAATACATTCGGTCTTTCGTACTTCGGTATTGTAATACATACCCCTTTGTCAGCCACATTCGGGCACGCAAGTAACAAATGAGCTTAAAGGTCGCCTTTGTCGACAACGACATGGATGACATCATCATCATCATCAAGCTGGATGAGTTGGACAAGATGGACGAGTTAGACGCGCTGATCGCGGGGCTGCTATTCGCTTTAACTCCATTCTTATAATGACACTAACTTGATATCTATCTATCTTGTTTTTACTGAACTACTTTTAAAACGTACGACACTTCCATGTACGGTCGAGTTCACCAATATATGCATCGCCAACATTTCATATATATCTATACATAGACCTTATGTTACCGTAATAAGGTCTATGTATAGATATTTATGAAATGTTGGCTGTACAGATATTGGTGAATGCGACTGTACGAGTATGAGTCTGACTAGCATTTGACAGGTTTTTCGTTTTTTTTTCCAGCCGCCATATCTGGAGGCGGCGCTGAGCCTGTACGAGCGCCAGCCGTTCGACTTCTCGAGCCCGTACCCGTTCCTCCTGGTCAACATCGGCAGCGGCGTCTCCATACTGGTCGTGAAGGCTCCCAACGACTACTACCGCGTCAGCGGGACCAGGTAATGCATACAATACAGATGACTCTATTGTACATCACAAAGACTACAATACAGAAAAACAAGTGCATGAAAAAATACCGGTCGTCTGTAAAGTCGGTTTACGGACGATAGTTTAACGTGACACGTCATAACAAAATAATATAAGATATATTGTCATTTAAAACCCCCCCGCACCCCGCATTGTACATCCTGGCGTTCGCCGCTCCGCTCTCTTGCAACTGGCCTTCGCCGCTCTGTACGTACCGTTACGTACATGTACGTTACATTGCGTCATCCTTTTTCGTGGATGCAGCCGGCGTTCATCGATTTATTAGACGTTGTCACGTCAAAATGGTAAGCAACGTTACATAGTACGTAACCGGCGATTCAGTTGCCTGTGGGGGCGAATGACCTCAATCATTGTTCAACCGTCACAAAAATGCAAATTCTAATAGTTAAATAACCCTCCTTCTACAGTCGGGTGATTACGCTACAGACTTGCCTTGTTTATTTTAAGTTATATGAAATTTTTCAACAGATGGCGTTCGTCCACACGATTCGGGACATTTTAACCTAATTTCAGTTTTGCATACAATTTGAGCTCTCCTCACATATTCCCCAATCAGCAACGCTTCCCCCGCAGTTTGGGGAATTCCCCACAGATTGGCAATCCTGGAAGTATACACAAAGTATATTGTGAATGTGAAACACGCGGAGCGTACAGCCTCAGAAATCGCTGAACACTTTAGTATTTTGTCGCTATTGACTGTCGTTAGTACCTAATCCTCTTCTTACGACCCTTACCCCCTGTTTCACTATCCATTGATCAAATTTATTTGACGGATAAATGTGATGCCGTCTCTGTTTGTTTCGTTTGAATAGGCTGTGACGGCATCACATTTTTCCGTCAGTTAAAATTAATCAATGGGTGGTGAAACAGCCCCTTAATGTATTTGACGACCAGATGGCCTAGTGGTTAGAGAACCTGACTACGAAGCTTGAGGTCCCGGGTTCGATTCCCGTGTCGGGGCAGATATTTGTATGAAAAATACGAATGTTTGCTCTCGGGTCTTGGGTGTTTAATATGTATAAGTATGTATTTATCTATATAAGTATGTTTATCCGTTGTCTAGTACCCATAGTACAAGCTTTGCTTACTTTGGGACTAGGTCAATTGGTGTGAATTGTCCCATGATATTTATTTATTTATTTTAATTATATACAGTCGACAAAACCGAGGCCTGCCCAGTTTCAAAACAAATTTGCTTGCAGCCGTTGTAATTCATTGGTAAGGATTGGTATGGACAGATGTCTAGCCGCTGCAGGCAAAATGGACATTTAAGGTGTCAAGGCGACCTTTTTGTCGATGGTACAATAATGTCATTGCCCGCAGTCTCGGCGGCGGAACGTTCCTCGGGCTCTGCTGCCTCCTCACAGGCTGCAGTAGCTACGAGGAGGCCATATCGCTGGCAGCTTCAGGGGACAACACCACAGTGGACAAACTGATCCGGGACATTTACGGCGGCGACTACGCGAGGTTCGGATTGGCCGGGGACCTAGTTGCTAGCAGGTCAGTTATAAACCTTAAGTAATACCAAGGATGATATAGACTGGATTGGCATTCGCCATAGTACGGATCGGCCGCGGTTTTTGTAGTTCGATTATTAAATCTAGATGGCGCTGACATATAGCCAGAGGCTTTGAAGGCAAAACAATAAGACTACAGTACAGATGTTTCATATTACTACAAATGTATTATTTTCAAAAATATTGCATAATAATACATTTGCAGAGATATGAAATATCTGTAGTCCTATTGTTTTGCTTTCAAAGCCTCTGGCGAACTACAAAAACCGCGGCCGATCCGTACTTTGGCGACTGCCAATCCAGTCTATATCATCCTTGGTAATACTTAACTATACTGCAATGAATTTGCTGCAGTAGAATGACTAAACTCGCCCAGAAGATTTTTTTTTTAAGTAACGTCACTATTTTTTTTCATGATGGTGTTAACATGTAAGGATAAAAACGAAATAAACACTTTTTCATTTTCATTTTTTTTTTCATGTTCAATATTGTTTGTCCCCAGTTTCGGGCAGATGTGCACAGCGGACCGAAGGGCCAAAGTGTCCCGCGAGGACCTGGCGCGGGCGACGCTGGTCACCATCACCAACAACATCGGCTCCATCGCGCGGCTCTGCGCCAGCAACCAGCAGATAGAGCGGGTGAGACACGCACACAATAGTCATTCATCATCAAATTCAAATCCCCACTCGCACCACTCGCGCATTTACATTACATACATACATATATACATTTCAAATTTACTATGAGTGCTTTACGGGGAAGGAAAACATCGTGAGGAAACCTGCATACACCTGCGAAGAAATTCATTGGTGTGTGTGAAGTTCCTTATCCGCACTGGGCCCGCGTGGGAACTATGGCCGAAGCCCTCTCATTCTGAGAGGAGGCCTGTGCCTGTGGGACGTATATAGGCTGGGATAATAAGACGCACAACTAGTCATCACCATCTCAGGCTGTCCGAATATCGTAGATTTTTCGACGTTCATAAGCTAGGGGCGTAATTTTCATAGCAAAAATCAATCGTCAAGAGGGATTTACCATTGTGTTTTATCGACTATCAATGATTAATTAGGATTGTCTAAAAAAAATTACCGATGGTTTTTACATTTTTTTTTTATAGAAAAGTCAATAGGGATGTTGACACCACCAACAGTGGCGAAGGGTGCTAACAACCCGATTCCTTCCGGGTTGCCTAAAATTTTGAACTTTCAAACGCTTCTATTAATAACCCGTTGTTTGTAATGCAGGCATACTCTTCCCTAATAAACTTATCTTTTTTTCAACACGATGCAGAAACAAAACGCAACGTAATACTCTCACGAAATACGATTCATTCCGTTCTCTAATAGTAAATGCCGGTCGGTAATATCAGAATTTGTACACTCACACATTTAAATAATTCATTGACAAAGACCCACACCACTCCAGGCAAACTTCGCGTGTATACGCTACTTAGACAACTCGGGATTAAGCGGCTTATTACATTTAAAAAAAGACTTTGTGTGTTGCGCGTAAGACTCATTTTCACTTTGCTTGCCGCAGCCGAGCGTGAGCGGCTTCTTGGAACATTTTTGGCGCTACGATCGCGTTTAGACTTATACAAAATTACTGCAGCGAAATGGAACGTAAAATATCGATGTTTTAGTGTTAAACAAAAACAATTATAATCTGCTTTTATTATTAAGGTTTATAACCTGGCGAAATTAATATTAGATTAGAATTTTATAAAATAACACCGTCACTTATTGGAAATAATTGTAATGGCAACATTACGATTGATTTGTCATTTATTACAAACTTCATATTTCATTTCTTGTGAAGTATTATTAATTATTGTTTGTAGTACGTATATTGTTTTAATTTAATAAAAAATACATAGCCAGATTAGTGTTGATACTCAAAACCAGTGAAATTTCGTAATATCGGATTGTGCAAACTTATAGTGTCAAGTGGTCACTTTAATTTATATTTTTATCTTCGGTCGGACTCGCTAGATAAATTATTTTGTATTTACTAGCCTTAATAAAAGTAGAAAAGGCTCCTTTAATTAAATTAGATTGTGGATGCTAATTTGTTGAGTGACGATTTTAGAAGTTATGTCCTAATTTTCAAGAAGAGGATAAATAAAAAGGTTAAGATAAAGGTTAGTAGTTTTCGCAAGAGGCGGCCTCGCGCCTCGAAAGTTTCCCGTTTTTTGCTCATTTAAACATCCGTAATCTAATGTGTGGCGCGCCATCACAGGGCCTCGCAAAATGTGTCTTGCCCACACCAAATTTAGGTCCTGCGCCGCCACTGGTTTTCGCTACGGCTTTACCTGAAAAAAATTTCACGCTTCGCCACTGACCACCAATCAACTGACGTACTTTTTATGAGCTGTCAAAACTATTCTCCCATAGAGTTTGAATGGCAATAGCAACTTATGATATAACGTCACTTGTTCGTCAACTCTATCAACCAACTATTTATTAGTTTAGCAAAAAAAATCTAATTTTGCAGTTCATAGAAAATTAATCTGGTTTTCAAGGTGGAAAGGGTTTTTTACTGGAGCCGTGTCTTCGTATTATTTTTTAATGGCGTCAACATCCCTGTTATAAGAAACTAGTTTCAATGTTTTTCATTTGGTTCACTATTTTTTTTTATGGTATAGGGGGCAAACGAGCATAAAGTACAGATCGTATTGTGCGCTTTGCGAGTGGTGTACACTTTGGAATTTATGTGCACTATTTTGGTTGATGACGTCAGGTTTTAACCGAAACTTGGGGGAGGCCTATATTCGTCTTTGTGCTAAAATGATGATGATGATGATGGTTGTAAAGTACGTTGTTGTTGTAGGTGGTGTTTTGCGGCAACTTCCTCCGCGTGAACCCGTTGTCGATGAAGCTTCTGTCATACGCGATGTCGTACTGGTCGCGAGGCGCGCTCAAAGCGCTCTTCCTGGAGCACGAAGGGTGAGTACTGCATACATTATGTGACCGTACGTTCCGTTTTGAACGGGACTGTCCCGGTGTCCCGAAAAACAACTCGGGGACGCGAAAATGTCCCGTTTTCAGAAAATTTAAAATGATACGTACTATACGTTTACTTTTAGTTTACCACTGACAGATGGCTTGCATTCATTTCATTTCCAACTTTAACATCATACAAATAAAGTAGCTATTACAAAATCTGCAAACGTGGGTAACAGTATTCTAAAATTGGCTTTATTTGTAGGTCGTTAAAGTTGAATATGAAATGAAGGCAAACCATCTGTCAGTGGTAAACTTTATGTAATTTTACTGTAAGCGGTAGTCGAACGTATTTTGTACCTATTTGGGAAAAACTTGTTTGTATTGTTTTCAGATATTTCGGTGCCGTCGGTTGCCTCCTCCAGTTGGACGATAAGAACCATCGCAAGGAGAACGTGTCCCGGCACGCGACGCCGCACGCCGAACCGAGACAGGCGGACCGGTGAACCGCCCACGCAGTTATGCCAGCCTAGTACTTTGACCAGACGATCGCTTAACTTTAACGACCAATTAAGCACTCTGAGACGTCAATTTCTGATTTTTCATAGAACTATAGATGATTTAAGGGTTTATTAAAGCTTATCGACGTTTATGAGTATGACAGAGTGACGATTATTAGGCCCTAAGCACACGGCGTATTTTCAACGCGCCGTCGACGCGCGTTTGTATCGATACAAAACGCCTTGTTTTATAAAAAAGGCTGTTCTAATGGAATGAAAAACGCGCTGTAAACGCGCGTTCCTAAAACGTGTGCTTAGGCCCTTACAATACCTTACTTTAACTTTAACGGCCACATACTTCTATGGTACTTTTACCAGACGATCGCTTAACTTTAACGACCAAGCACTCTGAGACATCAATTTCTGATTTTTCATAGAACTATTTAGACAGAGATAATATAAGTGTTTATTAAAGCTCATTGACGTTTCTAAGTACGGTAAAGTGACAATTATCACGATTTTCGCACATTTTTCACTGGATATATGCCACAGGTAAACGGCCACTCATTTATGCCAGCCTGGTATTTTGACCAGACGATCGCTTAACTTTAACGACCAATCCAGCACTCTGAGATGTCAATTTCCGATTTTTCACAGAACTAGATGATTTATGGGTTTCTTAAAGCTAATTTCCGTTTCTAAGTACTGTAAAGAGACAATAGGGATGTTGACGCCATTAAAAAATAATTCGAAGACACGGCTCCGGTAAATAAACGCATTATTTTAGCCCATAAAACCAGATTAATTTCCTATTAACTGCAAAATTACATTGTTGCTTTAAAAAAAAACAATAAATAGTTAGGTGTTTGAGTTGGCGAACAAGTGACGTCATAAGTTGCTATTGCCATTCAAACTCTATGGGAGAATTGTGTTTTGACAGCTCATAAAAAGTACTTCAGTTGATTGGTGGTGTCAACATCCCAATTTATTATCACAGTTTTCTCGCATTTGCAACTCATTTATGCCAGCCTGGTACTTTTACCAGACGATCGCTTAACTTTAACGAGCAGTTAAGCACTCTGAGACGTCAATTTCTGGTTTTTCAT
Organism: Archips xylosteana; assembly: GCA_947563465.1. NCBI lineage: Eukaryota > Metazoa > Arthropoda > Insecta > Lepidoptera > Tortricidae > Archips > Archips xylosteana. The sequence continues at coordinate 7,763,541 of OX387370.1, forward strand.
AGAACTTATAGATGATTTAAGGGTTTATTAAAGCTAATTGACGTTTCTGAGTATGTCAGAGTGACGATTACCACGATCCTTTACAATTTTACTGGATATAATTCCATATGTAAACGGCCACATACTTATGCCATCCTGGTACTTTTTAATCAGCAATTAAGCACTGCTCTGAGACGTCAATTTCAGATTTTTCTTGAAGTTATTTAAACAGCGATGATTTATGCGTTCATTAAAGCTAATTGACGTTTCTAAGTACGGAAAAGTGACAATTAATGACATATGACTTTCGCAGTCATAAAATAAAAATGGTGTAAACAAATTACAAGCACCAATAGTTGAGAGAAGATCGATACTGAAGTCTTATGCTGAATTTATGCCTGTATAGTTAATTATAATAAAAACTGTTATATTTATAAATAAAAATAACTTATATCGCAAAACTTGTACCAAATGACGCAGAAATAAACACTAGATTGTTGAACTTCATTGCTTATGCAATAGTAATAAGACTAGTAAGTTTGTATATGACAGTAATGGTACGCTTCCTTTGAAACGGAGACACGCAGAATCGACCGACACAGTTGAAATCCACTCTATCTACATAATTTTCTCTATCCATCCCAGCCTAAAGTCCCCCATTCGCATAAAGTACAGATCGTATTGTGCGCTTTGCGAGTCTACACTTTATATTTCATACTAAATACAAACTGAAATATAGATGCACAGAAAAACCCCAGAAAAAAGACCAATGCTGGGAATCGAACCCAGGTCCTCAGCATTCCGTGCCGTGTGCCATACCCCTACACCACCACTGGTCTAGAGGTAACTTGTTTAATGTTGCACAGTAGCGCCATCTCTTGTCCAGGTGAGCGGTTAGTTCCGAAGGAGTGTTAAAATCTCTCGATAGAGGGTGTAACATAGATGAGCGCTTGTCACTGCATAAGGTGATGATTTAGCAGACTGAAATGTATGATGTATAGGAAAGATTCGTGTCTAATCTCTAGACCAGTGGTGGTGTAGGGGTATGCCACACGGCACGGAATGCTGAGGACCTGGGTTCGATTCCCAGCATTGGTCTTTTTTCTGGGGTTTTTTCTGTGCATCTATATTTCAGTTTGTATTTAGTATGGAATATATGATTTCACGGGATGACCGTAAAAGTAATAAAAAATGAAGTTGAAAAAATAAATACAAAAAGATACTTCATAGCTAAGCTAACTAGTGTACACTTTGGAATTTATGTGCAAAATGACATTAGGAATCTGCACACCTGCGAAGAAATTCAATGGTGTGTATAAAGGTCCCAATCCGACTACGGCCCAAGCCCTCTCGTTCTGATAGGAGGCCTGTGCCCTGCAGCGGGATTTTAGGCTGGGATGATGATGACGAACTTAGTGAAACTGCCATTGAACAAAGCGCTTCTAAGAACGTAGCTGAATCGTTTTCAAAAAAAAAATGTACACAAGGGATTTAATTAAAACTAAAATTAATTATTTCCTCTGTGTAACGAAAGTTACCCATATAATAGTTTATATGACTAACTTTCGTTACACAAAGGACGCGGTGCTGATTATTTTTGTTTTCATTAAGCCCTTAATTATGTAAAAAAAATCTGAAATCGAACCAGCTGGGAATAGAACCGTGTGGCTTTTAGTGTCACTCTTTCAACTCTGCCGACATTTCTATCTCTCATAGTAATAATTCCGTGATCCGATGCATATTTCTGTTTATAAGTATTTCCTTTTGTAGATCTTGTCAGAGTAGTTATCATTCCTATGCACAAAGTATAATTTCCAATTTTTAGATATATTTTTTTGATATTATTATGATAAATTTTTGTCGCGTTAAACGCAGTGTTTTAGCAGAAGAGCGGGTGTTTTTTGGTAATACTAAAAAACACCATTGTTTCCGAACCTGAGGATGATTCGGTAGCAACTGGATATAAATGACCTGAATCATTAGGAAGGGTCGGAGAAACACCCGTCATTTTACTTTGAGGGTGTGGCGACTACATCTTGTGGCCCATTTGGGTCGTTTTAAAAAAAAATTGTACCATAGTTAAGGGCTTAATGAAAACGATTGCTTCCTTTGTGTAGCGAAACTTAATCATAGAAAACTATATGAGTCATTTTAGTTACACAAAGGAATCAAACGAGTTTTGTTTTAATTAAATCCCTTAATTGTGTACAATATTTTCGAAAACAACTCTTGTACTGTCCCCGTTGATAAAAAACTCAAGGCATCAGAAATTTGAAATGGTCATTTAACCTTCGGAGAATCGAAATGGGTGCGGTTATAGTACGTCCTGTAATTAACGACAATAATGTTCGACCTGATACTTCAAATCCGCATATGTTTAAATTATCAGTAAGTACATGCATTTTTTGTCGTTCGATCGACAAATATGGGATCGCACACTATCCGCTTTCATCAAAATCAAACGCAACCCGCTCTCTGCGTTGTGTTTCTGTTTCAAACCTGCACTAAATTGTGTATTAGTAAATATAGTGTTTAGTTTAAAACGGTGGGTAACGTTTTTATATATAATTTTTTTATAGTTAATTTATATTTTTACTGGTGTATGCAATGTGACTTATTTCGTATGTGATATTGATTATAACCCGACGCGCAAAGGGTGTCAAAGTAGTATTTTATTTATTTGGGGCAGTGGTTAGTTTAGCGGCAAGCTTAGCGTTTAGATTAATACTTACAGTCTATTTTATCACACCAAGTTATCGATTGATCGACGATAGAATAAATAGTATAGATCGGATTGGTCGACGTCGCTTTGTACCGCCGCAACAAACGGTCGTTTGTCTTTATACACCAATTGATCGATCGTTAATCGATGATAAAAAGGATTGGTCGACGTCGATCTGTAGTTCGTCTTTACCACACCACGCTAATCAATTGATCAGTAATCGATGGTAAAATGGCTTGGTCGACGTCGATGGATAGTAAAAAGATTGGTCGACGTCGATCTATAGTTATCTACTATATAGAAAATATAGTATAGGTATTTCTGATGCCTATTAATTTAAATTTCTCTGGATAATACGCTACGCTTATCGCTAAGCTCGTCGCTCCCGCTATGACTGGCAGTGTGAACAGCAATTTAACATTTTAAATGGTTTAAGATTATGTTTATGACTAATATAAATGTCAAAGTGACAAACAAACGTGTTAAGTTATAATTAGCTTAACAAGTGTTTATGAGTACGAGGGTTATAGCCACCAGGCTATTATAGTATTATTTAATTTTTGATTATGTAAATAATGTGACAAGGTCGCTTGTGAGACGTTTTATTAAAAATTGTACATACATTAAAGGATTAACGAAAACAAAATCATGATCGCGTCCTTTGTGTAACGAAAGTTAGTCATACAAACTATATGGGTATCATTCGTTACACAAAGGAATCAATTAAGTTTTGTTTTAATTAAAACCATTAATTGCTTACAGATTTTTTTGTAAACGACCCTTGTACGGTCTAGGGTTTTAAAATCGTTAAATCCGGGTTAGGGGTGATAGGTCATTTTGATACTGCTTAAACTTGGATTAATTAACTCTGAGTTATATTAGTAAATTAAATCTTGCAAGCGCAATACCGCTTTAAAAATAATATACTTACTGTAAAGTCGGGTTACTTTAGGCCTGAAGGGGGATAACTTTAGCCGTTGATTTAGTCGTTCCAGAGGCCGTGTTGTCTAAAGGTGATATCAGACTGCTCGCGGGGGTGGGTAATTTTTTTATATCGAGGAACTAAAGAGAGCCATAATTGATGAAAAAGCAAATTGGATAAAAAAAATAAGCTGCCCAAATTACTAATTCCACGCGGACGGAGTCGCGGGCAAAACCTAGTGTTTTTGATAAAACCCTATAATTAGTTTTCAGATGGATTAATGTTACCCTGCATTAGGTTAAAATATCCCGACCTTGCTGTTCACAAAGAGCCTCGCTATAAAATTATGTAAAATAAAACGTACAGTTTCTAGAATTTTATGCTTTCATGTTTAAAGCAACTTTATCAGCGGTCGGCAATATTGAGATAGTTTTCAAAAAAAATGTGCCTAGATAAGGGCTTAATCAGAAGAAAATCACGACCGCTTCCTCTGTGTAACGAAAGTTAGTCATACAAAATATATGGGTAACTTTCGTTACACAATGGAATCAATTAAGTTTTTTTTTAATTAAACCCCTTAATTGTGTACATATTTTTTAAAAATGATTCAATGTCGGTGCTCGTTACACGGTACGAGGCGTATATAATAAAATTAATAAACTTTGCCATAACATGGCTAAATACACAAATATTGTCGAACGCTTTTGATAAAGGGAACGCACTGAAGCGAGGTGTGATATAACTTGAACAAAGCTGTTTTAGAAAGGACGTGGCTTGTGATCCAATGGCCCATTTCCCTCCCCGTTTTTTTTACTAAATATACACCGTGGTAATGAGAAATGCGTCAGAGTGACATATTTCTGAGCCCTTCAGAAGTAAAAAACGTTGCGAACCTGGTATCTAATTGGCAGTTTTAACTTCCCGTTATTTTCAAACAAAAAAATACTAGTCATTTCGAACTTCAACATAACGAGGTTTGAACGAGCTGGCGATACATTTTAAATGGTTACGTCGTTATCTGTTATAAAAAGACTTTTTAGGATTGAAGTAGCAACGTTGCCTGTCATTCCTGTGTTGCACGGCAGGATTTTTCGAAATGTTTTTCTACAAAAGTTAAAATATCTCCCGAACTAGGGCAAATCGACACGGCATAAGTTCGTTTTAGAGCCCGTTGTTTGGTCAATAGTTAAACAAACTAATAGTTAAAATATATGGCAAACATAGCAATAGATAACGCATTTCAAAAGCAATTTGACTATTAGTATCTTTAACTACTGATCAAACAACAAACACTTAGATATCTGTTTTGAATCTGGCGGATTATTCGTTGGCCAATGGTGCATAACTAACTTATAACTAATATGTAATTACTGCAAACATATTATGTACGGTCAGCCAAGAAAGTGGTCTACCAGTTTTGACAAAAGTTTCTGTGAGATCTAAATATCGCTGAGGTTGAGTTTTCTGAGTGAAGTCATTAGTAACTGTCATCATATTATTGCAAGGGAAACTCGACGTCGTTGTATCATGACGTGCAAATGAACTTCAACCGTAGGGTGGCAGACCATATTTTTGGCCGACTGTACCTAATCCTATTCAAAATATACACTATTCAAAAGTGGCCAAGTTAATAAGATTCTTAACATCAGTTGGTACTAGACACGTAAGCTTGTGCGATTAATGTTTGATTCAAAACAACCATGTTATTTGTAAACTATGGGAGGGCCATATTGCCACATAAGAGCATTTTAATTTTAAATTGTACCGTTTACTTTTTTGTGAGGAAATTATAGAGGTTTATTCAAAATCAGTACTATAAAAAAGTCTTTTTATAAAATAGTGTCGTTATTTTTTAGTCAGTTTTGTGTCTTTTTTCACACATGACACAGAAAATTTGTATGGAAAATAATTAGGGACCCTTTTTTATTCAAAATCAATAGCGCACTTAATTCTGAGTAAGAAAACTCCAAACTACCTAATTCTGAAAAAGTAGCAGGTTCACTTTTAAATTGAAAATGCTCATAAAAGGTATCCTAACAATTCCTGGAAGCAATTTGACTGTTATTAAGTTCATATTCCTACAACACTGTCAGTGCAGTTGGAACCTTTTTATTCTAAGGTCATGTTATTATTAAGATTGTACCAAAATTGATATGCAGTTGCGTTAAATCCAATTCAGGACGCTGTTGGCAACGTATATCGTTCGGCGAGTTACTTTTGCCTGAAGAATCGTTTGCTAGAATTATTGTTTGTTGCAATTTTGACGAAACCGCTATTTTTAGTGTTTGTTGCCAATTAAATGGGTCTGATTTTATTTATCATTCCAATAAAATCGGTTTCGTCGAAATTATGTTTCTGGGAAGTGAACATTCGGTGAAACGATACTTTGGGCAGGTGAGTCGGTGAAATGAAATATGTATGTTGGCAGTACTGTTTTAAATATATGTGAATACTTGGCGGTGTCGGCGCGCAAAGTCGCGGTATACTATATGTAAGAGAGGGCTGATTTTAAATATTTTATATGAATAGAAATAAATTAATCTATTACATTTTGTTGTTTTATTTAGTACAATACAGGTTTGGATTATTACTAATAGGACACCCACCACTGTCATTGAGACGTAAGGTAGATGCCCCAGTGTTTGACACTTTAATTCCAATAATCGACACCCTGCTCGTCGCCTTTATTGCTACTAATTAAGATTGAAAGTGTCGGCTATTGGGGCAGCGTCGAGCACTAGTTATTTTTTTCTTGTGCTCCCGATTAAATAAAACCTAGGTAGTTTGCATTGAAAGTAGACGGACACTTAAGTTCTTTGTCGCAGCAACCAGCAACAGGATGCCTTTCTATCAGAGAGGCTATTCAGCTAAACTGCGAGCGCACGAGCGAAAAAAAAACTCCCAAAATACCAGATTTTTTCAAAATATGTACTACATTTCCTATTTAATAACATATCTATATGAGTCGTTTTCAAAATAATTGTACATGGTTAAGAGCTTAATCAAAACAAAATCACGATCGCTTCCTTTGTGTAACGAAAATTAGTCATACAAAATATATGGGTAACTTTCGTTACACAAAGGAATCAACTAAGTTTTGTTTTAATTAAATCTTTAATTGTGTACACTTTTTTTGAAAACGACTCTTACACCGATGTCCAAAATAAGACATTCCAACGAAAATCACTTCCTTGAGTACCTACCTAATCTTCAATTTTGTAATGTGGCTCGACGAGATAAAATAGACAATAAAAAATCATAAAAATCGGTCAAGCCGTTTCGGAGGACTTCGATAACAAACACCGTGACACGAGATTTTTATATATTACAAAGAATAAATAGATACTTAGATATTTCAGATATTTGTCTATTAAAGCATTAATTGCCAGGAAGGCACATAATGCTTTTTCATGACTTTCGCCTAGTGCATTTGAACGCACATGTGCGTGTATGGCGCCTGAAGAAGTCTAGAGTCTGACAGCCGGCAGCAAATGCGTTAAAAACCAAAACTAACTAACTAGTTTGGCTCAGTGACCCAAAGTGAGTCTTGGCCTCCGAAACGAGATCACGCCACTTAGCCCGATCCTGCGCAGTTTCACGCCAATTACCGGATTGAAGCTGTCGCAGATCCGCCTCCACAGCATCAGCACAGCGATACTTCGGCCGACCAACCGGACGACGTAAATATGGTCGTGTTTCACGATAGGCAGATTTTTCTTTAAAGATGGAGAAAGACCAAAATATTTTATGTTTTGAATTAATTACAGATCAACCAGTCTTTCTACACCACTAGCTCGTTAAAATCATACACCAACTTGGGTTTCTCGCCTTCAGCTCGCCTGTAATCAGGCGATGGTTCTTCCACACTCCTGCTCTCCTGGTCCCCCGTCACTCTTAACCTTAAATACTGCGCAGCAATTTGTTCCGCAACCTTGTTCAACAGATTATTTTTAATCATCGGATCACTCAAATATATTATTCCGTCTTTCCCGAATAATTCACTCGTGTCTTCCGAATGGTAGACTGATTTTCTTAGAGCAAAGTTGTCCATTTCTAGCGACGGGTCTCGAAGAGCGATTTGTCCTAAAACGAATGTGTTGCGGTGTCCGTGACTCAGAGGGCGGCGGGATTTTGGTAAAATACCCGCCAATGTTGACGATACTAAAATTAAACATTATAGTTATACTTACAATACGTTTACTTTTAGTTTACCACTGACAGATGGCTTGCCTTCATTTCATTTCCAACTTTAACATCATACAAATAAAGTACCTAGCTATTACAATATCTGCAAACGTGGATAACAGTATTCTAAAATTGGCTTTATTTGTAGGTCGTTAAAGTTGAATATGAAATGAAAGCAAACCATCTGTCAGTGGTAAACTTTATGTAATTTTACTGTACCGAGAAAGACAGATTTATGTTCACATTTTTGGGCTTATTCCATTATGCGCCCACTCTCATGATCCCGGTGAAGCTTATTTGTGGGCTTCGTAGGTAAACCGCAGGGTTTCATTCCATTTTGATCTCTATTTTGTTCACATCACATCATTACTTCCGGGTGTGTGGGATTATGAGTGGAACGATGAGTGTTGTTCACTGCTCCCTAGTGGGAGCTTAATGAACTCAAAAGTTTTGTATGATGCCAATGGGAGAGTGGGAGCATAATGAAATAAGCCCATTTTTGGAAGGAAGAGATAATATAAATTCAGCCCCACTAAGCATAATGTTGCCCGCGAGGAATTCGTTTATCGCTTTCCCGCGGGAACTAAATATGCAATTATCCGGGATAAAAACTAAACTATCCTATACCTAATATGTCCTACGTAGGGTCTCAAAACTTTAATCCAAATTTCTTCCAAATCGGTTCAGCTGTTTAAGCGTGAAAAGGTAACAACAGACAAACTTACTTTCGCAATTTATAATATTACAATACAACACTTTTTTAACAGTTTTTAGAAGTAGTTTGACAGTTGGATCGACTATAGGGAACGCGAACGTGCAGAAACTATAGGCGGCAGCACTAATGCGACAGAAGAGACACTATGCGGACGGTAAAAGAAATAATAAAAGTAGTAGTAATTATGAGTAAAAGAAACTTAGCAGGGTAAGACATTCAAATTGATGGCAGCACCGTCTATGTGCACGTTCCCTTAAAAAAAATTATAGGTACTACAAGCTTTTTCGCTGCCTCCTTATAACTACTCGTACTTTTTATTTACTGTAATTTCATATCAAATCAATTCCACTAACATACGATGCATATTAAACAGAACTTTGTTAAAAAGTGCAAAAATTACTTACTTAATATAAAGACAACAAAAATAGTCTTTGAATACATTTTTAAAAACAAAACTAACACTGGAATCCGAGGTTAGAAGTCTCAGGCAAAATGAGCGTCAAGATTGATTGACTTAGCGTTTGTTGGTTCTGTACAAAATTCGAAGTTATTGTGCTAAAAAAGTTGGAGGGATAAAATCTGCTGGATGTGTTATTATGCTGTATCTAAGGGTTCTTTCCCTTCTTTAGTTCTAAGTACAGTCGAGGTCAGAAATATGTACAGCCAGGGCCGGGTTTATGGGAGGGCATCCTCCACAATAAAGAATCGAACCCGGGACCTCAAGCTTCGTAGTCAGGTTCTCTAACCACTAGGCCATTAGCCTATATGATATTTACCTATATGAAAGTAGGTATTTTTATGTAAAAGTATTTAAGTCCGTTAATATTTGTTTCAAGAAAAAATCCGGTATGAATTTCGACTGCGTACCCTTAAAATTAATTATCAAATACATAAACCAAGAAATTTGATTAACTGCATTAAAGTTACAGCAAAAGCGATAGCGTATTTTTTATATAACGTATTTATTCTCAGAATGAGAAGGCTTAGAGCGTAGTTCACACGCGGGCCCAGTGCGAATTGGGAACTTCACACACACCATTGAATTGCTTCGCAAGTGAGTGCAGGTTTCCTCAGCTCACGATGTTTGTCCTTCATCGTAAATAATTCTGAAAAAGTCAGAGGTGCGAGACCGGGATTTGAACCCACGATCTTATGCTTGAGACGCCATAGATAAGTCAAACTAATAGGCTACCACGCCTTATTATTAACTAGCTGATGCTCGCGGCTTTGCCCCAGCTGAATTTTTTTTCATACAATCCTTGTCCTGACTATTAAAGCGCGCGCACACAGAGAGCGGTCTGGAGTTCCGCGTTCTTTCAAATGTACTGAGTCCCTTACGATAACGCACACAGCAATCGTAAGCGACTCAGTACATTTGAAAGAACGCGGAACTCCAGACCGCTCTCTGTGTGCGCGCGCTCTTAGGAACCCAAAAATTGTATCAAATTTGGTGCAATCGATCTGAAGTTATGCGCGTACATACATTTCGATTTAATAAACGTTCGTCAGATTCCACTTTCGTCAGATCACTTCTTTTTCCCGTATAGGTCAGAATTTTGAAACTGGCGACGAAACAGCAATTCTCGTGATTCCTCGTCCGTTAGATTCCGCTTTCATCAGATCAGACTAAATTCATCCAGGATTTATTCATCCTAATTTAACCTACAAATTCGACAGAGCCCCGCAGCGGGGCTCCTATTTCTGGACGGTTTGCCCTTCGGTCACAAGAAACTACCTAACTAACCTAACCTACCTATTTTCTGGACTGAATTATGGCTGGGTGAATTAACACTATACTACTCCATTTAATTTAGAATTATAAACCACAACAACATTATATTGCGGCTCGTGAACTGTAATCTCTTTACAATTTGTACTAGAGTAACAATTGACGACACGCAAATAAAGTGACATTAAGACAATTTTATTTTGCGGCTCCCAGACTATTATTACTGTACTATTTAATAAATAAATAAATATTAGGGGACAATCTTACACAAATCGACCTAGTCCCAAACTAAGCAAAGCTTGTACTATGGGTACTAGACGACGATAAACATACTTATATAAATAAATAAATACTTAAATACATAGAAAACATCCATAACTCAGGAACAAATATTCGTGCTCATCACACAAATAAATGCCCTTACCGGGATTTGAACCCAGGACCTCTTGCTTCGTAGGCAGGGTCACTACCAACTAGGCTAAAGCGGTCGTTAAAATTTGCTAGGTAAGAAATAGTTGACGAGCCGCAATATAATGATGTTGTGGTTTTCAATTCTAAATTAAATAAAGTATAAAAATAATTTGAGGAAAGGGTCATTATCCAAATCCGTCATTCCTGACGAAATTGAACTGAAATTATAAAAAAACTGCTTCTGATGAAAGTGGAATCTGACGGACATGTTCTCACGGTGATTCATTTTTATTTATATGGGTAATCAATAAAATACGTAAAAAGAAAGTAAACGTGTTTAATAAATTCATCTATACATAATAATAATAAAATTGTGTCTTACACAAAAATTATAACTAAATAAACGCAAAGAATTAATACCTGTGAGTATGTGTGTAGGTAAACCCTTTATTGTAGGTACAAAATAAACAAACAATCGAGGTAATTTACAACGTGAACTTATCCCTTCAAAGGGCGTCAACCTTTGAATAGACGAGAAGTAGCATTTAGTTTGCATAAAGATACGGAAATGTAGTTCGGATGATATCGCAAATACAGTCAGCAAAAAAAGGCTATTAGAAACTAGCTGTTGCCCGCGACACCATCTGCGATGAATTCGTTTATCGCTATCCCGCGGGAACTGCGCAATTTCCCGGGATAAAAACTATCCTATGTCCTTTCACATGACGCTATCTATCTCTTTACTATTCTCAAACTATTTCATCTAAACCGCTTCAGTGGTCTAAGCGTGAAGAGGTAACAGACAGACATTTTCACGTTTATAATATTAGTATGGATTTACATATTACAAAAACCGGCGATTCGTAACAGACTGAGAAGTTCATACATGTTTTTTTAGCCAGAAATGTATTAAGTACCTTATTACTGTTTCTGTGGCTGACCCCACATTAACAGGTTCCCTGTCCGATGAGGCACATTCGCCTCATGTGCGACTTACTAGTACGTGTATGAGGCACATGTGCCTCACGACTCTATGAGCGTTTAATGTCATTGTTACTATTGCTTGGGGACAGGGAGTCTGCTAAGACATTCGGCTCCGGCACCGTTACGCTAAAGGTATCTTCCCACTACACCGTATCATATCATGACTATAATAGGAGCGTGTCAGGCAAAAAAATATTCTTTGTATTGAAATACATGAGACTATGCCGACGAGACCGTTCCGTCAGCGACCAACATCGTCGCGACGCATGTATCGTGTTGCTGGTCGTGTCTGATATGTTCAAAACACGGTCATGGTATGATACGGTCTAATGGGTAGAGACCTTAAGCCGTCTATGCCGACCGAAACGATCGTAGTTTTAATGAGTGTCACTGGCATAGTTATACGAATTCTGTTAACACGCATACGTGTCACCATAGGCGTAAGAATTTTTTGATCACAGATTTGTCACTGGCTCTGGATGTGTTATAGTAATAGATAAGGAAATGGATTTAAGGCGAACTAAAATTATACAAAATAATAACATTTTAAACTTTCGCCATCCTCACTCGTAATTAATATTTTTCAGGGCGCTGGCAACGTTGCATTTTTGTTAGTTTTTCTCGAAATTTAAAAACGAACAAATTATTACCTAACGGTTTTTAAAGATTATAAAAGTCTTATCACGAATAATTATTGCAGTAGACACGTTAACTTATATATTAGAACAATTCGTATACACCACATTTTTAATTTTCATTCAATTTTTATGGAACAATCGAGAAAAACTATCAAAAATGCAACGTTGCCAGCTCAGCAGGTACAAACGCTCTTGATTGTTGGTCGAAACGTCAAGCTAATTTTCATTAGTTCGTAATTAAGTCCTGAAAAATATTAGTCATACAAAATTTTACGTCAAAATTGTCACTGTTACGTAAAAAGCGGTATAGGTGAAAACCTTAAGTAAAGGACCTGATGCATTTATAGCTAGACCGTTTAAATGAGTCCATGTCCCCGCGGGACAGGGGCTGGGGGGTACGACGATAAAGGGGCCGAGAGGTGCGGGCGGCGAGCGCGCCTCGTGTGCCTGCCACCCCCACCTCTCCCGGCCCCCTTTGTCGTCCTACCCCCACCCCTGTACCGCGCGGGCGTGGACTCATTTACGGTTTATCTATAGTAATTTACAGAATTTATATAGAGCTCAAGTCTTTCTTCTTTGGAACGTCAATTTTTTTAAACGGACACGTTATTACTACATACATACAACGGGTAAGTACTAAAGTAAGTACTTAAGTTGTTCACCTATACCCTCATGTTATCAACTAATTCAACTAAAGACAAACACAATAGCTACCGATTACGGTACATTAGTCCGAAGTACCAAAAGCCATGGTCTAATAAAAAACCATAGCAATTTGTGCTTCATACAAAGAAAAAATATTGAGTATGACTGGCCATACAAGGTGGAATTTTGAAAGTAATACATAATTAATGTTCCTAAATCCTAGCCCAGTTAATGGGTGAATCAACTTTTTCTTGCTATCCGTTGCTATGGTTACACAAATTTTGTTCCTTGGACAACCTAAGCATTTTTCTATGAAACGGTATGAAGATGTCATTTGGGCAACCGGGGACAGAGAAAACAACACAAAAAAGTTGAATCATCCTAATACACGATAATATATATAATGTATAATGTATTAACACAATTGTTAAAAAAATTGTGATATTTGGAATTTCGTGCTTTGTTGAATTTAAGTCACAAACTCAATGTGTGGACACCTCAAATTAAAACAATACTAATCATAACAATTGGGAATGTCTAAAATAAATTACCAGTGGTTTTTAGTTTTAGTTCACTACTTTTTCAAAATTAATTATTGATACTGTTTTGGTTGATGACATCAGATTATAATTGAGGGCTCCCACACTGCCAAATTTCTAAATCTATCTAAATGCGTACGATAAGGCAACCCCTTTAGTTATTTTTTGCGTAGTGGTACACTGTAACTAGTGTCACTTTACTGGCGCTGTGAAAGTGCTAGATGTCAGACAGCGGGTCCAAATCAAACTCCGTAGTGTAATCCACGCGTAAATTGTGAATAATTCTAACCACACAGAATAAAGTACGACTTGGACCGGTCACGCAATTTACACCAATGTCAAATGTAGGTCATTGCTTATTTGTTATGTAATAAATTCATTACATAATATTAAAATTATATAACTACAGAAAACGAGTTAAAAAGCATTTATCTCGAAATGGTTTTCGATTTACTATACATTGCAAAAAAATAGACATCCCCAATTGAGTTAATGCGTTGTTCTCCACCATTACAAACACTAATTTTGTATCACTTACTCACATCGAATACTTTTATTATGCTACTTTATCAAACTTCTTGAAATAACCTTACTAAACAAAAATATATTGTCCCCTAATATTTATTTTTATTTTATATACATGGGAAATACTATTAAATGTATATTTTCTGACATTACAAATTAAAGAAAGAAAATATATTTATTATTGCTGCCCAAAAGTCAAACAAAACATTATAACCTGTATACTATAATTACAATCAAACTAATTACAATTTATTGATAAATAATATATGTATGTACGACGATCACGTAAAATAATTTAACATGTTTATTTCCAGTTCTGTTTAATGTTAATGGAAAAACTCAGTATATATAAGTTATATATCAACGTATAGTATTTTAATTTCTATTTATAAACAATAAACAACAATGGTAAACGTTCATTTGTTCCACAACTTTAATCAAAAGCAATAAAAACGGGTTCGATTCCATACAAAGTATATATATGAGGTATCACAAAATGAATCTGGGATATTTCGGCACAATATCAAGCATAACACTTGGAGTCCTTGAATTATCCCTATTAACCTTTCGTATGCCGGAAGTTAAAAAAAAAAAAAGTCGTGCATTCTAGCCTCAACAGTTTCATATAAATCCAACGATACAGATTTAAAAAAAAGTACAAAAAGAAAGCCTTAAATTGGGTACGGATCTTGTACACGCCATACGAAGGGTTAAGGGATGCACGGATGTTGACACCATCAATTAACTGACGTACTTTTTTATGAGCTGTCAAAACACAATTCTCCCATAGAGTTTGAATGGCAATAGCAACTTATGAGGTCACTTGTTCGCCAACTCAAACAACTAACTATTTATTGTTTTAAAGCAACAAAAAATTTAATTTTGCAATTAATAGAAAATTAATGTGGTTTTCGGCGCTAAAATAAAGCGTTTTTTACTGGAGTCGTGTCTTCGAATTATTTTTTAATGGCATCAACCATCCCTATTGTGTAGTGTACAGTTGTTCAATCTATTGCCTGCTGCTAAGTAGCTCCATCGCACTACTCACAACCGACTTTCTTTCCACCCTCATCACCTCAATAGCTGGCAGTCCACTACACTCAGTTTCTCGCGGGACCTTTTGCCACGCACGGTGAAACTTTGGAATCAGCTTGCAGCGGCAGGATTTCCGGACCGATACAACATGGGAATCTTCAAAAAACGAGCCTACTCTTTTCTCAAGGGGCCGGCAACGCATCCGTAACTCAACCTATGTTATGGGTGTCCATGTGCGGAGGTGATTGCTTTCCATCAGGTGACCGCCCTGCTCATTTTCCACCTAAAATATGCCAGATTAATTTACAATGCCTAGAAGAATCCGATCTATTTTCATTGGCCTCAGATGTATATACATAGTTACTATGTATCTTTACATTAAAATGCTTAGCTAAAAAATCTTTACATACAACATTTGTTTCTATATCAACCAACCTTTATCATAGGTCGTTTTTAATTCTAAAGAAATGTACTCAAGGACAACTTTTATTTCATTTTTTCAGAATGAATTCATCGGTTTACTAATTTAATTGTTTTCCAACTATATTTTTCCCAAATGTTTCATTTTCCAAACGTTTTATTAGCCAACTGTTTATTAATTCTGAATCTGTAAACTTTCAGGATTGTTATAAAATAAACCTAACCTAACCTACAGGATAGTCCTGAAATATATCCCGAATAGTTTAGTTTCAGAACAAATAAACACTTGGGAAATGAAACCAAAGGTAATTGCGGCCTACAAGTAGAAAAAATGTCTAAGCTACACGTCTCCAGGAGGAAGGTCAGGTAAAAAATATAAGCTGTTTTTTGAGCACGAAATAATGCCATCTGCTTTGAGTACACCTCTACCTCGTCCCATCCGCTGCATCAGCTCCTGGCATCATTGATGGTTTCGGGGACCTGCACTTCGAGGCCGTCCAGCTCCTTCGTCATGGTGATCTGACAGCCCAGCCGTGATGTGTCAGTCAGTCCGTAGGCCAGGTCTAACATGTCACGTTCTTCATCGCAGGCCTCTTCTGGCAACCTGGTCAAAGAATATTTAATGAATAATTAAGGGGAACAGTGGTGTCCTAGTTGTTTGACCTATAGTCTCTCAAGTAGATGGACGTGGGTTTGAATCCGGCCTCGCACTCTGAGTTTTTAAATTGCATTCGTAATTTACCATGAGCTTTACGGTGAAGGAAAACATTGTGAGGAAACCTGCGTACACCAGAGAAGACATTCTATGGTGTGTGTGCATTTCCCAATTGGCACTGGGCTCGCGAGGGAACTACGCTACGGCCCAAACCCTTTCATTCTGAGAGGAGGCATATATGCCCCGCAGTGGGACGTATATAGGCTGTGATGATGATGATGATGAATGAATAATTGATTAAAATATGTGGAATAGCACACAATTGACGTGTGGATTCAACTACGGAGTTTGATTTGGACCCGCTGTCTGACATCTAGCACTTTGACAGCGCCAGTAAAGTGACACTAGTTAGTGTACCACTACATAAAAATAATTAAAGGGGTTGCCTTATTGTACGCATTTAGATACGTACGTATTTAAAAATTTGGCTATGTGGGAGCCCTCAATTATAATCTGATGTCATCAACCAAAATAGTAATGTTTTGTTAAAAATTTCATTTTTAAAGCGAGCTTTTCAGCTGACTGTACTTTTTGTTGACTGTACTTGCATTGTCATCCAACCTACATAAGTATACCAAATTTCAGGTCAATCCAACCACTGGAAGTGGGTCAAATTCGACTTCCAAGATTTGACCCAAGAATAAAGCAAACGGGGTGAGCTAAATAAAAGCTTGTAAAAATATTGAAATTAGTTTCTTATAATTAATTTTTCTATATAAAAAAATATATAAAAACCATTGTTAATTTTTTTTAGTCATTCCCAATTGCGGTTCCAAGATATGCGGATGATCGAATGGCAGTTAAGCTGACGATATGTGTTACAAGATAAAATCTTATTCTTTAATCACCTGTCA
Organism: Archips xylosteana; assembly: GCA_947563465.1. NCBI lineage: Eukaryota > Metazoa > Arthropoda > Insecta > Lepidoptera > Tortricidae > Archips > Archips xylosteana. Next base: position 7,780,559 of record OX387370.1, read on the forward strand.
TAATCTTCTTGCTTCAATATAACATGACATGTGGAGCATGTTAGGGTGCCTTCACACGCCCCATAGCCTTCAATGTTGAGGTCATTGTTGACAATCACGTCCAGCAGTGTGTCACCCACCTTAGCTTCGGATTCTATTCTCTTTCCGTCATGAAGAACAAATGCTACTTTGACTCTGGAATTTACAAATTAGAGTTGTTGATATTTATGGATGGTGGTGATCATTTTCCATCAGATGACCGCTTGCTTGTTAGCTTCCCTCCTCTCATAATAATTAAAAAAACAATTGTCTTCTACTTGACACTGCAACCTGCAGTCATGCATCATGCATCATGCTTTTTTAGGGTTCCGTACCCAAAGGGTAAAAACGGGACCCTATTAATGAGGCTCCGCTGTCTGACCGTCTGTCCGTCCGTCCGTCTGACACCAGGCTGTATCTCATGAACCGTGGTAGCTAGACAGTTGAAATTTGCACAGATGATGTCTTTAGTTTTTTTTTTATGTTAGAGAGGCCAGAGAAACGAACTAGTGGTCACCTGATGTTAATGATCACCACTGTCCATAGACACCCGCAGCACTTTACGCGATGCCAGTGCGTTATCGGCCCAAAAAGGGAGAAGAAAAAGGAAAGCCGCTATAACAACAAATACTAAAAACTTGTGCTTGTGTGCTTGTTTTTGCTCGATATTGATAACGGCAACAGGTAGATGCTTCAAATATTCACAGAATATTTATTTCAAACTAAATACAAACTGAAATATAGATGCACAGAAAAAACCCCAGAAAAAAGACCAATGCTGGGAATCGAACCCAGGTCCTTAGCGTTCCGTGCTGCGTGCTTACCCCTACACCATCACTGGTCTAGAGGTTAGCGACGAATCTTTCCCATACATCGTACATTTCAGTCTGTTATAATCACTTTATGCAGTGATAAAGCGCTCATCTATGTTATGCCCTCAACCGAGAGACTTTAACACTCCTTCGGAGCTAACCGCTCACCTGGACCAAGAGATGGCGCTACTGTGCAACTTTAAACAAGTCAGATATGAAGTATCTTTTTTTTTTTTAATAATTAAATAAAAAAGATACTTCATATCTGACTTGTTTAAAGTTGCACAGTAGCGCCATCTCTTGGTCCAGGTGAGCGGTTAGCTCCGAAGGAGTGTTAAAGTCTCTCGGTAGAGGGCATAACATAGATGAGCGCTTTATCACTGCATAAAGTGATTATAACAGACTGAAATGTACGATGTATGGGAAAGATTCGTCGCTAACCTCTAGATCAGTGGTGGTGTAGGGGTAAAGCACGCAGCACGGAACGCTGAGGACCTGGGTTTGATTCCCAGCATTGGTCTTTTTTCTGGGGTTTTTTCTGTGCATCTATATTTCAGTTTGTATTTAGTTTGAAATATATGGTTTCATGGGATGACCGTAAAAGTAATAAAAAATGAAGTTGAAAAATAAATAATTAAAATAAAATAAAACAAATATTTAAGGGGGCTCCTATACAACAAACGTGATTTTTTTTGCCGTTTTTATAGTTTGACTTGCACTTGGCCGGTTTTTTCTTTTTGTGTGACTCACTCACACTTCTAGTGATCATGTCAACCTCCAATGGACACAGCCTTATTTTTTTTATTCTAACTAACAGGGCATGATGTTATCTGGTAGCCTAGTGCCCTGGCATACCTAGGGTGACCAGATCTGATTTCCAGTTTTACGGGACAAATGCATTGAAAATACGGGATTCAAGGCACACGGCGGACACGACGCACAATATACGCGTTCTTGAATCTACATAAGCACGACGACGTCTGTACACGCGTCAATGTGTGCGTAAGATGCACAGGGCTGACTATCGCAAAAAGAGATAGAAAGAGATAGCTGCGGAAAGTGAATGCCGCGCCGTTCGTTGAGAGCGAGCAACGTTGTAATGTAAAATAAAATGAGTAGGTAATCTAATTATCGTAGTACTTATAATTAAACTTATCGTTTGTCTAAATTAAGTGTTTAAAAATAAGTGAATGAGTGTATACCTAATTCATTTTGTAAAGACAATTAGAGAATGTAATTGTAGATATTGATCTATTGATAGGGAATAATTAACAAATTAATTTTACAAATACCTACTAATATAAGACGTCTATTTATACATTATAGGTAACAAACTTTTAAACCTACTTTCCCTAGTTACTAATGTTACATGTTGCTAATTAAAGTTGGTTATCTACCTTCTTTTGTTCTTCGGAAATCGAAAAAAAACTCCTTTCCTTGTCTTTGGTTGATGCCAAACACCCATACAATGCACAATATATTCCCATTTCGCAAAAGTTTAGTGCCGTGCGGCCGACATGCATCGCGTCGCGCACCCGACTGGTGAACAGCGGCGACAAGCAATCGGGGTAACTCGAATCGGTGCGGGGCGGAGCATGTCCATTCTGTACATTAGTACTATTATATATTCTGTGTTCAAGGTTAAAATAAGGTACAGGCCTTATTTTTTACTATCACAAAAATTTGGCATAATCAATCACAATAATCTATACAATTGCTAAATTTCGATAATATATACATAAATTTAATGAAAGACTTTTTAAAACAATATTAAATATTTAATTCAGTTGGTTAAAAATAATTTGTTTAAATAGGTATTTTTATCATTAAATGCCATTGAATTATTAAAATATGGGGCAATGTAGGTACTGTCCCGTATTGGTTTCCCCAAATTACGGGACAATTAAAAATTCTTGCCTGAAATACGGGACAACCCATAAAATACGCATCTGGTCACCCTAGGCATACACTAAGTTGGCTTGGGTTATTAAGTCTTATTTTGAATGACAAGATGCTGCGCAAGACAACATAAGCTATTGCATTGGGTATGAACCTGTAATGATAGTTGCTTGAGTAAATAAATAAATAAGCCACTATGAAATGTATATGGAGGAAGTAGTCAATTGAACTGAAATAGAATTGGCATAATCGCAATTTACGAATCATTCTATTGTTATGACTTTGACTATAGTACATGAAGTCTACGAGTTTCATGTCAATAATTAGGACTAGAAAATAATTTAAGTTTATTAGTGGTACACGATTTTATACTTTATTTTAATGCCTGTAATAAGACTTCACTAGTAACTCTAGCAATAAAAATAAAATATTAATAATTCAATTTCATGATTGTTAATAAATTTTCATCACCTATTCAAGGATAGTCTTTCTCTTATCAACTAAAATTGTGTAATCAATGTCAAATTGATCATCTGCTTAATAAATAAAAAACATTGTTTTAAGATCTAATAATCACTTACTTTTCATCTTTCAACGCCTTTACAGACGTGGAGAGCGGCGCAGAGCCCCGAAAACTACTCAAATTGTGTCTAAAAGCGCTATTTAGACATCGAATCCGAGAGACTGTGAAAGTTTTCATTAAATTTCTGTAAAACATTTTGAGGTTTACACAGAGTAAAAACCGCTGAATCACTGCTTTGAATAACGATTTAACAGGACGCTGGACGTAACAAAGCAAAAATAATGGTAATATTTGGGTAAATATTAGAAATTATAATTGACCCTGAATTCATTTACAGTTTTTTAGGTTAAGCTACGTTCCGTCACACTGAACTTTTATTATAAACGTCAGCAAAGCAAAAGCTCCCTTATGCATGGCCTGGAAACAAATTCGGTATGTAGTTACACAGAATTTTAGGTAAAATTTCGTACATGGGCAGTATAATTAATTACAAAGAGTAAATACGTAATTTTCGTATAAATTGAATATTACAAGAAAATGCGTATATTGAAAAAAATACGTGTATCGAAAAGGCTAACTCGGTCACTGATAAAAGAGCGATTCCGTTTTATCTGTTATGCCAACCAACGCGCGTCGAAATTATACGCTGAAACAAAATGTCAAACAAAAGAAAACTGTCAAAAGTGAGCAAATTTGTTGCTGATTGGTTTTTTACATAGACGTACTAGTTTTTTATAATAGCTATGCTATGCTAGTGCAAACTGGCGCAAAGACAGTTTCAGACGTTTCAGAGCAGCAAACAAACAATCTTATAAACTATCATTTTTTCAATAAATGTAACTAGAGTTTAAGATGACTGTGAAACCAAAAGAGATTCCAGAAGGCGAGGACGACCCCGTCGAAAGTATGCTAAAGAAAACTGGATGTTTGGAGCTGCACTATAAAGTTCAGGTAAACATTTTACTTGTTACTTTCCTCTTTGTTTATACTTTATTGCTGACAACATTGATAAGACCGGTCATGTAAAGGTTAAAAAAAAACTAATACTTCAACTGCCTGCAGTAATTTTACATACATGAGCTAGTATAATTTAAATTACCTATTCATTTAATCTAGATTGTGTCAATATTAATTACACTATGTGATATTCAGTACCTGATAAGGCACTTTATTTTTCATAAGGAACCTCTCCCATTTCTTTTATCATACAATAGTTCAGGTTAGAGTTGAAATTTGATAATGTAAGAGGTTTTTTTTATTACTAATAAGGGAGTTGAGCTGAAAATCTTATAATGTCTTGTTGAAATAAAATATTTATTCTCGTTTTACACAGAATAATCTCACATTATAAGTTTCCATTCTAACTTCAAGGTGAAGTAATGTTTTATTTATTCAAATTAATTTTCTTTGACCAGGAGTGTATAGCTACTACAAAAGACTGGAGAAAGTGTCAGACAGAAGTGGAGCAGTTCCGGGCATGCATTGGAAAACACAAACAGGAAGAAATGGCTAAGAAGAACTAAATATAGGAATAATGTTAAATGATTGTTGTTGTAAATTGTATTTTATTTGTTGAATTAAATAAAATTAGGCCTTTATAGTTTTTGAATTATGTCTCTTTTTGTGTTTCATTTTATTCTAAATTAGAATATATACTGTAGCAGTCACTCAAGACAAGGAATAATTTGTAACTATTTTACTTGTTAGTCCTAAAGCCAAACAGATAATAATGTTATTTGCATTCACTCGGTACTCGAAATATTAGATTTAACTGTACTGTTCATTATTTGAAAAGATTTTTTTAAGAAAAAAGTATTTAATTTTTTTGCATGTTGTGTTACCAACAAATATTTGTAAGGAAACAATCTTGGTAAACCAAACGTGTTACCATATACTTAAATTTATGTATTTTAAACGGAGTTATTTAAAAAAATTCAAAGCCAATTAGTAAATACCTTCTAGTTATAAATTGCTTTCATAAAGTTGATTATGAACAGAACCTTGACTGAACCGTATGTTTTATAAAACTCATTTAAGTTTTATTTATTCTGCCTACACGAAATAGTGGGTATTTAAAATTGATAAATGGCATCCCAGCTCTGACAGCTGACAATGCTGACATTGACATTTCAAAACAATAACACGCGAATGTTAGGTTATGAATTATGATATAAGTTACAAAATGTTTAGAAAACTAAGATTAACTCGATTTTCTACATTTTATTCAAACTACTCGGTCAAAGTAGAAATAGATGCGAGCCTGAGAGATAAGTTTGATAGTCAAGAGTACAAACCTCGCAAGCACCCTGGAACGGCAAGAGTGAAAATCGCATCAATACCTCCAGACATTACAAAAGCAATAAAGATAATTTTAGATGATTCCGGCGCTAGAGCTTTGTACCAGGATAGCATAAAGCTAAACAACTACCTACGATCACGACTGCTGCCTCCAGAAGACGGCGATATAGACGAAAAAGCGGCAAAAATCCACGATAAAATTGCGAAGAAAGCATATTCGAAAATTGGTGACAATTTAACGGAAAATGAGTTAAATCAGTATAATAAGCAAGTGCAATCCAAAGTTTTTAATATTCTAAAAGCTAACGTGTACCGATGGGGTAATATTTCGTACGACAAAGCGACTTGCTTACAGTATTTGATGTCAAGATCTGCTCCTGAGTATGCGGTCCTGGTACGCGTGTTAGACGAAATAAGAAACAAATATCCAGATTATAAGCCTAGAAGTTTCTTTGACTTTGGTTCTGGAGTAGGAACTGGCACATGGGCTGTGAATAACTACTGGAACGGAGACATATTTGAATATTTTTGCGTAGACAGCTCCCAACATATGCATGATTTGGCGAGATTGATCTTGTGCCAAGGAAAAGACAATGTCACCATGCCTTTGAAAGGTTATTTCCAGAGGCAGTTCCTACCAGCGTCAACAGATTTAAAATACAACATAGTTTTATCAGCTTTCTCATTATTTGAACAACCTAACATGCGGTCAAGATTAGAAACTATTCAGAAATTATGGAAGAAGACTGAAGACTTTCTTATTATAATCGAACAGGGCTCATACGCTGGCTTCCAAGTGGTAAACGAAGCTAGAGAATTTGTATTAAATCTACCAAAAGGAAAACACAATGGTTTTGCATTTTCACCATGTCCAAATGACAATGTATGTCCGAGATATTTAGAACATAAAACTCCTTGCAACTTTTTGATGAAGTATGAATCTTTACCATATCCGTCGAAATCTGATGTTGCAGCAGAACTGTTCTCTTATGTTATATTGAAGAAAGGGGTCCGTCCATCTGATGATCCTCAGTGGCCTCGGATAGTCAGGGCTCCAATTGTTCGTTCCGGACACACAATCTGCAGGTTATGTACGAAGCAAGGTGAATTAAAGGAGGTTATATTTTCTAAGGCTAAGTTTGATCAGACTACATATAGGTGCGCTAGGTCTAGCAATTGGGGTGACTTGTTGCCTATTCAATAAATCGTATTCAATGAATAAGCCTTTTACTGTTTTGTACCCTACTACTTAACTCTAGGACCTAGAGTATAGGCCATGGAAGCCCAGTTGTTAAATAAAATAAAAAAACTAGGCTATGCCTGTCTCATGGTGGCCTGATTCAGTTTTACAATAAAATGACAATAGGAAAAATTACATTATACAAGTAGGTATTAACGGTTACGTAAAGTCCAATGGATGAAAGTTGGAAATTGTCCAACTTTCATCCATTGGACTTCAGTCCCCAGGCATAACATCTGCCTGGAGAGAGATCTCTCTATTGTAGCCTACCCACCCCCAAAATTTCTAGATCCGCTCCGCTATCTAGCTCTTTGTCTATGGACAGGCATTACTTTCCCGCTCCACCCCGCTACCTAGCAAGTTTGCTATGAAGTGTCAGAGATGTGCGATGTATGGGAAAAATTTGTGTCTAAACTCCTTACCAGTGGTGGTGTAGGGGTATGGCACGCGGCACGGAATGCTGAGGACCTGGGTTCGATTCCCAGCGCTGGTCTTTTTCTATGCATCCATGTTTCCGCTACCTAGCTTTACGTCTATGGACGGACAAAATCCGCAACTTCGCTCCGCTTTCCCCTCGCTCTGCTCCAGTGGACAGGCAGTCTTTTAAGGCCGACGTAGACCAGATGCGAGTGCCACGCACCAGTTGTATAGAAGGAAACTGTAAGACAATGTGCACACATCTAGTGCGCCATCTCTCTTACAGTTTCATTTATTACAACTGGTGTGTGTGCGTGACGTGACACGCACATGCACCTGATCTGTGCCGGCCTTGCCCATATTCGTATGATTGATTTGGACTATTTTGGACTCACGCTATCGTGGATTTCAAAACCGTGTTTTCCTGTCTTAATACGGTTAATACCGTTACAGTTATTTCTCAGAATTAGAAGACTTTGTGCGTCAATTTTAGAGCAGCCAAACTAAAACGAGAAGCTATGGATTTAAAGTTCAATTCTGAGTGCTGTTATAACGTGACATGAGGTTTTATTACGTTCGCAATGTCGTTAATTAGCCTAAATTTTATTCTAGCGTGCACGTCATTACCCAGTTGTTGATTTTTGTGACGTATTGGAATTACCATTGGAATGTAAATATTAAATGCATTTATGACTCGTTTAAGAGTCACACACCACACCTTCCAGACCAACCCACGTGTGTCTCCCACGACGTCGTCGGGACGTGTGCGTCTTTGTTTTGCAAAAAAGTGTTTTGCTGGCTATACGTATTGTTAGTTAGATCCTGGGCGAGTTTGAAGAAAGTAGGTACCATATCTATATATATAAAAGAAGAAACTGACTGACTGACTGACTGACTGACATATCAACGCACAGCCCAAACCACTGGGCCTAGAGATTCCAAATTTGGCATGTAGGTTCCTTATAAGGTCTAGGGGTGCACTAAGAAAGGATTTTTCAAAATTCACTCCCTAAGGGGGTGAAAAGGGGGTCCAAAGTTTGTATGGGGAAACAAGATTAGTTCGACTATTTTATTCGAAACTTCACAGAAGTACTCCTAATGGTAAATGAGTAAACACGTGTTTCAGGTTTTTTGAGAATTCAACCCCTAAAAGGGGGGAAAGGGGGAATAAAGTTTGAAAATCAACATGGGTGTTGTTTCTATGCTTTATCGGGTCGCTGGTTATGAAAACAACAACGGTTTTAAAATCCGATGTGGCATACGTAAAATACCATCTCCCTGGATGGGGTGCGATGGGGTTGAAATGTCTAAATATCAATATGGATGTCGTTTTAAGGTTTTGCCCAAACCACTGGACCTAGAGACTTGAAATTTTGCACATACCTTATACAATGTGGGCATCCACTAAGGAAGAATTTTTGAGAATTCCCACGGGAACGGGAAAAAACGGGATTTATATATTCGATTCCGAGTGACCCTATCTCAGTAACTATAATAACTAGACTCTTCAAATTTGATACACAAGTAGGTATTACATTAGTTAAAACATTAATTTCAGGATTTTTCAAAATTCCCACGGGATAAGGAAAAAACGGGAATTATATATTCAGTTCAACGGAATCCTATGAACTATAATTACTAGACTCTTCAAATTTGGCATAGAAGTAGGAAATTATAATAGTAAAAACAATTTTAAGACTTTTCTGAAATTCCCACGGGATAAGGAAAAACGGGATTTTTCGTTTTACTGGCCGTAGAAAGCTGAAATTCGGCATGTAGTTTGCTTGGGGAGTGTAGGGGAGCATTAATAAAGCATTTCCCGAAATTCCTACGGGAACGAGAAAAAAACGGGATTTTGCGTTTTACTGGTTGTAGAAAGGTAAAATTTCAAAATTCAAAAGTTTATACTGTAAGTAGACCACAAAGGGCTCTTTAACTGACTTCAAAAAAAGGAGGAGGTTATGCATTCCACTGTATGTATTTTTTTTATGTAGGATTTTAAAAATTATTTTTTTATTCAAAAGAATATAATATACTCCTGAGATGGTCCCATTGTCACCAAATCAGGATCTGATGACGGGATGTCAGGGAAATCGAGGGCAACCTTCAAATTTTGTAGGCACGCATTACTTTTTTCATAATTTTCTCAAGCTATTTAAGTGTTTGCGTCTGGTAGACATCATCTCATGTTGTTGAGCTGATGATGGAAGGTAAAACTCCTTAACGGTTAGGAGTTGAGGATATTTTTTCAAATATTATAGGTACGTATAGACCATTAGTTGTATTTTTTCAGGTTATCCAGGTGTGCTGATGATGGAAGGTTAAACTCCTTAACGGTTAGGAGTTATAGGAAGTTTCTTTAAATATCATATCACGTATAGACCTTTAGTTGTATTCTTTCTGGTAGTTCAGATTTTTAGTGCCCGCTTCCGAGTTAGTGAAAAACATTGTATACAAAGAAATATTGTAAAGGACCGTATCTACCTGAAGTTTAGTCGGGCTTGCTTGCACGCTTGCTTGCGTGAATGTATGCTTGCATGCTTGCATGCTTTCTTGCTTGCATGTTTGATATCTTGGTTCTTTGGAATACTCATGGTACACGCGTGCGAAGCCGCGGGCAAAAGCTAGTTGTTAATATTTTAAGACTTAATTTAAAATTTTTGGAAACAGACCAATAAACTGAACCCCAGGACTGGCCTACCAGTGAGTATGGAAGGTCTGAGCGAGCCTGAGCAGATAGCCAACTTATTTAAAAACCAATTTAGGATTGAGTCTCCTCTGGGCACTTGTGGGGAAGCACCTCATATGAGGTGTACACCTACGGGACCTTTGGTGAGATTCTCGTGCGAGGAGTTGGCATCAGTCGTGAAGGGCATGACCAGAGGGAAGTCGCCGGGGCACGACTCCCTTAGCATCGAACACCTGCAGTATGCTGGAGCACACTTGCCTCGAGTACTTGCGATGCTCTTCTCTTTCTGTATTAGTCATACATATTTGCCCGAGCAGATGATGAAAACTGTGGTGGTGCCGGTAATAAAGAACCTTACAGGAGACTCCTCTAATATCAATAACTATAGGCCCATTTCGTTGGCTACCATTATAGCGAAGGTGTTGGACAGTGTGCTTGACAAACAGCTAGAGAAACACATCACACTTAATGATGCACAGTTTGGGTTTCGACCTGGCCTGTCCACTGAAACCGCTGTTCTTTGTCTTAAGCACACAGTCCAATACTACACGGATAGGAAAACACCAGTCTTTGCGTGTTTTCTTGATTTGTCGAAGGCCTTCGATTTGGTGTCCTATAGCAAACTATGGGAAAAACTCAGAGAAGACACGTCACTGCCTAGTGAGTTGGTGGAACTGTTCAGGTTCTGGTATGGGCACCAAACTAATGTCGTAAGATGGGCAGACACATTATCCGACTCATATGGCCTGAGGTGCGGGGTGAGGCAGGGGGGGATCACGTCTCCTAGGCTCTTCAGCCTATATGTCAATCGGTTGATTGAGGAGTTCAGTAGCACTATGGTCGGATGCTCGATAGATGGTACATTTGTTAACAACATTAGTTATGCAGATGATATGGTGCTGCTGAGCCCGTCGATTGCCGCACTCAGAACTCTGGTCGGTGTATGTGAGCGCTATGCGGAGTCCCACGGCCTTAGGTACAATGTCGCTAAGAGTGAGTTGCTGGTTTTTAAGGGGAAAGGTATTAATATGGACTATGGAATACCGCCGGTCAAACTTAACGGCACTCCTCTCAACTTGGTAACTAAGTTCAAGTACCTGGTATTAAAGTAAATGCATTTGTTAAGGAAAAATATATTGGAATAAAGTCAAATCAATAGTCAAAGAATAACAAGTCATAGTAACCGTACACAGATATAAAACACTGACCTCTATAAAGTCACTAGAAGACTCCTTTACTGGAAGTACTTTAACATTTCCTTGCCTTTTTCAAGCCAAACTGTTCACAGAGCTTAATCAATTTTGGCTTGTACAGAGGCTTCGTGAATATATCAGCCAATTGTTCTGCTGTCGGTACTTGTTCAATGACTACATCATTTTCAAATATACACTGTCTGACATAGAAGTGTTTTATTTTTATATGCTTAGTCTTTCGATGCTGTACAGATGGAGGGTTGTATGCTAGTTTAATTGCCGATTCATTATCAATTCGCAAAGTAGGCGTGTCTATATTTATTTTTAGATCTTGTAACAACCTTTTCAGCCAGATAATCTCTCGACTCGCTTCACTGGCCGCTACTATCTCCGCCTCGGTAGACGACAATGCAACCGTGGTTTGCTTGGAGCTGCGCCAGGATATGGCCGATCCAGCATACAGGCATAACACCCCGCTCGTAGAGCATCCGCTTGTATCGTCACCACCGTGATCTGCATCACTGTAGCATACAAGACGTCCTTCGCCTTTTTTATACTCGAGTCCTGTATCGACAGTTCCTCTTAAGTATCTAAAGATTCTCTTTACTTGTTGAATATTAGTTTTGGTAGGGTTGTCTAGGCTTCTCGACACTACCCCAACTGCATATGCTATATCTGGTCTCGTTCCAACCATAAGATAAGCTAGAGACCCAACGGCTTGTCGGTATGGAAAATTTGGCTGTTGGTCAGGACATTCTTCTTTCTCCATTTCCTTTTCACATTTTATAATGGGTGTCCCAACAGCTTTGCAGTTACTCATCCCGAACTTGTCTAGCAATTTTTGAGTGTAAGCAGCTTGATGAACCTTAATACATTCATTGTGTTGTTCTATTTCGAGCCCAAGGAAGTAGGACAGAGCTTTTGTCGTTATTTTGTACCGACCTTTTAATTGATTTTGGATGAAATCATCTGCCTCTTTCTCGTCTGATGCAGCCAACAAACCGTCATCAACATAGAGCCCAATTAGTATCTTATTTTGTCCACGTTCTCGGACATAGACACAGGGATCAGCTTCACTCTGGACGAAACCAGATTCTAGAAGAAAATCATGAATGCACTCATTCCAGCATTTAGGTGCCTGTTTAAGTCCGTATAAGCTTCTTTTCAGCTTGCATACTCGACCTGTTCTGTCATCAAAGCCGTCTGGTTGTCGCATATAAATTTCTTCTTTGACAGTACCGTATAGAAAAGCTGTAGAAACGTCAAACTGTCTAAGCGCTAATCCTTCATTTGCAGCAATGCTTAACAGAAGTCTTATTGTACTCATTTTTGCAACTGGACTAAATGTCTGGTCATAGTCAATACCTTTCTTTTGATTGTAGCCAACAGCAACTAAACGTGCTTTGTATTTGTCGACTGAACCATCAGGATTTCTTTTAATTTTAAATATCCATTTGCAAGGTAGTGCTTTCCGAGTCTTAGGCAGGTTAGCTAATTCCCACGTCTGATTTTCTTTCAAGGATTGTATTTCTTTGTCCATCGCTTCGATCCATTTATCTTTTTCAGGATTGTGTAAGACTTCTCGATATGAAGATGGTTCAGGAATGGATATAGCCTCGTTAATGAACTGCTCGAAACTAAATCTTTGTGGAGGTTTAATCCGGCTTCGATCACGTAGTTGACGCTCGCCATGCACTGGCAAGTCTACGTTTTGTCGTGTCATAACATTTGGATCTACATTATTTCCAACTGTCTCATCTTCTTCAAATGACTCATACTCTTCAACACTATCGTTTGTCTCCGATTGTGCTTGTGGGTGATGTTCTTCATAAAAAGTTGGAGAACTTGTTGAAGGAACAGGAAGCTCGTAGATATTTGTATCAGGTTTAGGTAATTTTGAAGTTGAATCAGTCTTCTTTTTGTCTAGCAAAGATATCTCATCAACAACAATATCTCGTGATCTGATCAATTTGAGATTCTTCACATCAAATACTCGATATCCTTCATCACCATCATATCCGATAAGTATCCCTCTTTCAGCCTTCCTGTCTAACTTACTTGATCTCTTTTCTTTTGGAACATGCACGTAGCAATGACAACCAATAATTTTCAAGTGATTTATTCTTGGCTTCTTACCGTACCAAAGTTCGTGCGGTGACTTTCCTTCTATTGGAGTAGGTCCCGTTCTATTCAGTATGTAGACTGAAGCTTTGGATATCTCAGCCCATAATCCTTTCGGTATCTCATCATGAGCATGCATTAGTGCTCTTGTCATTTCTACAACCGTACGATTTTCGCGTTCTGATGAACCGTTCTGTTGAGGTGTGTATGGCATAGTAAATCTTTGTCTTATGCCGAATTGTCTCAAAGTATTTCGTACTTGTTCGTTGTCGAATTCTCCTCCATTATCGGTGAGTAACTCCTGTACGACATGTCCGTAAGTTTTAGCTTCAGCAAGAAAGTCTTTCAAGCTTGCGTGAACTTCAGACTTGTGTCTCAGAAAGTAGATCCATCGATATTTTGAGTAGTTGTCCTTAAACAGAACGTAGTATCTACACTTTGAAATCGAGTATGGGAATGGTCCACATACGTCTGCACTAATTTGTTCTCCAGATTTTGTAGCTTTTGGTCTCTCTCCGAACTTTTGCCTATGTGTCTTGCCAAAGACGCAGCCTTCACAGATATCTGTGGAACTTGAGTCTAGACTAACTCCTAGTTCTCTTTGTATCAGTTTTGCTACATGTCTCTTATTCTGGTGTCCTAGGCGTTCATGGTAGAGTTGAAGATTTTGTGACGTCGTCAATTGGTTAATCTCAAGTTCTGGCATAAGTGTTTTGACATTAAGTTTGTACAAACCGCCATACTTGTCACGATTTCCGATTAAAACAACTTTGCCATCAATACTTACATTGCATGACTGAGCATTTGACTGAAAGATGCTGTTCTTTAGCGTATCTTGCGCGGCTAGCACAGAAAATAAATTTCTCTTAATACTTGGAACGTACCATACGTCTGTTAAGGTTATTGACTCCTTATGACCTTTTATGTCAGCTTCAATTTGAATAGAGCCTTTTCCTATGCATTCGATCACCTCTCCGTTCGCCGTCAACACATTACGCGATTCTCCGAAGTTTTCAAAAGATTGGAATATGTCTCTTCTGTTTGTAAAGTGACTGGTCGCACCGTTATCGACATACCAAGAGTCGTTATCATTGGTTTGAGCGTCGCACGCTAGAGCCAGGCCTGTCAACATCGCAATATTCGCAGCTTGCTTGGGAGGCTTAGGAGGTCTGCCGTCCGCTATCCACTTCTTGCATGATGTGACCTTATGGAATCCCTCTCCACAATAATTGCATTTCCTTTTCTTAAATTTATCCTTACTTTTTCCATTTGATCTCAGTACTAGAGCCTCTTCGATATTGTCCTTACATCCACTCGTTAAAGCTCTTTCGTGAGCACACAACTGTGTCGTCAAATTTTCGATATTTCGATCACTCTTATTCATTAACAACCAGCTTGACTTAAAGTTAAAATATTTTTCCGGAAGAGTATCCAAGATTTTACAAATTAAAAGCATTTCCGGGAGATCATTTCCGTCAATTTCCTTGTTTAAGTCGTACCATATGTTTTTAAGTGTCGAGATGTGACTTGCCATATCATTATCTTCAAGTTGGAAGCGGAAAAACCTCATGCAAAGTTCATAGCTTCGATCTTCTTTTGCCCCATCATAAAGACGATGTAGCTCTGTCCACATATCTTTCGACGTTCCACATCGAATTACCTTGTTTAAGGTTTCTTCGGTCATGTTGGTCGTAAGGATAAGCAATGCATGACTGTCGAGACTTTGGTACCTGTCCGAGTCAGTCTTATATTTTAACAATTCCTCAGATGACGCCGTCGCCGCAGGTGGATCAGGCTTTGTCGCTATACCTTGGATTATATCTAGCGTACCTGGTATGCTCCGCAATAGCAGCGAAACTTTGTATTTCCAAGTTTGCCAGTTGGTACTACCTTCGAGTCGTCCAATCTCGAATTTAATGTTTGAACCCATTTTCGATCGATTTGATTGTTCCGCACTCTTTGAAAAAATAGACCGTTATCCGGTTTAAGCTTTAAATTGTTATTTTGCGCTCTGCTACCATATTAAAGTAAATGCATTTGTTAAGGAAAAATATATTGGAATAAAGTCAAATCAATAGTCAAAGAATAACAAGTCATAGTAACCGTACACAGATATAAAACACTGACCTCTATAAAGTCACTAGAAGACTCCTTTACTGGAAGTACTTTAACACCTGGGGCATTGGGTCACCGCGACGCTGACTGATAACGTAGACTTGGAGAGAGAACGTAGGGCGCTGGCAGTAAGAAGTAATATGTTGATTCGTAGGTTTGCTAGGTGTACTAAGGAAGTAAAAGTAACACTTTTCAAGGCTTACTGTCAGTCCTTTTACACTTGCAGCCTATGGATCAACTATACTCAAAAAACTTTCGGTGCCCTACGAGTACAGTATAATAATGCATTTAGGATGTTCTTAGGGTTGCCACGCCATTGCAGCGCCTCAGGAATGTTCGCGGAGGCGCGAACAGATGATTTTCACGCCATTATGCGTAAACGCGTAGCATCTCTGTTGCAGCGAGTGCGTGGCAGCGCTAATACCATCCTGGCAACTGTCGCCAACAGAGTAGATGGCCCATTCCAGCAGGGGTGGAGTGCCAGGCATCTGCCTTCTAGTTTAAGTTAGTCTGTAGGTATATTGTTGCTGATTTAGTCAATAAGGGTCTTCTTAATTTATTGTTAATTTATTTTGATTTAATTTAATTTATTTGATTGATATGATTTATTTTGTTTGATTTGATTATAATTAATTTATTTACTAACATAGTTTCTTAAGTAATACCTGTAACTAACAAAATAATATGGACTTTGTCTGAAATAAATTTAATTATTAATTATTATTATTAAGAAACAAATATTATTTCTAGCTGCTGCCCGCAACTCCGTCTGCGAAGAATAGGGGTATGAAAAATAGATGTTGACCGATTCTCAGACCTACCCGATTTGCACACAAAATTTCATGAGAATCGGTCGAGCCATGTCGGAGGAGTTTGGTAACAAACACCGCGACACGAGAATTTTATATATTAGATTATGTCCGAGAAAGAGAGAGAATTTGCTTATCGCTATCCCGCAGGGACTATTTGTGTGAGTGATAGGAATTCAGGGTTAAGAGGATGTCAGTGAATTAAAAATAACCCTGTATATGTGAATGAACTAAAACAATTACTTTGCTCACCCGCGACCTTACAATAGTTACGTTTATGCAAGAAATGTGTGTTCATGCAGTTCCTCCACCTCCACACTGTACGAACACACACAAATCACATAAACACAATTATCACCACCACCAAGCTACACTGACGCGTTTCGAACTCAACCAGAGTTGATTTGTGTGTGTTCGTACAGTGTGGAGGTGGAGGAACTGCATGAACACACATTTCTTGCATAAACGTAACTATTGTAAGGTCGCGGGTGAGCAAAGTAATTGTTTTAGTTCATTAATATGGACCTCCGCAAAGTAACGCCTGATTCAATAAATCCTGTATATGTGCCTAACTATTCATCAGAATCCGTTTAACTGTTTTAGCGTGAAAGAGGTTTGACGGATTCTGCGGAAATTTAGACACGATTAACACATAGCAATTTGTTCCCGGGAAAATTGCATAGGTAGTTTCCGCTAGATATCGTCAAACAAATTCTTCGCTTGCAACAGCTAGTAATTAATTAAATATTGTGTAGTGAGTGCGAGACAACCCAAAGACAGTTTCAATGGATCTGCAACACTGATAATTATAAATAGCTGTTGACCGCGACTCCGTCGCGAAGAATTAGAGTAGGTATACAAAACAGCCTACGACCTATTCTCAGACCTGCCGAATGGAGAGAAAAAAGTTTCATTAAAATCGGTCAAGCCGTTTCGGCGGAGTTCGATAACAAACACGTGACACGAGATTTTTATATATTAGAAGTAGAAGAGAAGACTAGATAGAAGATTTTCCTGGCACGAACGACGTGTGGTTTGTGGTTTGATTATGTCAAACGGTAACCACACGTCGTTCGTGCCAGGAAAATACCTAGCTAGGTATATTATATTGATAATATAACGGTTTTTTTTTTCGGTTGAACTGTTGCGTTAGGCTTTGATGGCTTTTACAGCTTACCTACCGGAGAGAGGGGAAGCGGCCGTCAGACGGGCCGCTCAGATAATATAACGGGGTTTGTCTTATATTTCGGTGCATTATTAATGGGAGAGCACATTGACTTCTATAACACAGGTTTACCTAGCTCAGTCGGAGGTACTTAATCTTGTTTTTGTACCTTACTCTCAATTAAACTTTATTATTATTAGTATGCATAAGTGATTAAAGAGTGAGTTACACGGAGCCACTAGTAAGGCCGTTGTGCGCAAACATAATCGTCCATAGCACCCACAGTCAGTGTTTAACGTACCGTTACTGCGCTCGGCGTACCAGGGCGACATAAACGCCATGAAGTCAACAAGCCGTCTGCTTGTTCTGATGCTAATTCTGAAGGTCGTGGATGAAATGCAATGCGGTGAGTTTGTATTAATACGGCTTTATTTACATGGAATCTGCTTTTGTTTTATGTTGTCCGTGTAGTTTATTTAATGTTTCTTTCTTTTATGTGCGATCTTTATGTGATAACTTGGATTTTTTTCGCCAAAAGCACGAGGACGCGAAATAAGTTATTTTGGTTCTGTTTTTCATTAATTGCAGAATAGGATAAGATCGATAATTTCAACAAGTTTATTTTCCTGATTACGAAGCTTAAGGTCCCGCGTTCGATTCCCGGTCGGGGCAGGTATTTGTGTGAAAAATACGATTGTTTGTGCTCGAGTCTTGGATATTAAACGTGTATTTTTAAAGTATGTATTTATTTATGTTTACCCGTTGTCAATAGAGCCCCCCCCCCACAATAGAGATTTCGAAAACTTGTTTAATGAAATCTTGACTGAAAACTGGTCAAGTGCGAGACGGACTCGAACAATGAAGGTGCCTACTCCGTACAATGTTTTAAAAACAGTTCAGTAAAAAATCGCCGAAACTTAAATCGCAAACTTATAAGTAGAACATCCGAATAGCATAAGGCCAACATCAACCAAAAAACGCTGAAAAAAAAAACAAGTTTCTTGTATGACGAACCTCTAATCTTATCTATCACTTTATTGCATTTTTAGTATTTGCTTTGCGGCCAGAGTACCTAATTCATGATAGGTGAAAATTTCAAGTGTGTATATTACGGTTCCAGAGAAAGAGTACAGTCCTGTATGCTTAGTATAAGTTTTACCTCACCATTTGGTAAGTATTTACTTCTCGATCGCGATTACGTAAAAATTTAATTTACTATGGAAACATGGACAACGCCTCTAGCGGCGCGTTTGCGCAACAAAAATTGCGAGTAAAAATTGTTGAACGGAACGCAAACTATATCGTACGTGACTCAGTCGATTCACTGAACGCAAACTATATCGTACGTGACTGAACAAAACTATTCGACAGCGTTTTTCGAATCCGCACGAAACGAAATGTCATCCGTCAGTGTCATGTCAAATCCAATAAGCAATTTTGCCTTGTTTTACGATATTAATTTGACTAGTAATGTCTATACCTGTTTTATTTGCGGTTTTAGAAGATTATCTTATCAATATTTTGTAATTGACAAGCATAAAAAAATTGAGTGACTCAATTTGAGTCCGTGAAATTGTCCATAAGTTTTGCATTGGCAGTCAATGAATGAATTCAACCTCGGAAGTGTCGTGTCGCCGCATCATCATTCATTTCAATCATCAATTAATTCATGTGGGCAAGATCTATATTGCAAGACCTTAAGGCCCATACTACACGGGCGGTTCTCCCGCCGCGGGAAACCGCTTCTGAACCGCCACTAGACACAATTTTATATGGAAGTTGTATGGTGCAAACTACACTGCGCAGCTCCGTCGAGCGGGAAACCGCGGCGGGAAACCGCCCGTGTAGTATGGGCCTAATTAAATTATGATGGCAAACCAATAGGATAAGAGCTTAGATTATTTATACACTATCTAAGGATAAGAGGATGGATTATTAACAACAAAAATTTGAAGCGCGCAACCTCAACGGCTCTAAGCTCAAGACAAAGAAAGGTTTGTTTATCTATTAGGTATTTGTTATTACTCTCACTATGGTTTTTTACTGAACCTTATTTTCACAATCGCGTTTTTCCTCCAACTTCAATTGACACAGAAACATTAGGTAGGTTTAGGTCGTGACAAGTTTACATCGGCCCGAAGGGCCAAAAGCACACAGAAGAGGAGCTCCATCAACACTGTTTCTGTGTCAATTCAAATTGGGAAAAAACACTAAGTACTGTGAGAATAAGCTTCAGTAAAAATCTATGGGCTCCTATTATAGTATAAATCTTCCCAGGTCATCTTATAATTGATCAAAGGCGTTACCTATAATAATATGCGCTATGAATTACGCTGTAGTAGATCCCGTGTCATAAATATTTACTTAAATGTTAAAAATAAAAGGAAACTGTTTTTTTAAAATAAGCTTTTATTTAGTACATGTTAATAAAAATAACTAAAAAGTTAACTGTCTATTTATTAAAGGGGGAAATTATAAGTTAACTAGAAAGTATAAATACAAATTAAAAACTACATAAAATAAAACTAAAACTATAAACTAAAACTACATACAAACTAAAAAGTTAAAAAAATGAAGAAATAGACCATGTATTCAAACATTGCGTTTTTGTCACAGTCAATCATCGATTTTACAATAAAAGCATGTTAGGTATACAGAAAAAAGTTTTATAAAAATCGGTCAAGCCGTCTCAGAGGAGTTCGATAACAAAGACCGTGGCACAAGATTTTTATATATTAGAAGATAGATAAATATTGCTTAATTAGTACCAATTTCAGAGTTATGGTAAGTACACAAGTTAAGCAACGGGTGTATACCCATATTTATACTCATACTCACTCATTTAATTAATACAGAAGCAGCAAGTAAAATAATTGTAGATGAAATAAATAATTTGTATTGAATTAAATCATATTTCAATTAAAAATAAAAGCTATGCAATAGCTTAAAAATAGTGCCACTCAATAAAAATATGCACAATGAGATTAGAAGTTGAGCATAGGTCAGACTTTTTCTGTGGCTTTGTAAGTACAACATTTGAATTAGAATTCTAGATAAAGCCTTAACACATATTATTCATATTCATTTATTAATTGCAACCATGATATTCAAAGATGACAAATAAATATTACAGTGCTACATATTATATAGCCATAGTGGCCTAGTGGTTTGACCTATAGTCTCTCAAGCAGAGGGTCATGGGTTCAAATCCCAGCTTGCGCCTCGAGTTTTTCGGAATAGAGTGCAAAATTACATTGGAAATTGACTATGAGCTTTACTGTGAAGTAAAACATTGTGAGGAAACCTGCATAAACCTGCCAAGAAATTAAATGGTGTGTGTGAAGTTCCCAATCCACACTGGGCCCGCGTGGGAACTACGGCCCAAGCCCTCTCATTCTGAGAGGAGACCTATGCCATGCGGTAGGAAGTTTATAGGCTGGGATGATGAATGCTACATGGACCCTGCTATGGCGAAGCAACAACTTATCCTTAATTTATTCTAGGACTAATGCTAATATTTTAATTTTACTTTAATGCTTAACAAAATAATTATGTAGTTAATCCTAAAGTTATGGTTCCTTAGAACAGATCATCAGCAAAAGAGTACACGTACAAAAGTAGATGATCAACATCAGCAAAAGAGTACACGGACAACTGTGATTTTTACAATATATATTTTATTTTTTTCAGCCTGACATACAGTATATTTGAGAATTTTTGAGACGTACTTGAAGACATCTACGGGTAATTTTTAAAATAGCTCTAAGTACAAGCGGACATGTTAGCCAGTTGTCCGTTAACTCGTGAAAAAAGCACTAAAAAATGCTCTAAGATCGGTTTTTAAGAGGTGATGTACTGATGTATAATACAGGTTGTAAATTTATTTTCAAATGATTGCTTTTTGAGTTTTGTGTAGTGTGATGAAATTTGATTTCCTTCTGCATAACCGGATAAGTGGTAGTTATCTCATCTACGATTATTTTTGCCCCAAAGTAGATGAAGACATGTACACTATTACGGTAAATATACAAATATATTTTATTGGCAATAAAGTATCTATAAAAATATTACTTCTTATGAGCACTGCTCCAAATTTGAACAAAATCGATCCATTACTTGAAAAATATTAAGTTTTTTTCTTAATACAGCTATACTGTAAAATTTAAATTCCGTAGATAACCATTTACTCTTTGCTGCCGTCGATATTAGGCCCATACTACACGGGCGGTTTCCCGCCGCGGTTTCCCGCTCGACGGAGCTGCGCAGTGTAGTTTGCACCATACAACTTCCATATAAAATTGTGTCTAGTGGCGGTTCAGAAGCGGTTTCCCGCGGCGGGAGAACCGCCCGTGTAGTATGGGCCTTATAGTATCAGACTTTCCCATACTGACCAATCTAAGTATGAAACATACAGTTAGTCACACCATGCCAACACAATTTGATGACAATGAAATGAATATCAATCAGTCAATAAATTTGATTAGTATATTAGTTATCCAAAACGCAGACAACTTTGAGGGACAAAAGTCCTTGAGTAGCAACCACTTACAGGAAGACAGCATTCGCAGTCCTCCTACTAGCTGGACTGACGATGAATAGTGGACATCCTTTGGCTTATGTTGATGACTATAGTGCTGATGTTATCTTAATTTATCCATTTGGTCTCCTAAAACAAATATCAGTTGAAAATATTAGATAGTAGTCAATGACCCTATGTATATGAATGTTTTGTCTCACTTGTTTGTTGTGTTTGCGGTCATGGATAACAAACAGTGTATTATAAATTAATATAACAGTTTCATACAAAAATGTTTAGGCTTTGGTTTTCTTTTTTTTACAATAATTATTAGAAAGGCAGTGATGGCGATAACTTTCCGAATGTGCGGCCTCATGGCGATCTTAACTCTTCTCTTCTCTTTAACACACTCTCAAACGCCCGAGGCATCAGTACAGTTACTGAATAAAATCAGCCTAACTTTGCGGACCCAATTATTGACAGAACCTACCTGAGAACCACAAATAATAACTTATAAGGCGAGATTACCAATTCCGCAATGTGTATTTAATAACTTTGCAAGAGACACAAAGAACGATCTTACGAAATATAATTGGCTTTAATCGTTATCTTAAATTGCTCGTCAGAACAATGTTGACAAGTCAAGAAAGTTATATCTAATTTGCGTGTATAGTTCTTTGGATTAGACGCAGTATGTAGTCGGAAAGCCAGTCTGCAACAGTAAAATATATTCGAAATACTCACCACTTAAGCTGCGAACACAAAATTATGATTCCAACCAATTCCGCAATTCAACCAATACTGATTGGAATGAATGATTGCAATGCAACCAACAACCAATACTTGTGCTGTGGGAAAGTCCTTTGAAGTCTATTCACAGACTTAGCTATTGTTTTGAACAGTCTTTTACAAGTCTTTTAGTAACGGAATCCATTTTTAATTTATAAACGTCAAAACTGACTGTCGTAAACGTAACTTCAATCGAATCGTGTAGTCGGTCTCGCAATAGTAAGTGACGATCGAAGTGCGATCGAACGAATGTGACAGAAATAATTTTTCGAATTTCATAATCGAGAGCTCACTTCGACGATAGTACAGACTAACCAACTTATCTGTGAATAAAACCAAGCAATAATACACTTTTTGCGAACGGCATAAAAACTTTTTCAATGCACAAATAAGTTGGGTTCACGCTCACGATCGCGACAGGCAGGGCTGCCTTGTTAAAAAATGCCTTAATATTAATGGTACCACATTAAAAATAGACATATTCCTAAGACAATCTTGAAATAAAAAAATCGTACATTATTATTCATCCTTCTTTCACTTTAATTATAAAATAACTCAAATTATTTCAAAAACATTAAAAAGCAGGTTATATGATACTTTATTTACACAGATTTGTACTATTCATTATTTTTTTTCCGATCAACTGAAGGCCACTACAAATCGCAGTGCGGGACGTGCGCGCGGCGCTAACGGAGCGGGTCCAGCGCGTTATATGGCACTGAATCATATACGCTGCGCCGCGGTTCCGGCTAGTGTCACCGTATATATGTTTCAGTATTATTCAACGCGCTGAATACGCTCCGTAGTCGGCGCGTAAACGAAATGAGTCGTCACCGTCGTAACGTTGTCGTCGTTTTATAAACATCACCTATCTATCTATCTAATCTATCTAATACCTTTAAACGAGCAATTCTTGTATATATAGGTATATATAATCAGTATCTCGGAAACGGCTCCAACGATTTCGATGAAATTTGGTATGTGGGGGTTTTCGGGGATGAAAAACTGATCTAGCTATGTTTCATTTTCAGAAAACCGCTTTTACTCGTGTTTTCCGGCTATTTTTGTTTGCATTAGAATACAAAGCTAAATTTCGCCGACTTCGACCAGATCATAATAGCACATTAGAAATCGGGTGGTCGCGGATCTAGCCGACCTCGGATCGAATCCACGTTTTTTTTCAAGATTTTTAGTTTTTTTTTTAAGTTTATTTTTCATGAGAAAACGTCAAGTTTCTTCTTTTGTGAGAAAAAGTTACTTTTTTGTGAGAAAAAGTATTATAGGGAACGTGCAGTAACTATAGGCGGCAGCACTAATGCGACAGAAGAGACACTATGCGGACAGTAAAACAAACTTATCAAGGTAAAACATTCAAATTGATGGCACCCTTATGGCACCAGTTGGCAGCACCGTCTATGTGCACGTTCCCTATTGGGAGCACAGAACCCCTAAGTCGAAAGGATTGCATTGTCGTCGAAGAGCCGACCTTTTTCTCCGAAGAAAATTACGCTCATCTTGCAATTGAGCTTCCTGGAGCATTCTCCAGGCAAAAAATTGTCTTCTTGCCATTTTTCGCATTTACTTTTAGACTGATTTTTCACTATACTAATTCGCGCGTGAACGACTCACTAGTCAGAAAGCATGTGAGAGCTTTACTTTAGCGTTTGCGTTTGCTTACTTCTCACTAAACCTTGCGAAAGTGAAACGTGGTATTTACGCTCACAAATTGCTCGCCCCAAAGTTTACGCTGTCGACGTGAGCGCTAAACTATTCGAAAAGTGACGCGTACTCGCAGGATTTGTTAGGAAATCGAGCGGAAAATTTACAACGATGAGATGATCGAGCTCACCGCGATAGTCGAAGTGAAGACAAACGCATCGACTAACGTTCATTCGATTTACGCAGTCGAATAGTATTCGAATGTTTGACGTAAAACTTATACTAAGCATACTGTATGCTTAGTATAAGTTTTTACTTCACGAAATACTTCTCGATCGCGTTTTCGTAAAAAAATCAATTACTAGGGAAACATGGACAGCGCCAGGACAGGTAGGCCTCCAACAAGATGGAGCTACGACCTGGTGCAAGTAGCGGGAACGCATTGGATGCGGATGGCGCAGGGCCGATCTGTTGGCGAGCCTTGGGGGAGGCCATGTTCAGCAGTGGACGTCTTTCGGCTGAAATGATGATGATGATGAATAAGTAGGGATCTGTTTTATTTCAAATTTTCATCGCGCCTTTGCAAAATTTACCTACATATAACTACTATACTGTTCCTTGACATGTTTGAAGAAATGCTTTCCATACTTACCGCGTTCCCTGTGCATGCGTCATATGTGTTACACTACGAGGTACTAACGATACGTGAGTGTAGCACATATGACGCACGATTCCTTGTAAACTTAAAGCACTGCCAAAGCATTGCACGTGTGAGCTAGATGTTTCATATTTACGTGCACGTACCTACAGGCTACACAAAAAATAAAAAAATGATGTTGCACGTCTGAACTCGATTACGGGGTTCCCGGGTCCACAGGGAACGTGTTACTAATCCATACTAATATTATAAATGTGAAAGTGTTCACGCTTAATGTTCCAGACATTGAAAGGGAGCGCCGGGCGCTGAGCGTGCGTTGTAACATGTTGGCCCGTAGATTCGCACGTTGTAGCAATGCCGTCAAAGTCACATTGTTCAAAACTTACTGTCAGACTTTTTACACGTGCGGACTGTGGGCTAGCTTCACGCAGCGCGCGTATGGGGCGCTGCGCGTCCAATATAATGATGCGTTCAGAATGTTGTTTGGGCTGCGGCGATACTGTAGCGCTTCGGCAATGTTTGCCGAAGCGCATACGGATTGCTTTTACACAGTCATGCGAAAGAGAAGCGCATCATTGTTTAATCGCCTTCGCTCCAGCCCGAACAGCATCCTGAGTGTGTTGGCGCGGCGCTGGGACTCGCCCCTGCTGGAGCGCCGGGCGCGGCTGCACGCGCCCGCCGCCCCCGTACCCCGGCGTTTCTAGTTGTACATCATTTTATTTTTTATTTTACGTTTTATGATAATTTTAATTGTAATTGTATAACACTAACCTTAGTTTTTAAGTTGCTTGTAATTAACACTATGGATTTGGATGAAATTTGGTATAAGTAGAGATAGTTTGAGTCCCGGGAAAGGCCATAGGATAGTTTTATCTATGTCATCAAACATTTGAACGTCGTCGGTCGCGGACACGCGTCAGTCACCGGTCAGAGACACCAGGGCCTTAAAATGAAATTTCGCTTGTTTGTATCAAATACTATAATCATTATCATCATCATCATTTCAGCCGAAAGACATCCACTGCTGAACAAAGGCCCAAGGCCCGCCAAACAGATCGGCCCTGCGCCATCCGCATCCAATGCGTTCCCCCTACCTTCACCAGGTCGTAGCTCCATCTTGTTGGAGGCCTACCTACACTGCGTCTTCCGGTCCGCGGACGCCACTCGAGAACATTTCAGCCCCATCGGCCGTCAGTTCTACGGGCGATGTGCCTTGCCCACTGCCAATTAAGTCTAGCGATTCTTCGAGCCAGTCCGTGACGTTAGTTCTTGCGCGGATTTCATAATTTCTAATGCGATCCCGTAGAGAAACTCCAAGCATAGCTCTCTCCATCGCCCTCTGAGTGACTTTGAGCTTTCTTATAAGACCCAACGTTAGAGGTCACGTCTCAGTGCCATAAGTCATCACTGGCATGGCAACACACACTGGTCAAAGATTTAAAATACAATAATACCCAAAACCAATTTCAGATTGCGTGTTATCCCTGAAGGACGACTTCGGGTCCCCGTCGCCCGTGTTCCTCCACGGCGACCGTTACCTGCTGCCTGACAGCAAGACCGGATCGGTGTCGCTCCGGCGATCGGCCGCCGTCACCGTCGCCTGTCCCGGCAGGGTCGTGGTGCTGGGGAACCAGACCACCAGCGTCGAAGACCTGGTGAGTGGATCCAGGATTCCATTCGCGTCTAAATACTAGACTCGTTAAAAGTAATCGCGCTCTATCTACGTCTAAATATAATAACTATAAATTGCGATTTGGTCGCCCATTAAAAGGCCGGCAACGCACTTGTGACTCTTCTGGTGTCGCAGGTATCCATGGGCGACGGTAATCGTTTACCATCAGACGATCCGTTTTCTCGTTTGCCCCTAGCGCTATACCATAAAAAAAATTATGTTTGAAAATAAAGTAAATGCCCACTATGCTCCTATGATCCCTTCTGCAGCTGACAAAAGAGCTTAGAACTTTGAAACGACTAAACCGATTTTGATGAAACATGTCTAAGAACCATCGCCAAGAAACCACCTTTCAAATAAAAAAATACCGCATCCGAATACAGATCGTTTTGTGTCGGAGGTTAAAAAAGATGTCAAATTAATTAACCAATTATAATTTTTAATGTCAGGAAGTAAAGTGCGTGTCCAACACTACGTTCAGTGCGGGCGCCAGGCGATGGCGAGGCGAGTTCAAAGCGATCGCTTGCAGCACACAGCCTTACTTCACGGCGCTAGAAACCCGGCAGGCGTGCTACCACAGCGGACAGACCAGCGTCAAGTAACTAACTTATTTAAATATTTAATGAAGAAAAAAATTATTGAAATATTAGCAGTAAGTTAATAATCAGATCAGGTCCGCAGCGCAAATAGGCTTCGTCAGGCAAACATATACTTATCCGCCACAAGCTACGCCATAACAATAGATTGGAATCCGCAACAGGCTTCGTCAGCTAAACATAAATATAAAATCCGCTACAAGCTTCGTCATGTAAACCTAAACAGCACACCCTCCAAGTCGATTCAACCCTGGGCCAAACGTCCCAAAAACTCTTGCCGCATTACCCCGTTGTATCGCTAGAGATGCGCTGGACTAAATACCTAAGCACCGAAACGCGGATATTTAGATCTTGTAAAACTGGGGCTAAATTCAGGAACGGTCCCAATCAATCGGATTCATTCGTTTGACAGAGGATAGAATAAGAATAAGAATAAGAAATCTTTATTTCGCATAAGTAACGGTACATGTTAAAAAGAAAAAAATAAAAACAATAATTGAAAATAGAGATAAACTACTTATACGAAAAAGGAGTCCACTCAGCACTCGTCGGGTCACTAAAGGTGGCTCGACGCTGATATTATGTGGATCCTGGTTAGCATCCGATACAGAGCCGCACGGCACACATGCTCCCACAAACTCTCCCAATATGATTATAAATATAAATAAATATTCTGTCTCTCTTTATTTATGTATTTAAGTATGTATTTATCTATATAAGTATGTTTATCGTCGTCTAGTACCCATAGTACAAGCTTTGCTTAGTTTGGGACTAGGTCGATTTGTGTAAGATTGTCCCCTAATATTTATTTATTTATTTATTTATTTATTTAACACAAATTCATAGATAATAAAGGGATGAACTGCTATTCAGGAACGCCAAAAATCACTGGTTTGCGAGAGGTTTGGGCTGAGCTTGGGATGAGCCTTATTTATTTATTTATTTACAAAGCGAATTAACAGGAAAATCAGGCGCATCCCAAGCTCAGCCCATCCCTATCCTCTCGCAAACGATTGAATCACCGCTAGCAAACGTGAATCGAATAACGCGCAACGTTTGGGGCAGCGGAGCGGAGCGAGGGGGTAAGGCTGCGGCTCCACTGAGGCGGAGACTAGCGGAGCGATGAGGAGACGTGGGAGTGCCTAGATCAATTTACCAAAATCGTAGTAGCAAAATTTCCATTCGCATATTTTCTCACTATGGTTTTTTACTGAAACTTATTTTCACAATCGCGTTTTTTTCCCCAACTTTAATCTACATAGAAACATGGTAGGATCAGGTTATATCAAGTTTGCATCGGCCCGAAGGGCCAAAAGCACACTGTTTCTGTGTCAATTCATATTGGAAAAAAAATGTCTCAGCCTATTATAGGTAGGTACCTTTAGGTAACGCCACCAGAGTTGAGGCCACGCACACAACCATGGTGGATGTGGTTGTGTGCGTGGCCTCAACTCTGGTGGCGTTACCTTTACGTCCCATTGCAGGGCACGGCTTCCTCTCAGAATGAGAGGGCTTGGACTTATAGGCTGTAGTTCCCACGCGGGCCCAGTGCGGATTAGTAACTTCACACACACCATTGATTTTCTTCGCAGGTGTATGCAGGTTTAAAATGTAATTTCGCACATAAATTCCGAAAAACTCAGAGGTGCGAGCCGGGATTTGAAGCCCCCACCATCTGCTTGAGAGGGTATGTATTACAATACCGAAGTACGAAAGACCGAATGTATTAAAACATCGAATGGCTCAAAAGACCGACACGATTTTTTTCTGAAACCGTAAACTTCTCAGAATTTATTAAAACGGCATCATGCAGAACCCATTAGGTTAGGTTAGGTTTGTTTTATAACAATCTTAAAAAGTTAACGGTTTCAGAAAAAAATCGTGTCGGTCTTTTGACCCATTCGATGTTTTAATACATTCGGTCTTTCGTACTTTGGTATTGTAATACATACCCGCTTGAGAGGCCTTAGGTCACTAGTACCACGACTTTTAAATCAAATTTATTTTAACTTGTGCCTTTACTACAGGGTGGGTTACACAGTTCGCGGCAAACTCTACACGCTGTATACGGCTTGCTTCGATCGGGCGACTATGCGCACTCTCTACGTCCAGCATGAGTTGAGCCCCAGCAGCTACCACAGTCAGATCGGGAGGAGGCCTCAGTTCACTGGTCAGTGCCCAAGCGCAAGAATACTTGACTGTTTAACTAATAAATAAATAAAAAAAAATATATATCACGGGACAATTCACACCAATTGACCTAGTCCCAAAGTAAGCTAGGCAAAGCTTGTGTTATGGGTACTAGGCAACGGATAAACATACTTATATAGATAGATACATACTTAAATACATAGTACCTGGGCGACCGAGCTCTGCTCGGGCAGAAACTCGGTACCAAGCGTTTTCCCAGAGATAAGACCAAGCTAGATCAATTTTTCATCCCCGAAAACCCCCAAATACCAAATTTCATCGAAATCGTTGGAACCGTTTCCGAGATCCTGATTATATACACCGGAGGGGTGGGGGGGGGGTTGAGAGGGGGGGAGGGGATGCGGGAGAGGGAGCGCGGGGGTAGTAAAAGGGGGGATGAAAATTTCATTGATTTTGCCGTAGGATGCACCGTTTTCAAGATATTTGACAAAAACACCGGAGGGGGTGGAGCGGTGAGTCACGTTAAACTATCGTCCGTAAACCGACTTTACAGACAACCGGCTTTTCCTGTTCTGTGTGCTCCCAATAGGGAACGTGCACATAGACGGTGCTGCCAACTGGTGCCATAAGGGTGCCATCAATTTGAATGTTTTACCTTGATAAGTTTGTTTTACTGTCCGCATAGTGTCTCTTCTGTCGCCTTAGTGCTGCCGCCTATAATAGTTACTGCACGTTCCCTATAATACTTTTTCTAACAAAAAAGTAACTTTTTCTAGCAAAAAAATAACTTTTTCTCACAAAAAAGTAACTTTTTCTCACAAAAGAAGAAACTTGACGTTTTCTCATAAAAAATAAACTTAAAAAAAAACTAAAAATCTTGAAAAAAAACGTGGTATCGAACCGAGGTCGGCTGGATCCGCGACCACCCGATTTCTAATGTGCCATTATGATCTGTTCGAAGTCGGCGAAATTTAGCTTTATATTCTAACGCAAACAAAAATAGCCGGAAAACACGAGTAAAAGCGATTTTCTGAAAATGAAACATAGCTAGATCAGTTTTTCATCCCCGAAAACCCCCACATACCAAATTTCATCGAAATCGTTGGAGCCGTTTCCGAGATCCTGATTATATATATATATATATATATATATATATATATATATATATATATATATATATATATACATATATATATACATATATACAAGAATTGCTCGTTTAAAGGTATTAGATTAAACACCCAAGACCCGAGAACAAACATTCTTATTTTTCATACAAATATCTGCCCGACCCGGAATCGAACCCGGGACTTCAAGCTTCATAGTCAGGGTCTCTAACCACTAGGCCATCTGGTCGCCGACGGTCTGTCTGGTCTGGACGCCGAAATTCTTTACAATGTTTGCTCATCATTATTCATTAGAGACCGGAATATTATGCTACATAAAAGGCTTGAATTGCATGAAAACTGTCAAAATATGCAGCATTAAATTTGTGGGTATTATATATATTATTAGGGTTCCGTACCCAAAGGGTAAAAACAGGACCCTATTACTGAGGCTCCGCTGTCCGTCCGTCTGTCCGTCTGTCCAGATGATATATTTTGGTTGACGCTATAACAACAAATACTAAAAACCAGAATAAAATAAATATTTAAGGGGCCTCCCATACAAAAAACGTGATTTTTTTTTGCCATTTTTATAGATAATTGTACGGAACCCTTCGTGTGCGAGTCCAACTCGCACTAAGCCGGTTTTTTTAATTTATCTGATCAAATAATTTTACAAAACTAGAATATTCCTAAGAAGGAACTCTACTCAGGATGTCTGTCTTTCTCCAGAGAGTAGAGACAGGTTGTATATGGGTTAAACGGAATGAAATAAATATTTATTTTAAGGTATTGTGTGTTAAATAGTATGGAGTTAGAATTATTGTTTTTACTGGACAGGCGGTGATTTGTTCGGCAAGTTTCCCATTGCCGACCTGTATAAGTTGACACATCAGAAGGACCGCATCAACGCTGTCTTAGGACCAAACATGGAGCAGACGTACTTGACCAAGAAAGAGGTGAGGCTTAAATTATTATTATTAGCCTATAATTGGGGATGTCTATTCATTTGCAATGTATAGTAAATCGAAAACCATTTCGAGATAAATGCTTTTTAACTCGTTTTCTGTAGTTATTTATTTTTATTATTATGTTATTAATTTATTATAGGTATAACAAATAAGCAATGACCTTCATTTGACATTGGTGTAAATTGCGTAACCGGTCCAAGTCGTACTTTATTCTGTGTGGTTAGAATTCTTCACAATTTACGCGTGGATTATACTACGGAGTTTGATTTGGACCCGCTGTCTGACATCTAACACTGACAGTGCCAGTAAAGTGACACTAGTTACAGTGTACCACTACGCAAAAAATAATTAAAGAGTTTGCCTTATCGTACGAATTCAGATAGATTTAGAAATTTGCCAATGTGGGAGCCCTCAATTATAATCTGACGTCATCAACCAAAATAGTTACAATAATTAATTTTTAAAAAAAAAGTAGAGTACTAAATGACAAAATATTGAAATTAGATTCTTATAATTGACTTTTCTGTACAAAAAAAAATATAAAACTGGTAATTTTTTTTAGACATTTCCAATTGTGTCCCACTGAGCAAAGGCCTCTCCTCTTGACTTCCACGTCTCCCTATCCAGCGCTATATTTGGCCACTCCCTCAGTTCGGCGTCCAAGTCACCATTTCCGCCTCGGCCTGTCTTGCCATATCGGTGCCCATCGCGTGGCACCCACCCCGTGGCTGTGTGCGCCCATCTTTGTGGGTGCATCCGGCAGATATGCCCGGCCCAGCCTCATTTAAGCTTGGCGGTCGCTTTTCCAACATCTGCGATTTGAGTTTTGAAGCGCAATGAGGTGTTCCGGATCCGATCGATACTATTAACTCCTAGTATGCCGCACTCCATAGCTCGTTGGCAAACCTTGAGTTTGGATTTCTGGTTCTCAGTTAAAGACCATGTTTGGGCACCGTAGGTCAGGACAGGCCATACACACATGTCAACAAATCTGCGCTTTAGTGTAGTGTTGCGTAAATTAAAATGTTAGGTATATCAATGTAAGACCTTCCAATAAAACGTGCACGGGTGCACACTTGAGGCTTAGGCTAATTAAAACCCTTTTCTTTCTGCAAAATGTACACTTTCTAAATAAGGGTAATTTCTCGAAATGCACACTTAACCATACCTACATGCACTTGCCCAGGTACACTTGTGCAAAATGCACACTTTCCCAAAATGCAGGTTTATGACACGGTCGTTTACATATATAATCTATACATATAATAATCTGTAACAAGTCGGTGTCTGTACATTGAAGATATTTGAGAAAAACTGTCACTAGGGCTATTTACTAGCGCAATAGAACCCAAAACAATGTTTTTTAGAATTATTGTCTGTTTATCTGTTTGTCTGTGCGTTTGTGCGCGCTAATCTCAGAAACGGCTTAACCTAGAAGGATGCGGTTTTCACTGATATGTTGGTATTTTCTTGGATTAACATTTAGTGTTTGTTTCATTTGAATCGGTTCACAAATAAGAAAGATACGTCTATTTTAAGAATTTATAGAATAGTTTTCAGTAGTAGTGACTTGGGAGTAGGTACGGTGGGTGGTGAATGTGAACGCGGGTGTGCGGGGGGGGGGTTTGGTGGGGGGTCGGTGAGGGGGGGGGGGGTGCGGGGGGGGGTAATTTTTTTTATATCGTAGAACTAAGGAGAGCCATAATTGATGAGCCATAATTGATGAAAAAGCAAATTGGAGAAAAAAAATAAGCTGCCCAAATTACTAATTTCACGCGGACGGAGTCGCGGGCAAATGCTAGTACCTAATACATCTGCTGCGAAAAAAGACTCATCAATATTATTACAAATAGACAACACAAAGGATAAGATAGTTTTGTCGTTGGAAACCGGACACTAGCTAGGCAACACCGTTGGTGACCCTATCGCTATACAGATATACTACACACGTATAACCACATAAGACTACATGAATAAAGCTAAAACAATACAAATAAATAAAAGTAAGAAATAGAAAATTTAAAAAATCCCCGTCCCGAACCGCGCTCGTTCCAAAGGTCCCCATGACGCTGGCAACGTTGCTCCACTGAATAGTCAAGGAAATCCTTTTCACCAGGTACGAACCTGAACGGGAATCACACCCCTTTGCCCTCAGCCTGCGGTCCACCACGCCCACAAAAAGACGCGCCTTTGCACCCCAAGGTCCACCTGTTTCAACTTGCGAGTATACACCCCTGCGCGTAAAACGAAAAATAAAATAATAACCTAGACATTAAGTAAAATAAACAGAGTCGCAAAAAAAATCTAGCCTTTTCTATAAGCTAATTTTCTTTCGCCAGTTCCTCACTCGCGGCCACCTCGCCGCGAACGCAGACTTTCCATTGCGCGCTCTGAAGCGAGCTTCGTTCCACTATGTCAACGTCGCGCCGCAATGGAAGCGCGGCAACTCCGGGGACTGGGCTGCTATAGAGGACGTACGTAATACGCCAATTCCTTACCCAAGGTTCCGTACTTCTACAGGAAAAACGAAACACTCATAGGATCACTTTGTTGTCTGTCTATCAAGATACTTTCTCAAT
Organism: Archips xylosteana; assembly: GCA_947563465.1. Lineage (NCBI taxonomy): Eukaryota > Metazoa > Arthropoda > Insecta > Lepidoptera > Tortricidae > Archips > Archips xylosteana. Next base: position 7,814,555 of record OX387370.1, read on the forward strand.
AATGCGTGGCGGTAATTAGATGGAATTAATCAACAAACAACATAATAATCAACTCCAAAAAGAGTGAAATGCTGATATCATTCATCATTTCAGCCGAAAGACGTTCACTGCTGAACGTAGGCCTCCCCCAAGGCTCGCCAAACAGATCGGCCCTGCGCCATCCGCATCCAATGCGTTCCCGCTACCTTCACCAGGTCGTCGCTCCATCTTGTTGGAGGCCTACCTACACTGCGTCTTCCGGTCCGCGGACGCCACTAGAGAACCTTTCGGCCCCATCGGCCGTCAGTTCTACGGGCGATGTGCACTGCCCACTGCCACATAAGTCTAGCGATTCTTCGAGCTATGTCCGTGACTTTAGTTCTTGCGCTGATTTCATCATTTCTAATGCGATCCCGCAGAGAAACTCCAAGCATAGCCCTCTCCATCGCCCTCTGAGTGACCTTGAGCTTCCTTATAAGACCCATCGTTAGCGGCCACGTCTCAGTGCCACAAGTCATCACTGGCAACACACACTGGTCAAAGACTTCAGAAACTATTCGATACCGCCATCCGTGAAGGGAAAACACCAAAAGCATGGAACAGAAGTGTAGTGGTGCTGTTCTTCAAAAAAGGCGATAATACCTTATTGAAGAATTATAGACCCATTTCACTTCTGAGCCATGTTTACAAGCTGTTTTCGAGAGTCATCACGAATCGTCTCGCGCGCAGGTTAGACGACTTCTAGCCTCCCGAACAAGCCGGATTTCGAAAAGGCTTTAGCACCGTGGACCACATACATGCGTTGCGGCAGGTTATACAGAAAACCGAGGAGTATAACCGCCCCCTTTGCCTGGCATTTGTGGACTACGAGAAGGCCTTCGATTCGATCGAGACTTGGGCTGTACTGCAGTCTCTCCAACGGTGCCAAGTAGACTACCGGTACATCGAAGTGTTGAAGTGTCTGTATAATAACGCCACAATGTCCGTCCAACTTCAGGATCGGATGTCGAAGCCCATTCTATTGCAGCAGGGAGTCAGACAAGGAGATGTTATCTCTCCGAAACTGTTCACCGCTGCACTAGAGGATGCGTTTAAGACTCTGAACTGGGAAGGGCGCGGCATCAATGTAAATGGCGAATACTTCACTCACCTTCGATTTGCCGATGACGTGGTGCTTATGGCTGAGACCTTGGAGGACCTCAGTGCGATGCTCGCTGACCTCGGAAGAGTCTCCGAGAGAGTTGGTCTTAAATTGAACATGGTCAAGACGAAGATCATGTCGAACGCCCATGTTGTACCAACTCCCGTCGTAATCGGAGATACTTTGCTCGAAGTTGTTGACGACTATATCTATCTGGGACACACAATCCAATTGGGTAGGTTCAACTTCGAGAAAGAGGTCATTCGACGAATTAGACTCGGATGGGCAGCGTTCGGGAAGCTCCGCAATATCTTGTCATCCGATATACCGCAGTGTCTCAAGTCAAATGCTGATATTTAAAGCAAATAAATTTAACCCGACAGTTGTACCTCAGGTGGGCGGCGTTGCTCTAAAGGTGGTAGACCAGTTCAAGTACCTGGGGCATATGGTCACGACAGATTTAAGGGATGATCTGGACATAGAGCGGGAAAGGAGGGCCCTGTCTGTGCGAGGCAACATGATCGGCCGCACATTTGCTCGGTGTACAAGGGAGTGTAGCGACTACTAGCGCCATCTAGTCATCACATAAGGAACTAACTACTACAATCCTACATCACGCTATCGAAGTTTCTCAACTCGGCTGCATAAATACAACTTCCAACTTTCATCCATTGGACTACGGTCCCCAGGCATAACATCTGCCTGGAGAGAGATCTCTCTATAGTAACTACCCCCAAATTGGTGATCCACGACATTGGACAAAATCGCAATCTTCAGACACACAAGACGATGACGCAGTCTCACAGCAAGCCATACTCACCGCACAGTGCACCATTAGCATGTATCTATTATCTGCCTGGTGTCTACAGTTCGCAAATCCTCCTCTCACTACTTCCACTTGCCAATCAAGCAACCAACGCTCGCCAACAAGGCTCCGAGCAATCACGCGACAGGCATGCATTCACAAGTAGAAGAGGAACAACAATGCTCGCCGACGAGGCTCTGAGCGACTGGCCCTTGCAAGCGCCCACATGACGCACAGACTGCACTCTACTGCAATTCGTATCGACTTCCGGTCTAAAAGGGGGGCTGATGTAGCGACTACTAGCGCCATCTAGTCATCACATAAGGAACTAACTACTACAATCCTACATCACGCTATCGAAGTTTCTCAACTCGGCTGCATAAATATAACTCCCAACTTTCATCCATTGGACTTCGGTCCCCAGGCATAACATCTGCCTGGAGAGAGATCTCTCCATTGTAACTACCCCCAAAGGAGGTTAAGATCACCTTATTCAAAGCGTTTTGCAAAACCTTTTACACCGGCAGCCTGTGGGTGAGTCATGCGCAGCGAACTTATAATGCCATAAGGGTCCAGTATAATAACGTATTCAGGATGATGATGAAACTGCCAAGACGCTGTAGCGCGTCGGGTATGTTCGCAGAGGCGCGCACTGAATGCTAATGTTTATGTTTGTCGCAATTTAGTTCTAAATGTTACCCATAGATGGCGCTTATCCCTCTATGAACTAGCTAACGTTGTGTTCCCTTGAATCTGTTATATGTAGCTAGTTTTACTGATTAAATGAGTGATACAAGAAAAGTACAGTGCAGTGGTTTAATTGTGAGTGGTATAGTGATAACATTGGTCCTTCGGAACGTGGATAATCGTGAGTACAGTGACATTGGAAAAAAGTGAAGTGTAATGTAAAGAACTTAGTAAAATCGTGTTAGCAAAAGACTTAGCATATTCCGCGTTGTGTTTAGACTTAGAATAATTCGCATCAAAAAACACTTAGCGCAATTCACGTGGAAAGTGTCAAAGACTTTGAAATAATTTGCATAAAAAAACACTTACAATAATTTTGAACAAAAAACACTTTGAAAAAAATTGAGGTTAAAAGACTTGAAAAATTTCGAACCGTCAAACACTTAGAAAAAATAGCTTGAAAAATACTTAACACTTGGAAGAAAAGGATTATTATTTGAACCATGGCAGACTTCACATCACAACAAGAATTGTTTGAACACATCCAAAGATTATATACAAACTATAAGAAGACTTCAGTAGATCGACACACAATTAGTTATTTGGAAACACGAAGAGACTCACTAGAAGATTATTGGCTAAAATTCATGGCTGATCATAGAGAGATTGTGAAAGATGGAAATGTCCCTAAAGAAGAAAAAAGGGAATTAAAGGATCTTTACAATAAAGCTGAGGATTTTTACTTAGAGTTTAAAACAATATTAAAAGAAAAGATTGCCGTGTTAACTCCAAAGCAAAATATATCTCAACCACAACCTTCTTCTTCTTCTTCATCGACGATGACAAGATTACCTCCGATCAATATACCTACATTTACGGGAAATTACCATGAATGGTTAAGCTTCAGGGATTTATTTCTTTCCATGATACACAATGATCAAGAACTGAGCGAGATACAAAAGCATCACTATTTGCGGTCAAGTTTAAAGGGCGAAGCGGAACAGCTAGTGCGCCACTTCGATGTAACAGCTGCAAATTATGAGAAAGCTTGGAATGCTTTAGTTAATCGTTACAGTAACACTAGAGTGATCGTCAACACTATTCTGAATCGTTTGCTTAATCAAAAGAAACTTACAAGCGAATGTCCTAAAGGACTTAAAGATCTATTAGACACTACAAATCAAAGTTTGAACAGCTTATCAAATATGAATATTGACATAGCTTCTTGGGATCCGATTGTGGTGCACCTCTTAGTATCAAAGCTAGATAGCGAAACTCACAAGGGTTGGGAACAGTCGCTTGGATCGTCCGTAGAGTTACCCACTTACAAGAACCTGATCACATTTTTGGAAGGACGATTCAGAGCCATCGAAATGATACAAACAGCACAAAAAAGGGAAAGGAAAGAACCGGTTTATCAAACACCATCGTCATTACAAAAACCCAGAACTCTCAAGGCTTTCACTGCTGAAATTACTACGGAATGCACATTTTGTCAAAAGAATCACTACATTTGTCACTGCACTGAATTTACACAACTAGATGTAAATAAACGAAAAGAATTTGTCAAGAACAATAACCTTTGCTTTAATTGTCTGGTCAAAGGTCACTCCATCAAGAACTGCAGACAATCCACATCGTGCCGAACCTGCAATCGCAAACATCACACGCTCTTACACTACGATAATGTGATTGCAAACCCACTTGTAACGGAAACTCCCACTACCAGTATTGACAACCCTGAACCTACCGTCACAAGTATGAAAGTTTCTGTCACCAACAACCAGCAGATATCGATGACCAACAACAACCAAATAGTACTTGCTACAGCTCAAGTTGGTGTGATGGATAGACGAGGTGTTATAGTCAATCTGAGAGCGTTAGTTGACCAAGGGTCACAAGCGACCTTCATCACAGAATCGGCAGCACAATTACTTAACTTGAAGAAAACACCCCTCTCGGCCAATGTCACAGGCATTGGGCATCACGCGGTTAAAGCACGACACATAGTTGACTTGGATCTATACTCACCGATCGACTCTCACCATGTGATTCAAGTCAAAGCACACGTTCTCACCAAACTGACTCCATTGTTACCCACTAAGCAATTTGACATAACTCAATGGCCCGCACTATCACAAGTTAAGTTAGCAGACCCTCACCTGAACAAACCGGGCCCAATTGATGTCTTATTGGGAGCAGACGTCTACGCATGCATCTTACTTCAAGGACTACACAAGTATGATTCTCTTCTTGCACAAAACTCAAGATTGGGTTGGTTAGTGTCAGGTTCTACGAAATCCACAACTGACATACCATCTACCAACATCACGGTCTCAACAGCTTTAATAAATGTAGATCAACTATTACGTAAGTTTTGGGAGATTGAAGAGTATCAACCACATGAGAAACCGATGACACTACTTGATCAACGTTGTGAAGAACACTACAAGAAGACACACACTAGACAAGAAGACGGACGTTATATCGTGAGATTACCGTTCAAAGATGGACACGAACAGAATTTGGGCGATGTAAGACAGATCGCATTACACAGACTACAGAACATGGAGAAGAGATTCGCTCACAAACCAGAATTGAAAAAGGACTACACAGACTTTATTGAACAGTATCAAGCACTCAATCACATGGAAGATGTAAATGCACAAGATAAGTCTAATTACAAACCTTACATCTTACCCCATCACCCTGTCATACGACAAGCGAGCACTACTACCAAGCTCAGAGTAGTTTTCGACGGATCTGCGAAACCACCAGATGGATCGGCTCTTAATGACGAGTTGCTAGTTGGTCCTCCACTACTACAAGATTTGCGCGATTTGATCATCCGTTGGCGCACCCACAAGATATGTCTACTCGCAGACGTGAAACAAATGTACCGACAAATATTAGTCGCGAAAGAAGACTGCGATTATCAGCGCATTCTGTGGCGTTCTTCACCTCAAGATGAGATCGTCGAAAAACGCTTGCTCACTGTCACCTACGGTACTTCTTGTGCACCGTTCCTCGCCATTCGCACTCTCAAGCAACTTGCTAAAGATGAACAGGCAAATTTTCCGGACCTAGTTGATGTTATCAGTAACGATTTTTACATGGACGATTTGCTCACTGGTGCGAGCGACGAGGAGGGCGCAGCTAAGTTACAAGATAGAATTACACAAATCATGGATAAAGGTAAATTCGAAATGCACAAATGGGCATCAAACAGTTCTGATGTTTTGCGAAATGTTCCCAGTTCAGCAAAAGTTAACAAAGAAAGTGTTGAAATCAAAATGGATGATACTATCAAGGCTTTAGGGATCAGATGGAACTCACATCACGATGTATTTGAACTCAAATTAGAATTATCTCCATCAGCTGAACGCTTCACCAAAACATCAGTACTGTCAGATATAGCACGAGCCTTTGACCCTTTAGGATTTTTAGGACCTGTGATTATCACTGCTAAGATATTTTTACAGAAACTATGGTTAAGTGGTATCGACTGGACCGATGAACTAACAATTGAGTTAGCCTCAGAATGGTCAAGTTTTCGAGAGCAGCTCATTCACATGCCAGCGCTGCATTTAGAACGATGGGTGCATACTCGATGAGATGGTGATGAAAGAGTGGAGGTTCATGGGTTTAGCGATGCTTCTTGCGTTGCTTACGCTGCTGTGGTGTACATTAGAGTTGTGTCTTCACTGGGCATTCACGTATCAATTGCAATAGCCAAGAGTAGAGTGGCTCCGGTAAAGCAGATCTCAGTTCCCCGCTTGGAACTGTGCGGTGCGGTTTTGCTCTCTAAGTTGCTCAGAGATGTCCAGAGAAGTCTTCAACTTCCTGATGAGTCAGTGTTTGCATGGACTGACTCAATGATCGTTTTAGCTTGGCTTCGACGAAGTCCAAACACTTGGAAAACATACGTAGCTAATCGTACCACAGAAATAATTAATAATGTTTCTAGTGGTCGGTGGCACCACATCAAATCCGCAGAGAACCCAGCTGATATAGCGTCACGTGGTATTCGTCCTGATTTAATAAAAGACTGTGAGATGTGGTGGTTCGGACCAAAGATGCTACACGAACGCACTAACTTTGATGATTGGCGTTCATCCTCCCTCGACATTCCCCCTACACAACTAGAAGTTAAAGAGAAATCCACAATTACTGAACAGAACCTCACTGTGATGTCTGCGAGTGTGTCGAGCGAAGATGACGAAAGACTCATTTATATCAAGAGATATTCTTCCTTGACAAGACTGATTCGCGTCACAGCGTATATAATTCGATTTGTTAGAAATTGTAAATGTCGTATTGAAACCAAAAGTAATCAAACTGCTTATGAAGCTTTGCCTCAGTATCTGACCGTTAGCGAATTACGGTATGCTTCTAACGTGTGCATTAAAATCTCACAAGATATTTGGTTTCAAGACGAGTTACAGTTGTTAAAAAGAAAACGTCAACTTTCAAAATCCAGTACGTTGTCCTCACTAGTTCCTTTCATAGATGAGAATAGAATTATACGCGTTACCGGACGACTGCGCAATGCTCAAGTGAATTTCAACAAAATGTCACCCACAGTTCTATCTTCGAAGTGTCACTTGGCATCGCTCATAGTCAACGACGCTCACTTGCATAGTTTGCACGGAGGTCCACAATTGACTCTGAACTTGATACAATGTAAATATTGGATAATCGGCGCTAAGAAATTAATTAAAAAGGTGTTGAGTAGATGTATTCCTTGCTATAGGCAATCTGCAGCTCCGATTAACCAATTGATGGGTCAATTGCCAACCTGTCGTGTTACACCTGCCAAACCCTTTCGCAAAAGTGGTGTCGATTTTGCTGGTCCTATCCAGTTAAAACTGTATTCTGGTAGATGTAATCGTACATGTAAAGCGTATATCGCATTATTTGTATGCACTGTTACCAAAGCTATTCACTTAGAATTAGTGAGCGACTTGTCAACTTCGGCTTTATAGCAGCTTTTCGACGCTTCACTTCCAGGCGTGGACATTGTAGCGACCTGTGGAGTGACTGTGCCACCAACTTTGTTGGTGCCTCTAAAGAGTTAGACGCTATGTTTAAGAATAGAAATTCGAACGCAGTTGGAGAAATAGCTGAAATTCTTGCCAATGACCATACGACTTGGCATTTCATTCCACCTGGTTCCCCTCATTTTGGAGGCCTTTGGGAAGCCGGCGTTAAATCTGTCAAAAACCATTTAAAACGGGTCATTGGACAGTCTCTTCTCACTTTTGAAGAGTACACAACTTTATTGACACAAGTTGAATCTTGCGTTAATTCACGACCTTTGTCTCCAATTAGTAACTCGATTGACGATGTTTCTCCAATTACACCCGGACATTTTCTCGTAGGAGAAGCTCCAATTACTGTTCCAGAAGAAAGTCTCCAGTCAGTTGCCATTTCACGATTGGATCGTTGGCAAATGGTGCAAAAAATGTTACAATCTCTTTTGGGCTCGTTGGAGTACTGAATATTTAACTACCCTTCAGAATCGATCCAAGTGGACTGTCAAAAATCCAGATCCTGAAATTGGAACTGTTGTTCTAGTCAAGGATGAGAGACTCCCTCCCGGAAAATGGCTTCTAGGCCGTATTATAGATAAGCATCCAGGTAAAGATGGCTTGACTCGCGTTGTTACATTAAAATATAAAAATAGTACCTTCCGTAGGCCGATTACTAAGATCTGTCCTCTACCTCTTGATTCTTAACTGTATTTAGAGATATATAATTTATTATTTAAGTTCTTAGTTCACTATTTCCATTCATTGTCTTCACTAGTGATCCAAGCTTTTCATGTTTTGTTGTTTTCATTCCTGTAAAGGACTAGTCGTCCTTGGGGGCCGGTAATGTTGAATGCTAATGTTTATGTTTGTCGCAATTTAGTTCTAAATGTTACCCATAGATGGCGCTTATCCCTCTATGAACTAGCTAACGTTGTGTTCCCTTGAATCTGTTATATGTAGCTAGTTTTACTGATTAAATGAGTGATACAAGAAAAGTACAGTGCAGTGGTTTAATTGTGAGTGGTAGTGATAACAGACGGCTTCCACGCCATCAGACGGAAGATTTACTGTGTGCGTGACCTCAACTCTGATGACGTTACCTATATAGTTACGCCACTGCTTCTAGGGTCTCCGACGTCGCGTACACAGCAGGAACTCATCAGTGACGGTGTACACGGGCACGCACGGGGTGCTGCGGCTACCAGGCCCGCAGGGGGAGAAGGAGTTCTATCTCCACACCGACGAGAACAACAACGACCTTGCGCCAGTACCGCTCTACTTCTACAAGGTAATAGGGGCTGTTTTCCGCAACTCGACGTCTAATACTAGAAATGTTTAGGTAATTAATTAACTAAATGTAAACAAACATGAACAACCAAACCTGGGTTCGATTCCCGGAATTGGTCTTTTTTCTGAGGTTTTTTCTGTGCATCTGTGTTTCAGTTTGTATTTAGTATGAAATATATGGATTTCACGGGATGACCGTAAAAGTAAAAAAATGAAATTGAAAAAAAAAATAAAAAAGAAATACAAAAAGATACTTCAAACCAAACTTGTTAAAAGTATGGCCTGTAGTGACATCTCTTAGTCCGGGTGAGCGGTTAGTTCCGAAGGAGTGTTGATGTTTCTCGATGAGAACTGAACATAGATGGCGCTGTATCACTGCAAAAGTGATGATAGCAGGCTGGAACGTATGATGCATAGGAAAAATTTGTATCTAAACTCCTGACCAGAGGTGGTGTAGGGGAATGGCACGCGGCACGGAGTCGAGGACCTGGGTTCGATTCCCAAAATTGGTCTTTTTTCTGGAGTTTTTTCTGTGCATCTACCTATGTTTCAGTTTGTATTTAGTATGAAATATGTGGATTTCACGGGATGACCGTTTCACGGGATTTACTTTCACGCGTCGCGTTATTGACATACTCTTTACTTTAGTCACATGATAAATTATTATGCGACTAAACTAAAGAGTACGTCGATAATACGACGCGGGAAACTCAATTACAAATATTGCATTTGGCTGGTTAACCCGACGCCATAACTGCTGGTTGTCCATGTTTGTTTACATTTAGTTAAGTAGGTCTCTAAGCATGTGCTATTTTGCTTAATTGGCTGTGGGCACTATTCCTTCCATCCTAGGCCCTAGCTCGTGAAGGAAGCCCAACAGACTTCACGTTGCAACGACTTCTTGGAGCGACCCAGGTGTCCCCAAGTATAGTGCCCTGAGCTCGCCACACTAGTGCATTCCAGTAGAATGACCAAATATGGAAAAAAATGTATTTTATATGAAGGTGCACAGCTGTATAACAAACTTCCCAAAATTATTAAACAAACAAAATCTATTTATTGCTTTAAAAAACACTTAAAAAAACACATACTAAACAACGTGTAATAAAAATACTTTAAAATAATTATAAGAAACTAACTACTTAAATTAAGACACACACACGCGCACACGCACATACACACACACACGCACACACACACACACACACGCACGCACGCACGCACGCACACGCACACACATTTGTATAATAAACTCCTCATCAAAGGTATTAAACAAACAAAATCTATGTATTCAAAAACCAATTAAAAAGATATACTAAACAACATGTATTAAAAGTACATTAAAAAGTATAAAAGTCAAAATAAAATTATAACAAAATAAACTTTTTAAATTGAGACACGAACACACACACACACACACACACACACACACACTTACTTTATGCATGTATAAACATAAATATATTTATAGATTATAAATGTATAGCTATAATTACGTTAAGAATATAATAGCCATAAGTTCGTTCGTTCGATGTCGCTTCTAGTCACCCTAACTCCTTGAGTTACCTGCACTTTACAAAGTTATAGCTAGTGACAAGTAAGCGACCATTACGACCCTATTTTTGAAGCGCTAAGAGTTATAGTACAATGTTTAACGAGTTTATCACTGGCTAACCGAATTCACCGCATTAATCACCTTGTTTGCGTTGAAGTGTATCGGCAGATATTTGTTACTTCTGTTAAATTACCCTCTTTGTTTTTGTTGTTTCTTTTGCTCATTCCATAAAATGTATTAAATAGCTTTAAGTTCTCATGTAAGTGAATTTTATAATTCTTAGTGGGAATAAAGAATCTTAAACCTTAAACCTTAATGTTGGTCTTCTGCCTCCATGCATGCTCTGCGCAGGCTGTTTGTAACACCAAGATATCTAAAAATCTAAATGTTTGATGAGGAAATCATGTCCAGTTAAGAGTCCATCGACCATCAGTTCTACGAGCGATGTGCCTGCCCACTGTCACTTGAGTCTGGCGATTCTTCGAGCTATGTCGATGACTATGGAAAGGAGCTAAAGTTTTTTTTTTAATTTCAGCTAGTCTATGACCCTCGGCACAAAACAGCCACAGCTTTCGTGTCTATCAACTCGTCATTCTACAACCAAACTACTACGGAGCGCCTGACGTTTTGTGACGACGTCTGTGGCGCCATCTCTTGGCTGAAACTGCGGAATGACGGGACATACAGCTTCTGCTGTAGTTACGAAGATTTTGTTGAAACTATCGATCATGTTGTGAGCTTAGATGTACAAGGATTGTTTAAATAGTCTAAATCGTAGGTAGATTTGTGTGTATATTGCATTCATCCATACTTTTCTTGTATAGTAAGCAACTTTCTAACCTCAAATGGCATCATTTTTAGCTAAAACAGCTACTTTCTCGTGAATATAGCTACCAGATTCAATATTTTGGATACCATATTTAAATTTTTGTATGTAATTGCTTTATTTATGACAAGATAGCTATTTTAACGAAAAAAAAGTGCATTTTGAGGTTATAAACTTGTCGTGAAAATAAACGGATCACTCACGTCTTAAAACGAGTTTAACTAGTGACTATTTAGTCTTTTTTTTTGATGATTATTATTTAATTAATTAATTTAATTTAGTTTCATTTGATTTCACTGCATCATCATCAATTTGTTTTTTATCTTAATTTAATTTAATGTAGTTTAATTGGATTTAATTTAATTTGATTTAATTTATTATTGTTTGATTAGATTTAATTTAATTTATTTAGTTTAATTTGATTATGTTATTTAATTCGATTTATTTATTTATTAATCATTTTACTTGATGTTTTTAATGAATAGTCTATTTTAATAATGTTTTGTGTTTGTTTGTACACCTGAAAAGGTAGATAATTGGTGTTTCTTTATATAAAATTGTTATTTGTATCAATTATGTAACCTAATCCTCACAAACAATAAAGAACTTTGAACTTTGAACTTCGGCTAATCCGTAGCCCTTCTTCTTGGAGTCACACGTCCCGGCGGCTGCCAAACGCGCACTGCGTGCTACCGCCCTATAGTCGCACGGCTAAATATGTTGCTGGCTTCGAACTGTGGGTGATTATATGAAGCATAGAAGGATCTCGACTCTCCTAATTAGAGTGTGCAGTTTAGTATTTTATTTTACTTAACCCTTAAAAAGGCAGAGGCGATTTACCGACCACATGCATTGCTTTGGAAATCCAACCTTATTGCTTTTATAATACGTCACAATATCCATTGTAATTATTGAAAATACGACTAGCTTTAAAAATATACTTTAGCAGGTATGCATTCGATTAGCTGCTTTTGATTCTGTGGTAGTATGCTCTTGTAGTGACTACTAGCGCCATCTAGTCATCACATAAGGAACTACTACTACAATCCTACATCACGCTATCGAAGTTTCTCAACTCGGCTGCATAAATACAACTTCCAACTTTCATCCATTGGACTTCGGTCCCCAGGCATAACATCTGCCTGGAGAGAGATCTCTCTATTGCAGCTACCCCCAAATTGGTGACCCACGACATTGGACAAAATCGCAACCTTCAGACACAAGACGATGACGCAGTCTCACAGCAAGCCATACTCACCGCACTGTGCACCATTAGCATGTATCTATTATCTGCCTGGTGTCTACAGTTCGCAAATCCTCCTCCCACTACTTCCACTTGCCGATCAATCAACCAACGCTCGCCAACAAGGCTCCGAGCAATCACGCAACAGGCATGCATCCACAAGTAGCAGAGGAACAACAATGCTCGCCGACGAGGCTCTGAGCGACTGGCCCTTGCAAGCGCCCACATGACGCACAGACTGCACTCTACTGCAATTCGTATCGACCTCCGGTCTAAAAGGGGGGCTGATGTAGTGACTACTAGCGCCATCTAGTCATCACATAAGGAACTACTACTACAATCCTACATCACGCTATCGAAGTTTCTCAACTCGGCTGCATAAATACAACTTCCAACTTTCATCCATTGGACTTCGGTCCCCAGGCATAACATCTGCCTGGAGAGAGATCTCTCTATTGCAGCCTACCCACAAACTCTAATAATTGAGGCCGCATAAAGGGTTAAATCTGACCTGTGTATTACCCTTATCTCGCCTGATGAGAAGTGCAGACGAGGCCAAAGGTGTGGCTCACTGGTTCAGTAACAGCCTATTCACTCAAGCCTTAAAGAGCCCTTGGTTAAGTTTAGTGTTTAATTAGTAAATTGAGTGCAAGTTTAACCCTTAATAAGGTAGAGGCATGGAAGTAATAAGTACTACGTACAACGGGAATGAACTGTTGTCGCAAAATTGAAGCCGAACGAGAGCTCAGTAACTGTACCTCTTATCCCTCTCTGGCGCTGGTTGATTGGTTGGATGGTTCATGTGGGGTTGTCAGTAGCGTTGAAAAAGTCCGGAAAAATTCCCGTTTTTTTTTTTCAGATATTATGGAAAAAACCACGAAACTTTCCGCTCTTACTTTTCCGAAAAAAAAACGATTAAAACCGAAAAAAATTAAATGGAAAAAACGAATGAAGTTTTCTATATGAATGTTGTTAATTAGAATTGGTAAGAACATACTTTTTAAGGTTTTAAATTTTTTTCTTAGTGCCAGCGGGTACTTTGACACGCTTAGGTTCATTTCGTCCACATTCCCATTTCGTCCTTTTCCCACTTAGTCAACATTCCTAGCCGATTTTAATGCGGTTTTCGCTATCACTTAGCTTATTTCTCAGGGAAGATTTTATTTATTTTTGTGTGTGTGTATGTTAAGAAAAATACTTGCTAAGCACGGTGCGGGTCAATACTATTCATCTTACACTACCAATTTCGTTACTATTTTATTACGAAATGGGAATATGGACGAAATGGGAATGTTGACGATGTGGGAATGTGGACGAAGTGGGAAACGATTGTGGACGAATTGGGAAACGATTGTGGACGAAATGGGATCGCTGACGAAGTGGGAACGTGGACGAAATGAGAATGTGGACGAAATGAACCTAAACGCTTTGACATTCTCATCAGCAATCAAAGATAAGTGCCACTTTAAAGAAATTGTAAAATATCTTTTTGAACGCATTTATTTCTAATTAAATTCTAATTTTACTTAATTGTAGTGGAATTGATATTGATAATAATTATTAAGTACATTGTTCTTCTATTCGGTAAAAATGCCACGTGTCAAAAGTGGTGTTTGGGGACATTGGGAAACAATCGATTAATAAATTATTTTTTAAACGGACTACACCGACGACATGGAGGCAGAAATTATTGAAATAAATGAGAGTGACAGTGAATAAAAAATAAATAAAATTTAATGATTTATTTCTAATTTTTCTTAAAAAACCCGAAAAAATCGGAAAAAAACGAAAACTTCGAAAACTTCCGAAAAAATCATTTTATTTTTTCCGGCTTTTTCAACGCTACAGGTGTCCGTATTTCATACAAATAAAGGAAAACCTATACGACAATCGCAAAATTTTTGCGTTAGTTAATAAGGCTTTACACGTAGCAACAAATAATATTGCTATAACATGTCGGTAATAAATTATTATTTATATTTAGAAACATTTTAGAAGTAAATGTTTTTACTTCATTAGGTATATTACATCAATCGCATATTGTTCTACAAAAAACGAAAGAATTGAAATCAACTTAACTCTGGCAACTCTAAGTCACTGTTAGAACGGGACAAAGCGTTCACTGGTTGCCCTCTCACTCGGCTAAACTCGGCTTCATTTTTATTTTGCGCGCAACAAGACTCTTTACGACCTTAGCATAAGGTTTTATTTTCTTTATTTTCGGAGACACTTTTTGTCGCAGTACTTAGTCCAGTTTAGGTAGTAGGTCCATGGGTAGAGGCGATTTAGCGACCACATGCATTGACTTGAAAATTCAACCTTATTGTTTTAGTAATAGGTTACAAAATCCATTGTACCTAATTATTGAAAATACTACAAGCTTTAAAAATATCCTTTGATGACTGCTTTTTAATCTGTGGTATTGTGCTCCAGTAAATGGGGCCTTAGAAATTTTGTTTGTGTGCTCAAACCGTAATGGCACGTAATTTTTTTGCCAATAAATACATTAGGTAATCTGTGGCCACATTGGCGAAACGTCAAATAGGTTATTTAGTAAAATAAAACTAATAAACTGTGACCAACATAAATATTTATTTACTAACAAACTTTCAAAAATACTGGTTATATTACAAATTATATTCCTACTATAATTAATGTCTTTTGTTTGAGATTATACGATTATATGTCTCTGTTATGCCCATTTATTATTATAACTTACATTTAAATTATCATATACACTGTCATAAAATTAATCATGATTATTTCAGCAGATAGTTAAGAAAATTTTATTAAATGCTCTGTAATCCTTTTCAGGTATTTTATATAAACAGAAATGAATCGCCAAATTTATTGCTAGGGTAGGTCCCAAATCCTGAAGTAACAGAGTTCAAAATCGTACCGAATATACCAGTTCTATAGAACAAATATCCTTTTTTGTTGTGTTCATAATTGTCAGGAGGTTTATATAAACAGAAAGCTTCAGAAGAGGCGAAGCCGCGGGCATTAGCTAGTAATTTTATGTAAAGATACGTCATATTTTCACAAAAGAACCGAAAAACATGCTCCGAATGCAGCGGTAGCACACATACGCTTTATATCCTCTCTGCTCTCTTTATGAAAGGCATATACTTAGTTGTCCTTTTCTTCGGCATCACGCGAGGCCAGAAACTACAGTTGCCGCCTTTTTACGATTCATTTACGGCGTATGAATAGGGATGTTGACACCACCAATCAATTATGAGCTGTCAAAACGCAATTGGGAATTACATCACACACATCATTTCAGCCGAAAGACGTCCACTGCTGAACATAGGCCTCCCCCACGGCTCGCCAAACAGATCGGCCCTGCGCCATCCGCATCCAATGCGTTCCCACTACCTTCACCAGGTCGTCGCTCCATCTTGTTGGAGGCCTACCTACACAATACACTACAATTGGGAATGTCTAAAAAAAATTACCAGTGGTTTTTATATTTTTTTTGTATAGAAAAGTCAATTATAAGGAACTAATTTCAATATTTTGTCATTTAGTTCTCTACTTTTTTCAAAATTAATTATTGAAACTATTTTAGTTGATAACGTCAGATTATAATTGAGGGCTCCCACAATGCCAAATTTCTAAATCTATCTAAATGCGTACGATAAGGCAACCCCTTTAATTATTTTTTGCGTAGTGGTACACTATACACTGTGTCACGTTACTGGCACTGTCAAAGTGCTAGATGTCAGACAGCGGGTCCAAATCAAACTCCGTAGTATCCACAGCCAGTCAGCCAGCCAGTCCGTAGTGTCCACGCGTAAATTGTGAAGAATTCTAACCACATAGAATAAAGTACGACTTGAACCGGTCACGCAATTTACACCAATGTCAAATGAAGGTCATTGCTTATTTGTTATACAGGGTTATTTTTAATTCACTGACATCCTCTTAACCCTGAATTCCTATCACTCAAACAAATGTTTTTTGTTTTACGACTTTTTAAAATGAAGCACTTTTTTCCCATACAAATACACAGAGTATCGTAAAAATAAGAGGAAATTTCAAATTTTCAAATCGTTATTACACCAAAAATATTAAGTTATGACAAAAGCCGTAAAACAAAAAACATTTGTTTAAGTGGTAGGAGTTTAGGGTTAAAAGGATGCTAGTGAATTACAAATAACCCTGTATAATAAATTCATTACATAATATTAAAATTAAATAACTACAGAAAACGAGTTAAAAAGCATTTATCTCGAAATGGTTTTCGATTTACTATACATTGCAAAAAAATAGACATCCCCAATTCTCCCATAGTTTGAATGGCAATAGCAACTTATGACGTCACTTGTCCGCTAACTCAATCAATTAACTATTTATTTGTTTTAAAGCATAAAAAATCTAATTTTGCAGTTCATCGAAAATTAATATGGTTTTTAGGGCGAAAATAAAGAGTTTTATTACTGGAGTCGTCTTCGAATTATTTTTTAATGGCGTCAACATCCCTTCTATCGACCTTTTTCAGGATTTGATGCGGTTGACATAATGTTTCTATACATTGGATGATGACAATGTGTACGGCGATAAAGTGACTACATATTGAATCAAATCTGCTGAAATATTCGGGATGCATTTTATAATAAGTACCTTGTACACTCGAATCAACTGAATCGTGACTTGAACCTTTTCACAGACAATGTCACATTGCCATCGCATTGCGTTACAAGGAAAATCATTATGGCGCCTACTGTGAACACGTTCCATAATGCGTAATAAAAGAAATCAATTGTTTCGACTGTACATGAGCATCTCAAGTGGTTACCCAAATATTTTATTATAAGCGGTGAACATTTATTCTTAAATAAAATAATTTAAACTTAAACTAACATACAATAGTAGTTTTGATTAATTCGTATTAAATTTTCCTATTTAAGTAATTAGCCAGTTTGCGTTTTGAGCCATAATGTTAACGCTGTACAATGTGGGTTTTTGACAGGTGGAGTATCGCTAGATGGAGTTAGCATCGTGAGTTACGTTTTGCTTGCAATTGGCTCATCTAAATACTTATATATAAAATTCAAAGTTCTGGCTGACTGATATATCAACGCACAGCCCAAACCGCTGCAGCTAAAGACTTGAAACAGACAGAGGGGACAGAGTAAACAATAGAAAAAGTTATTTCACCCAAAAAACCGGATTTATATATTAAATTCAATGGGACCCTCTGTAACCATTCCTTTAGGATCACTTTTGGTAATTCCCGTGGGATAGAGATCGGGAGTTGACCTTACATTTTATTTATGAGTGACGAAATTGCGGGTAAAAGATAGTTTAGTTATAATCAATCCTGAACGTGACACAAAGATCTGGGGGGCTACTACGAATTAGATTTTTGAGCTTCGTATCACGCCATTCCTTTCACTCTTATGCTAAGTACTATTAGCGTGAATGGAACGGCACGATGCGAAGTTCGAAAACCAGAGTCGTCAAACGGACCTCACGATACTAGCGCCACCTAGTTTGTCTCAGAAATCCTCATTAAAGGCCACAACAAACCGGGAGCGCGGGGCGTCAACGGAGCGTGTCCAGCGCGGTCAATAACACTGAATCAAATACGGTGTGCCGCGCTGCCGGTGTGTCACCCACCGTATATTTGATTCAGTGTTATAAAGCGCGCTGGGCACGCTCCGTCGGCGCCCCGCGCTCCCGGCTTATGTTGGCCTTAAGTTATTTACGCTAAACAATTTCAATAATTTCATAAATTAAACAACTACTTAACCTAGTATGAACTATATGTTTGGATAAAAAAGTTTTTGTTTATGAAAAAAATAAGCTATGTGAATTTTTTTGTACATTAAATTAATTAATTTATTATAGGTAAACCGTTTAAATGAGTCCTCCCTGTACCGCGCGGGCGTGGACTCATTTAATCGGTTTCATCATTCTTCATTTCAGCCGAAAGACGTCCACTGCTGAACATAGGCCTCCCCCAAGGCTCGCCAAACAGATCGGCCCTGCGCCATCCGCATCCAATGCGTTCCCGCTACCTTCACCAGGTCGTCGCTCCATCTTGTTGGAGGCCTACCTACACTGCGTCTTCCGGTCCGCGGACGCCATTCGTGAACCTTTCGGCCCCATCGGCCGTCAGTTCTACGGGCGACGTGCCCTGCCCACTGCCACTTAAGTCTAGCGATTCTTCGAGCTATGTCCGTGACTTTAGTTCTCGCGCGGATTTCATCATTTCTAATGCGATCCCGCAGAGAAACTCCAAGCATAGCCCTCTCCATCGCCCTCTGAGTGACCTTGAGCTTCCTTATAAGACCCATCGTTAGCGGCCACGTCTCAGTGCCATAAGTCATCACTGGCAACACACACTGATCAAAGACTTTTGACTTGAGACACTGCGGTATATCGGATGACAAGATATTGCGGAGCTTCCCGAACGCTGCCCAGCCGAGTCTAATTCGTCGATTGACCTCTTTCTCGAAGTTGCACCTACCCAATTGGATTGTATGTCCCAGATAGATATAGTCGTCAACAACTTCGAGCAAAGTATCTCCGATTACGACGGGAGTTGGTACAACATGGGCGTTCGACATGACCTTCGTCTTGTCCATGTTCAATTTAAGACCAACTCTCTCGGAGACTCTTCCGAGGTCAGCGAAAATCGCACTGAGGTCCTCCAAGGTCTCAGTCATAAGCACCACGTCGTCGGCAAATCGAAGGTGAGTGAAGTATTCGCCATTTACATTGATGCCACGCCCTTCCCAGTTCAGAGTCTTGAACGCATCCTCTAGTGCAGCGGTGAACAGTTTCGGAGAGATAACATCTCCTTATCTGACTTCCCGCTGCAATAGAATGGGCTTCGAGATCTGATCCTGAAGTTGGACGGACATTGTGGCGTTATTATACAGACACTTCAACACTTCGACGTATCGGTAGTCTACTTGGCACCGTTGGAGAGACTGCAGTACAGCCCAAGTCTCGATCGAATCGAAGGCCTTCTCGTAGTCCACAAATGCCAGGCAAAGGGGGCGGTTACGGTGCTAAAGCTTTTTCGAAACCCGGCTTGTTCGGGAGGCTGGAAGCGCGCGAGACGATTCGTGATGACTCTCGAAAACAGCTTGTAAACATGGCTCAGAAGTGAAATGGGTCTATAATTCTTCAATAAGGTATTATCGCCTTTTTTGAAGAACAGCACCACTACACTTCTGTTCCATGCTTTTGGTGTTTTCCCTTCACGGTTGGCGGTATCGTATAGTTTCTGAAGGGCTTTGAGGATCGGTTTTCCACCCGCCTTCAGAAGTTCGGCTGTTATTCCGTCATCACCAGGGGCCTTGCAATTCTTTAGTTGTTTGAGAGCCGTACTAATCTCGTACAGGCTGACGTCCGGGATGTCTTCGGTATAGTGCCGGGTTAATCTAGCTCTCGGGTCTTCAGCTAGATCCATGACGGGTTTCTTCGTTGATGTGCTGTCCATAGAACTTCTCAACTTCTAACAATAGCTCCGGTTTAGAGGTCACGATCCTACCTTCATCGGTCTTTAACTTTGCCAATTGGCTTTGCCCAACAGACAGATTCTTGGCAAAAACTTTAGAGCCTCTGTTGCGCTCTATCGCCACTTCAATACTATTAGTATTAAACTGGCGTATATCGTGCTTCAGAGACTTTGAGATCTGTCTGTTAAGCCGCCGGTATTGGCAAGCGTCACCAGATGTCTGTAGGATCATCTTACGTCGATCTTCCATGAGCTTTAGAGTAGAAGGTGTGATTTTTTTGGTTCTATTTGTACGGTGAGTCTTAAAGAACTTTGACCCAACCGTATGGACAGCTTCCACAAACCCGTCATTGTAGTCATCCATGTCGCTTCCTAGGCATTCGAAACGGTTTTGAAGTTCAAGCTGGAACGTTTCGAGGTTTTGTAGCTGGGCTGGTGCCGGGCGGAGCGTAGACTTTATCAGTCGCGATCTTTCAAGCTTGAACCGAATATTCAATCATAATCATAATCATTTATTGTGTATGAAATTCAGGTAACAAATACAGATATAATATTATATTCAGGCTATGGTTTCACCAAATTCTACCCTTACAGGTGTACACACATTTATAATCAAATAACTAAAAGTAATCATGCAATTTAAAATTATAATCCGCCATATGTCCTTACCAATTTCATGTCACTCCCGGTTTTAACCGCACTGATCACGGAGACATCATTGAATATTTGCTTCCTCGTCGACATAATAAAGTCTATCTCATTCCTCGTTACACCGTCAGGGTTCATCCAAGTCCATTTCCTGTGCTCTCGCTTCTTGAAGAAGGAGTTCATCATAATTATAGAGTCCCTCCTTCTCCATAAAGCCGGCCAGTAGGTGGCCCCGGTGATTCCTACGCCCTACTCCAAATTGCCCCATTCGCAGCTCTTCACCATCCCGTTTACCCAGTTTTGCGTTGAAGTCCCCCATAACAACCGTGAAGTGAGTTCCGGAGCTATGCATGGCTCTGGAGATATCCTCATACATAGTTTCCACCTCTTCGTCGGAGTGTGCCGAAGTCGGAGCGTAAACTTGTACGACCTTCAACGAATACCGTTTGGTCAATCTTAGTACAAGGTACGCTACCCTGGTCGACACACTCACGATCTCCACGACGTTGTTTACAAGGGACTTGTGGACGATAAACCCGACACCGCCCTGGGACTGTTGGTCGCCCTCCCGGAAATAAAGCATGTTACCAGAGTTCAGGATTATCGTGTCCTCCCCCTCTCTTCGGACTTCTGATAACCCTACTATCCCCCATCGTAACCTGCTCAATTCTTTCTCCAGTTCCATTAACCTATCATCCGTCCGCAGCGTACGGCAGTTATACGTTGCCAGGGCCAGGGATCGTTGCTGATGGTAGCCGGATCGCTTCCGGGGATTCTTAGCACCCCTCCATTAAAATCGGTTTTTAATCGGTTTAGCTATAATCAGTAGTTGTTGGTTTGTTGTGTTCTGCCTGTCATGGTATTTCTAACAGTTACTCAGCATTTTTATGAAAACTAAGAGACCGATTTATTTCTAAAATAACATCACACATAAACCAGGCGAAATTGATATACTTAAATATGTATACAAAACTACAGCTCAAATTACATTTACGGGTACATGACAAGATTATTTAGATTTTTTAAGTTAACATTTTTTCGATTTTTCCGTCAAAATAAAAGCAAAGGACTGCAAATTAAAACAACATGATAAATTACAGTTGTAATTTTCTACTAATTTACTAGTGTTCAAATTAATCTTATTTCTTCGCCATTTTCGAAAGGTAAAGTTGAGAGTTGTGATTTTAGGGATTGGTCCGGTGATATCATCATTGTGAAAGTACTAATTAATGAACCAGACGTGCAAGACAGCTAAGTGTGCGACACATGTTTTCATGATCTAGCTAGTATCTCTATCACTAACACCACATTTCATATTATATACATTTTCAAAGCCTAAAATATGTTTCCAGAGTAGGCGAAAGAACGGACAATGACAAATTATTATACGCATTGCTCTCTATGCACTTCTGCATCGCTTCGGCGTAGTGCTGCGTTTTGTGGTACGGGGACGGGTGATCGACGCAGTCAGTTACAAATAACAAACCTGTTTCAACATGTATAGAATAACGATAATTTTCTTTTATTTCATACGTTGATAATGAATGAACCTCACAAATGTAATCATAATCACTGTCGTGGGCACAAAGGTCACTGTCCATTTTCACGCCTGCCCTAGATACATAGTATAGCACCAAGCACGACCGTTCCTTTTTCCAACCACTGAAGTATATTTAGTATCTCTCGACCATCGACGATTTCTCATTTTAACTTTCCATGATCTTATTTATTAATTAAAACATGCTATAGGGATTTATACAACGCTCTAATTGTGTTGATAAAAATCAAACTCCAATATGTCCACAATAAATGACATGGCGATATGATCCTTAGTATCATCATTATAAGGATCATGTCTCCGTGTAATTTATTGCGGACATATTGGAGTTTGATATTTATCAACTCAATTATCTCTTCCTTCTACGACAGCTGTTAACTCCTGTCTATCCCTCTTGTTCTCACAAGCACAACAGACCAAAGCCAGCAAATGCTTGTTCGAATACTCCATCCTCTCTCTCACAAATTGCTCCAGTTCGTTCCTTGGCAAATAATAAGCCTTCACATACCTATCAACATAATCTTGGAAGGGCACAGGTTTCAAACCAGAATTCTTCTCTATCTTCACAAATAACTGTCTGTAATCCAACTGCATAAGACCTCTACCCCCGTTCGAGCATTTTGTCGCATTAGAAAACCCCTCAACCAAAAGATGAACGACAAATTTTGAGACCATAGCCCAAATAGAATTCAAAACCTCCATGTTCAAAGTGACTTTTTTAGATATATTCTCCAAACGCAATGCGAACACCTGTATTTTACGTGTGATCATGTCGACGTAAGGACTATTCTCAACAGCCACGTTTTTGACATCCCATCGGACCTGGGACATAGCCAGCAAAGTCAACCTAGCATCCACAGCTTTTGAGCCAGAACACATGTAGACAGGCATTCGTAAATCCACAGCACTAGCTAAAGTATTGTCTCTAAAATGCTCTAGAACTAACCTTTGATGTGACGCAACTATTGATTCTAAATACGGTTGCAAAATTTCAAATTGCTTCGACAGAAAAATTACGCTTTCGACCGCTACAATCCGCTCGCTTAAACCGTGCAAACTCTCTTCAGACGACAGCTCCAAATGCTGAGGCAATTCGGGGCATAGGAAGTTTCTAGAATCAGCCGTGTTCGCAGCGTCGATGGAATTAGAAATTCTTTTCAAAGAAGCGTTCAACTTTGGGGTGTATAGAGTCGTTGATGCCACGTCCAGATCGGCGGTGAAGAACAGATGTACGGTGTAAAAGTAGAAGTCGAATAGTTGGTTCATCAACATGACCACTTCTAAAGATATCTGTGGGAGGTATCTGCATATCTGAAGATACTGGCCGCAGTTCCTTAGTACCGATAGTGTCGTGTTTGTTACTATGACGGAATCCCTAACTTTAGAGGGGCTATCTTTAACGTCGTTATCTTCTACGAAATCTCTTCTTAGTTCCTCTGGTTCATCATCAGAAGTATCGCTGGGGTCTACCTCAGGTTCCAGACCAAATATATCATCGTTGGTGACGTTTTCACTACGAAACATCTCGAAGGGCGTATGATTAGTTTTCTGATTGAAATATTTAGCTATATACACGCTATCGTCTTGAGAATGGACTGACGAAGTTCCGTCAGAAAGCGTGCCGTGTTTTGACAGGGACGTATCAAAATTAGGGTTCAAGTATTTCTTAAATTGTTTAAACTCTTGCAGATTTAGTATGTTAAAGGATGATTTGACAGGGCACTGTTCCCAGCCCTCATTCTCTAGGAATAATTTTAACTCCTCCATACGTCCTCTGTGATAATTCTTTATGTACGACATGCTATGACTTTTGATAAAATCTTGCAAAATATCAGACTTGTCACCGCAGAAGACTTCAGCTACTTGCATTAACTTCCTCAAGATTCCTAGGATTTGAATGAATTTCTCAAAAGCGAAGTCTTCTATGCAAGAAGACTTTAAAAACGTTGATACTCTCGCTTGAACATCGTGCCAGATTCTAACAAGACCGCCTTTTAATTTCTGCCTAATATACTCTCTGCTCACGTTCCGTTCTATTTCAAAAACGTTACTCGAACTAGGAACATCTTCCTCGTGCTTCGAATGCCATTTGACTAACAAATAATAACTACGCATTATTAAAAACAGATTCTCGCACAGATTCAGAAAACATACGGCCGCTTTGTCCTTCGGTACCAACTGACACATCTCTTGAAACTTCACTTCAATTGATACTTCACCAATACACTCTTTCACTGATTTCAGAGAAGTTTCATTCACAGCTGAGGAATAATGCATATGAAGTTGCTCCATAGCTGCTTGACTCTTACCGAGTAACGCATGCGCTTTCCTTAATTTACTAAAAACCTCTTCATCAAAGTTGTAACATATGCTAGATAGCACAGAATCTAATTTCTCTTCAGTCATATCTAAAGTGTCCTGCAATCTCGTAGCTAAATCAGCAATACACGTATATTCTTTATGATTTGCCGCTGCTTTCCTACTTTTTAGTATAAGTTCTATAGCTTCACAATACTCTTTTTTGTTTAAGAGTTCAGCTACGTCTTTCTCGACGCTACGCAAGCTCATCAATAATTCTAATGATTTGAGTACTGACCTGATGATCTGGCGTTTTCTAAAGTTGGCTAATATGACGAAGGTTGATATGGTAAGGTGGTTGGAAGCTGTCTGTAAGTGTTGACGGGCCTGGCGGCACGTTTCCAGAGTTTTTGCGAGTTGTTCTCGAATGTTCTGGATCTCTGCAAATTCTCGGTCGCAGTTGTCGCGCTGCTGGGATATGAGGTGCAGGGCTTTGCCTGAAACCACCTGGAGTTAAAGAAATTTACTATGTTACAGCACAGATAATACACCATTTCATCAGTGGCTGTTCATTAAAAGGTATAAGGGTGCGACCAAACCGCCGCTTAAAAAACGGTGACGGTACGGAATCGCAGTGACGCACTGTAAAATTCAGAATTTACCGCATGCTCTCCATAGTAAAGTTGTGACGTTTACGGTGCGTCACTGCGATTCCGTAACGTCACCGTTTTTTAAGCGGCGGTTTGGTCGCACCCTAAAGCTGCAGCTAGGTCAGACTTGGTACCAGGCAACTATAGCCAACGAGCATACCTGTTGTTGCCTCTTCAGCTTGGTGAACATGGCTTCAATGGCGTCGCAGGTGGGCGGGTCGGGTGCGTTTTCCAGCGCATGCCGCGCCGCGTCGAACTCGCTGGGCGGGGAGAAGTACACATTCTCGATCTCACGAAGCACCTGGAACCAGATTTATACAGTCAGTGGCTACAAAAAGATTATACAAATCCGATCAGTTCTGCGTATATAATTTTTTTTTGACGTGACAAAACGTCTAATAAATCGATGAACGCCGGCTGCACGCACGAAAAAGGATGACTCAGTGTAACGTACATAACGCATTGTCCCGTTACGCTCGAGCCGATGAACGATCGGAGCGAAAGCGCGGCACGAGCGAGCGAAAGGCACAATCGGCAAAAGTATGCAATCATTGCATCAATGTTTTGTTATGACGTTGTCACGTTAAACTATCGTCCGTAAACCGACTTTACAGACAACCGGTTTTTTTATGAAAGGGAGGCATGACGCGTTTAGATAAAGTCCGCAACGAGTATGTCAGAGGATCATTTAAACTGGCCCCGGTCACAGAGAAGCTTAAAAAAAGTAGACTTCACTGGTATGGCCACATAAAAAGAAGAAATGAGAGCTACTCCATAAAGATATCGCTGCACACCCCTACAAAACCCGGTGGTAGAGGAAGACCGCCGTCTACATGGTGGACCAATGTTGAGAAAAACCTGAAAGCCCTGAATATCTCACCAACGACAACCCAGGACAGAGCGTCCTGGCGCCGACGTACAAGGAGGCCCAACCCCAGTTGAAATGGGAGGGGGCAAGAAGAACAGGGAGACATACGAACAAGCAGGTAGGATAGGAAATGATATCAACAACTCAAGGAGAGTCACTGATCTGTTGCCGGCCACCTTTTGAACGCCAGCGTCGACTATAGACGACAGTACGGTAATATAAAATTAAACCTACCCGCATTTGCATAAGAATCAATTTTGTTCCTAACAAAAACGATGCGTGGCGTTCAAAAGGTTAATGAAAGTATTAATCCTGTTCTTGAAAGCCCCAATTTCATAGCCGTAACTGTCTGGAAACGCTGCCAGACGTTGACTCCGCAATTTCACTGTATGTGACAGGAAGTGCCGAAGAAAATGTACAGTGGTAGAGCGCCATTTATTGACATGGTGATGATGGAACTTAAGACTTTCGGCAGGAGGTGCGATGTTGGAAATTTCGTAGAATCCCTCCTAAGTCCTCAATGAACTTTGAGGAGGAGGAAGTTTTTAGCTCCAGTTAGGCTCTGTGTTGTCCGTCAGTCAATTGGTTACTCTTGTTATTCTCCTAGATTAAATAATAAACTTTTAATAATAAAATAAGGAAAAGAGGCAGACCATTCAAATGCTGGACCAACAAGATCAAGGCAATGGCAGGCAGTTTATGGACTAGGTTAGCTGGAGACAGAATTGTATGGAGATAGTTGGGGGAGGCCTTTGCCAACAGGCAAACAGATACCGAATTTTGAGATAGTTATTATTAAGTTATGATTACGTAAGGTCAAGTGCAAAAATAAGTATTGATTTAATCCTCCCATCGTTATATACCTATACCTTAATTCAACGACATAAGAGCTATGGGACATATTTATGAGCAAGTTGTGTGGACCCATAATTTTTACATTTGACTGTACCTAAGTTCAAAAATCTGAATAAAAGGCTATTATTATTATTGATATGACAACGTCTAATAAATCGATGAACGCCGGCTGCACGCACGAAAAAGGATGACTCAGTGTAACGTACATAACGCATTGTCGCGTTACGCGTCCCGTAAGGGCCGGCGCTTACCGCCGGCACGGCACGTCGTGTCATGGCAAAGGATTTTATACTAATCAAGTTATTTTGCATCTTATTTCAATGAGTTTAGAATTCATGTTACTTTATTTCGATACCACGATGCCGCGACGTGCCGAGGGATGCTGCGGCATGACGCAACGCATAACCTGCCGTGCCATGCCGTCAGTGAGTGCCGGCCCTTACACTCGAGCCGATGAACAATCGGAGCGAGAGCGCGGCACAAGCAAGCGAAAGGCACAATCGGCAAACATATGCAATAATTTCATCAATGTTTTGTTATGACATTGTCACGTTAAACTATCGTCCGTAAACCGACTTTACAGACAACCGGTTTTTATTCTAGAAAAAGTTACCTCTAAGTCGGCGGCGGAGTGAGCAGCACCCAGCGAGCGCGAATTGACACCAGGGGGACCGTGGCGGTTCTCCATGCCTTACATCTGTACAAGACAATGCAGATCAGATCACAGCGTAACCCAGAAAAAGCATGTAAGTGAGACAGCTGTTTAGTGAGTTTAGTTTTTTATTGTTTGGTATTTGTATTGTACATTATTGTCATTCACATCCAACAATAAATTATAGGTCGTAATTTTATCACACCCAAAATAACAATACATAGTATTAAATTATCATGTGGAAGACCAAATATTTCATCATCTCGTCCATCTCCAAAATTTTATGTACAAACAACTCCTTACCTATTTCTATGTTTCTTGTAGAAAGATTAAGAATAAAAACCACAATATTTAGGTCACTATCAAATAAAAATATGTAACATAAACAATATCTTACCCACTAGCTGACTCAGGAAGTTATAAATTAAAGCACTATCAACATTATTTAACCAAAACTTGAGTTAATTTGTACACTAATATAATTTTTCCTTTAAGTTGTGATCTTTTCTGTCTCCCGCGTTCTACTATATAATCTTAAATGCGGAAAATCTTAGCACGCAACGTCACAAGCCGATGAGATTTATAAATATTAGTATAACATACACAAACTGTGAGTGCTTTAGTAATAAAAGTACTCTGTGATCCTTTGCTACGCAATACAATGGTTGCACTAGTATTTCAAAGATAGACTCTGTAACACTCGTTTATCTTAATAATTAACGTCTTTTATTGTAACAAAAACTTTACAGAGTGATCGTTAATATACACAACGTAAGTGAAAATACTTCGAGTTCGAATCGACCAAACTTGTCAATTTTTAGCTGTCATTTCGATTGACAGCTAGAGTGAGCGTATTTTCGCTGACGTAAACCCAAAAGCCCAAAAGCAACGACATGGCAACGACCAACCGATATAGTCTAAGAACCGATATTATAATTAGCGCCATCTTTTGCAAAGTACAATTAAGGTCACAACAAACAGGGAGCGCGGGACGCCGACGGAGCGTGCCCAGCGCGGTCAATAACACTGAATCATATACGGAGTGCCGCGCTGCAGTTGTGTGTCGCCGTGTATTTAACTTTTTTTTGTGGGTTTTGACCCTGGTTTTGACGATGAAGCCCATCACAAAGAAAAAATTGCCGTGATAATATGTCAGTGCACCTATAAAATTCCGTCCAATCTAATTCTTTCTGTTGCCTCAATAGCAGGCCGAAAAGGAAAACTCTATAAGGAAACAAAACAAACATTATAATAAAATAAGTAAACTTTATTGACAAACAACAAAAACAAACAAAACAACTCTTGGGCAACAAAATAATATCAATATTTCATCTAAACATAATCCTAATATACCTACTCTTAAAATAAGCCAACGTTGTGTTCAATGCTCAGGTGACGCGACCATGCCTCCAAGTTTTGGAATACCTGAAAATAAAAAATAATTATGATTTCGCTCAAGGGAACCGTTGGCTACTACACCAACGCTACGTTACTGCCGACTGCCCATACATTTCCGTTGCAGTCAGCAAAACTGCACGCTAGCTGGGATTGAAATTTATGGGCAGTCCGTTTGTAATGGTCCAGGCGTGGATCCAGCCCTCAAAAAAGGTTGTGGTCCCAGCCACCCGAAAATCGGCCAAGTGCGAGTCGGAGTTATAATATCATCAGCTATTGATCTTAATAGACGGTGAAAGTGTGTCGTCACACGTCTATAGGGCAGTGGGCATGCCCATCGTGCTAACAACGGTGGATCTGCGCTTGTAATGATCCTTAGATGGGCCAGTTGAATTAAATAGAACTTCCCAAAATCTTGGTCTTTATTCAAGTAAGTACATGATGAAGAAATGAGCGAGCGCGCGACCTAGCGACAGCAGTTGCCGTACAAATAAATAAAACCGACAAACTATTACTTATTTTATGAAACAAAAATAAAATAACTTAAACATCTTTGAAGCAACTTAACATTTTAAATAAAAACTACCAGGCTACCAGTACAACCAAAGAGCACTCACATTAGAACAGTACTGGCACGGATACAACGCCAGGCCATGCGTGGCCACGTGGTCCCTAAACTTGGCGGAGTCCATGAACCCCATGCCGCACGAGTCGCAGATCCAGGCGGTGTCTTCCTCCTGCTTCTCCAGAATCTCCAGGTCTTGGTCTGGCAGCATCAGGGAGGATACGGTCTCCGTTTTGGGTTTCTTTGGCTCCCGCGGCTCGTAGTAAGGACAGGCTGTAAAATTAGGAAACTAGAGTAAATGATGACACAAATGGGCGTTTTGAATAAAAAGTGTACTACTAATACACTTTTAGTAACTTTTTTTTAAATGAAAAAATTTTGGGTTTTTCTTATTCGGAACCGTTCTTATTCGTTATTTGATTTAGATGATTAAAAAAAAATTGTCCCTAATTTTCCATACATTTTTTTGTCAGTTTTGTGTATGAAAAAAACATAACAAAACTTCTTTATTTGTTAAAATAAGGACTTTTTCTTTATGAAAATAAATTTTACTCGTAAAAGAGAACCCCAAAAATTACCCTCATCAGAAAAAAGTAAAGGTTACTTACACTTTTTTGAAAATGCCAAACTATGAAGTTTCTGAATATTGGTAATGTAAACCACAGGGAAACAAATGCTATACTTATGTAATCGTTGCGTGTGATCGGTAAGACCACAATAAACCGGGTGCGCCAACGGAGCGTGCCTAGCGCGTTGTATAACACCGAATCATATACACGGTGACATACACCGGCAGCTTCGTACAGCGTATATGATTCAGTGTTATTGACCGCCCCGCGCTCCCCAGTTTATGGTGGCCTTAAGAGTTGCTTTCCACCAGAGATATATGAGGATGCGTTTGATACCCTTAGACAATATGGCTCCTGGACTGATAAAAGTACATATTAGTCAAGCGTGACTCACGGCCGCAAAGCTGTAGGTCGTGGGATGGAGCCCGGGCTCGCACCTCCGAGTTTATCGGAATTTATGAGCGAAATCACATTTGAAATTTACCATGAGCTTTACAGTGAAGGAAAACGTGACCTGCATACACCTGTCAAGATATTCAATGGTGTGTGTGAATTTCCCAAGTCACACGGGGTACTGGGTCTCACTCTGAGAGGCCTGCTGCAGTGGGACGTATATTGGCTGGGATAATGATGATAAATTGATGACTCACGGCCGTGGCCGACGTGCGTCTTGTGGAACGTGACGAGCACGCCCTCCGTGGTCTCTGTTACGATCATGTGCGCCGGGCACGCCTTGCCGGTCTTGTAGATCTGCCGCTCCGGCGCCGGACGCTTGCCTTTACCCTGTACGGAAGAACAGGGGTTTTGCTACAGGAGAAATGCCACAGATGCCTCCGTGTCACCGTGTCTCGTGTCTATAGTCAAATGGCCATAACGAAACCCCTATTATATGGTACTCCACGTCTAAACAGTAAATCAGCAAAGGTCACGCTGAATGAACTGGCAAAATAAAAAATAAAAAAAAAAACCCGTAAAGAGATGTTATTTTTCTCGTCTTCCTCATTCGGAAGCCAAACAGAAGGCCACAATGTCTCTTCTGTGTGATTTGCGCTTGATGGTGTGGTTGTCTTTGGGAACCGAAGACGCAGTGTAGGTAGGCCTCCAACAAGATGGAGACGACCTGGTTAGGTTGCGAAAAGCTTTTGGATGCGTATGGCGCAGGATCGGTCTGTTTGGAGTCTGGAGAACCTTGGGGTAGGCTTCAGCTGTGGACGTCTTTCGGCTGAAATTAGTGTCCGACCGAAACACGATTTTTAGCCGAAACCGAAACCGAAACCGAATATTCGGTTTTTTCTGATTTCGGCCGAAACCGAAACCGAAACCGAAATTTTTGAAGATATATCATATTAAACAAAATATTCCAAATTACTGTACAAATCGTAAGGAAAAGGTTATTGCAAGGATTTCTTATATGAGAACAGTTACTTTTTTTGTTAAACAAAATAAAAAACGTTTATTTTTAATGAATAATGACTTGGCATAGGTATTATATTATTCAAAAAAACAACCTATTCTTATCACGTCTAAACTAAATTCACAAACCTAATATCAAACGTATTGTTCATTAATCACAGCATAAAATGCAGTAACAGATTCTATTAAAAAGTAAATAATGATTTAATAAATAAACAACATTCACCATATTTTATCGCGCGCCATGTGGTTCACAAACAAACGTCTCAAGCTGCATGCATACTACTATCGCTGGTCCCAGCTGGGCCAGCCGCCGATGCATTACCTATACCTAAAGGTAACGCCACCAGAGTTGAGGCCACGCACACAACCACATCTACGTTTAACGATCGGCCGAAATCACTTTTTTGGCCGAAATTGGCCGAAACCGAAACTTCGGTCGGACACTAGCTGAAATGATGATGATGATGCTACAGAAGCGTACTTCGTAACTTCTAGGATGTCGCTCTTCCTACACCGCTACGCTACTCCCTACTCCTACTACAACTAAGTTAACGTCTCCTGACTGACGTATCAGATTGACTGCTCATGTGGGACCGGATGCTTCGTCTTTTCATGAATCATTTCGGACCGTTCTATCTGTTTCTCAAAACATCCGTTCCCGAAAACATCTCCTCCCATCACTAAGTACCTTTTCTTAAATACGGATGCTAATGAGAACCGGTGTTTTGACATACTGATGCGATGAGAAACTGATCTTTTGCGGTTATTTTGAAACGGATGTTTTGGGAAACTGATAAAAGTCCGAAACCTCTTGGATGTCGATCTTTCTACTGTACTACGCCCTACCCCTACTAGAACCAATGTTCACCTGACAGACGTAGACACCGGATTGACTGCACATGTAGTGGGACCGGATGCCTTCTATGGTCTGCTTGCTGGCCGTCGTTTTGCGGAAGCGGTACTTTGTCTCTTCTTGGATGGCGCTCTTGAAGAGCATAAACTCTGAAAATATTGTTATCCTAAAATAAAATTCTATATACAGGGTGTCCCTAAAACCAACGCCAAAATGAAAAGGGGAGATAGGTGGGCAGGTCTTCTACCAAATATAGGTTTAAAGAAATTTATTATCAACAAAGACATAATCGTCACTTATGTGATAACATCGTTTTAACTTAGTAACTATTTGATGGATGTTCGCCGCCGCACTCATTGAATATACATAAACCAAACTGTTTGGTCCGTTGCCTGTTTGGTCCAAATAAGCAACAAACCCCACAAACAATCACAAGATGAGTAATTGAGTAGGAAGGTACGTACTCACTTCACGCATTTATAGCGATTTGAGATGAAGAGTTAAGTATCAGCAATAACATGTTTTGCTAACTGTTTTTTATAAGCGTGAAATGAGCTCACATTTTTGATATGCGAGGGTATTTTATTATAAAGTCGTACTCCTTCATTAGTAAGCATCGTTTTGCCGTATTTCGTTCTATGTTTCGTTGAGATAAGAAAGCTAGCTCGCCGAGTTCGGTGGTTGACAACGAATGTTTTACTAAAAAAAATTAAAACTCATTCATATTTGAACCCAATCTTACCGTTAATTCGGGTGTGGTTAAATAAACAAATAATAAACATAATTATTTTTAAATTTCGAATCTCAATTTAGCGGCGTTCAAAATCTTTGTGGCCAGTATTTTTGGAAATAAAAATTTGGACAAAGCGTTGTTAAGTCTCAAAGAATCTCGATGATAATTTGTTTGAAAATTGCAGATTAATTGTTTATTCATATTAATTGTTTGTTTAAATATATTTGTATGCTTAGAAGACAACCATCAATGCAATGGCATCAATATAAATGAAACTAAAAAAGATGATGCACTAGATGCGTGCACATGGTGTGCCGTCTTTCTTACAGTTTCAGTCATTACAACTGATGCGTGACACGCAGACGCATCTAGTCTGCGCCGGGCTTTAGAAGAAGGTTCGAACCTCAGCTCATAAAAAGAATTAATATTTTCTATGGTCAGCATTTTGGAAAATTCCAAGTAAGATTCGATTGTCGTCGCGCCAAATCTCGTACATTTCTTCAGGAGAGGTAGAGAATTTGCCAGAAATTCCTCATGTTAATCAAGGGACGCCTCCACTGCACTCGTAAGACAAACTAAAACTGCTACCAGGACATCATAACAATATGAAAATAAGCTGCCAATCCTCGAAGGAACAACTGTTCTAGGTACTAGGCTACCAGAAATTGTAAGTGGTGTACCATCCATAGAGTGCAGATGCAGTCTCTCCACGTGTTCCCTCACTCGGTGCTCGCGAAGCAAATGGCGGCTGAACTGCGCTCCGTAACTCACTCGATTTGGGCACAGGGGGCATATGAACGCTTTGCGCTTTTGCACCTGAGAAATTAATTTATTAAGTTGTCTCTTGTGGACGTATTGTAGGGTCGGCATAAGAATAAATAATAACAGAGTAGAAGGGAAACTCCCGCTCCGGCCGGACTCAAGGTCACGATATTAGAGTACTCCCTAAGAGAGAACTCAGTCAGGGTGTCACGGCCGGCGTCGCCGCACGCGCGTTTGGCTGTTAACTGTTTGCGCGTTCGTTTTATTGGAAACAAATAACAATTAATGACGTCAAGTTATTGTGGTGTATTTGGGTGTATAAACAATTCAAAAACGATGCCAAATCACCTTAAATGGCTTCTTTTGGTATGGCACTTGTAATAAATTCTTACCTACCTATAATATGTAGGTACGTACAGTCAAGGATTTTAATTGTTAGGCCACTTGCCACTGTTCGCATTTTAGCCGTGTAATGCAAATCGGGTGAAGCCGCTTATACTGATATATGCTGATTTGCATTACACGGCTAAAATACTAACAGTGGTAAGTGGCCTAACAATTAAAATCCTTGACTGTACCTAATGATTTATAAATCTCATATTTTGTAAAACTAGAATAAAATAATGATTTCAAAGTAAATAATAACTTAATATTTTAGCGATATTATCTTTAGAGTAAGTAATATTTAACAGTAAGCAACCCTAGCAACACGCCTGGACGTCAGAGGGGTGTAACGACGTGAGGGGGGAAGTAGGTATAATATAAATGGCGGCGTTTTGGACGCAGTCAAAAGAGATTCCCTTCTACTCTGTTATTATTTATTCTTATGGGGTCGGTTCTGATTCCGAAAAGTCAGAATTTTCGGCAAATTTTACACTTCCGATTTTGACTTGAGTTCCTGGGTGTATCAACTTTTTTGTGTCGTTTAAACAGTCCCCAGTTGTCCAAGTGATATCTTCGTACTGTTTCATAGAAAAATGATTAAGTTGTCCCTGAGACATTTGTGTACCGTAGCAACGGGTGGCAAGAAAAAGTTGATTGATCCTCCTATCCTCGCAGCGTAGCCAAATACTTAGCACATCTCTACTGGAAAAACACCCTAAATACAATATTCTTACCTCATAGCCATGCGCCTTCCACAGGTGTTTGTTCAGAATTTGCTTCTGGCTGAAGTCCCTTTCGCAAATGTGGCACTTCTTACGTTCGCGCGGAGTATACTTTGGAGTTTGGTCGTTGCTCAGTTTTACTGCAACATGTAAAAAATTAGACAGTCGATCTATAAAATCGAGTAAGTCTTAAATGTATAGACGACAAAGAAATTCCTTTACCACCTTAAGGTTGAATGTCAGTTGTATGACTTAAAACATCAAACACAGTCAAAGTGACAATCAGCCTTATTGTTTTATTCTGATGTAGGAACTGTCATTAAAAATGGTAAAGCACTTACTTGGTCAACTATACATTGTAGTTTATCTATTATTTACTAGATGGCAGTGGACGCGCGTGAAGTACCTAAAGTTGAGGTGCAGAACGAGGAAGGGGGATCGAGGGAGTTAAATAAAACGTGCATAGTCATTCAGATATGCCCATAAAGTTAAAAATAAAATTGTGGCTAAATGACACCCTATTTTGTACTTTACTTCTACAATGTTCTAAAATATCCAAATCATGAGCAGAAGGAATGGATCGCAATATAAGAAAGAAAAGAAAGAAAGAAAGTATACTATTAGTGTGGGTAGGTATAGGCTACAATAGTGAGATTTCTCTCCTGGCAGATGTTATACCTGGGAACCGAAGGAAGAGAGCTGGAAATTGTATTTATGCAGCCTTCGATCGATGTGATCTGCCTTGCTTCAGGCTACTCAGCTTGCTGGTACCTGAATCCGCCATTGGGCCAAATAACAGCAGAGTATGGGGATTGGGGTAGCAACCGGTGGACGCAGATGGAAAGTTGTCATTCTTTGTGACGTTCTAATGCTGGCACTACACGATGGGCCATCGCGATGGTCCACTATGATGGGCCAGCTTGTGGAGGGCGTGGCGTAGTGGTGTCGGATGGCTTATGGCGCGCGCGATGGTCGTGGGATGGCGTCGGTGTTGGTTTTTGGCCGCACATCAAAAGAATACACCTGAACGTCGCCATCGTGTAGATGCATTGCAACGATCGCTGGGCCATCGCACAGACCATTTAATAGTCCATCGTGTAGAGGACCTGTAAGGACCTTTGTGCAATAGTGGAAGTCACGTCCATGCTTCATCCGTATAGCAAACTTTTTGGCATTATGAGGGGATGGCCTTTGTTCAACAGTAGACGTCTCGTCCTAACTGATGATTAGTGATGAATGATGATAAATGTATAAAGCGACCACTCACGTCCATGCTTCATCCTTAGATGCGTGTAGCAAGCCTTACGGCTGGAGTAGACGCTGTCGCAGAAGTGGCACGGGAAAGGACGGTTGTCGGCATCCGCGCTGCCGCCGTGGCATCTGGACCAACGGTAATTGTAAGTACAGGCCGGGGAGTTAGCTATCCTGGCCTGGCTCCTACGTAGCCAGACTAAGCCAAATCAAAACGTTGATTCTGTAAGTAGGCCGCAACCTGTCTATTGGAGCGGAGTGAGCCAGTGGAGCGGAGCAAGGGGTTATGCTGAGTGGAGTTGAGGTCTGTGTCTGTCCATAGACGTGGAGCTAGATAGTGGAGCGAAGCGAGAAATTTACCTCTAAACCGCCACAGTTATCTAGTCGTGACAACCAATGGAATACCTCTCCGCGCTGGTTTCTCTGCCCCGATTCTCCGATCCTCTTCCTCGCTCCGCTTCCGGGTTTTGTATGAATTTTCAAACTACTTTTGCAACTCCGTAATCACTGAAGAGGAGTGGAGATTTCATGCAATTATATTGTTGATTTTTTATTTACCGCATCAATGGACAGGCAGCCTTACATGTCTATTTTTGTGATCATAATTGCCAAGAATAATGCGCCGCAAGAAACTTGGGAAGATTTTGGCAAGGAAGCGAAGGTCGAG
Source organism: Archips xylosteana (assembly GCA_947563465.1). Taxonomy (NCBI): domain Eukaryota; kingdom Metazoa; phylum Arthropoda; class Insecta; order Lepidoptera; family Tortricidae; genus Archips; species Archips xylosteana. Next base: position 7,851,434 of record OX387370.1, read on the forward strand.
TGGCAACTACGAACCGGAATACACGACATTAGGTGGTATTACGCAGCCGATAGATGCAGGTAGCCAGGTCCCGGATTAACCATTAGGCAGAGTAGGCAACTGCCAAGGGGTTCCACATCGCCAAAAGGGCACCACGCCCGTAATAAAAAAATCAAAAAGGTTTCAGAGTGAAAAATTAATTGGAAAATTTGTATCCTCGATGACAATAAGAATTGCTATTTTTCGATGCATGCTACCAGTTGATTTGACTTCTTGAAAAGTGCGGTTGATATTTGGCTAGAAGGGGACCCTGAAAATTGCAATTCCTGGTTTCCTGGGGGGAACCAACATTGTTAATATGGCCCTGCAGGTAGCTACCTCACCTAACACAGTTTTACCCTTTTTGGGGTACCTGTATCCTGAAATTCTGCTCCTGTGGGCTAATGGATCCTTAAGAGTGGGATAGTCCTGGACTGGTACACACCTGTTAATGTGGTCCTCCACGTTATTGGTGAGAGTGGCCCCACAAAGGTCGCATTCCCGCAGCCTCTGGCCTGTCCGAGGCTCCAAGCCGTGTACTCCCCGCACATGCTCCTCCACCTTCGAAGGACCATGGCATAAAATGGAAAGAGTGGTCTCTAGATTTGTTAACTGTTTTTAGGTGCATACTTAACAGAATAGGATGGCAGTTGGGTGGGTCATGTCGCGGAAGAATAGAAATGTCCAAATGGCGTCAGCTTTAATGGCGAATAGGGAACCTCGTGTGGTTTTTACATTGGGTATGCCAATCTGCGGGAGAGCACCAAAGACCAGTGGGTCTTTGCTGTCTTGAGCAGGGGACATGCATAAGACGCATTTTCTACACCTTAAAAAAAGTCGGGAGGGTCATAGACATTTTTTTGATTACGCCTCACCTGCGGACATGGCAGAAGTTAAGGGTTTAAGACCAATATGTTTAGTCAAGTCTACATTGGCTTGTGGGACGCCTGGCCAACTTTCGGCCCGTTTAAATAAATCTTAAGTTTGCTGGCTCGTGTCCACAGGAGAGACATGACCCATTACAATGATTTTGTAGAGTTACCTCGGAAGCATTCGAGAGCTGAAGGTCGCAGTAGATACAGGTCGTCTCATCCAGAGCTTGGATGGCATACTCTTCCTCCAGGTCTCCTGTCAGAGGCAAAGGGGTTAGGAAGGAGGGGGCGAAGGGAAACAAGGTTAGTGGGAACAATACGGATGGAGGATCTTGCGAGAGTGAGTGAGTGAGTGAGTGCATGCGTGCGTGCGTCTGTATGGGTCATGCGTGCGTGCATGCGTGGGTGTGCGTCATTCGTGCGTGCGTACGAGTGTGAGCGCGAGCAGACTATCGGAGCATATACGCAGTATTTTTTTTTATGTGAGAGAGACCAGACAAACGAACTATAGTGGGTCACCTGGTCCATAGACACCCGCAACGCTTCACGCGATGCCAGTGCGTTATCGGCCCTAAAAGGGAGAGGAAAAAGGAAAGGGAATAGAGGAGGGGAAGAGGTATTGGGCCCCCGGCGCTCTCACTGACCGTACGAAACGCAGCAGGAGAACTGCTGCTTCACGCCGGTGTTCTGTGAGAGGGTGGTACTGCCCCGGACGAGCCGGCCCATTCGTGATGCAGCGGCTAGCTACAACATGGCTCTACCACTACAAAAAATATGTAAGTATGAAAAAACAAAACAACAAGGGGTCTGCGGTGGCCGAACACTCAATGGACTCGGGCTCGACACACTACATCCGTTTTGATAAGGCTTCCGTACTTGCGAGAGAAAAGTTTTTCATTCCGCGGAAGGTGCGTGAAGCCATTGAGATTGGTCGTCAACCAAATTTCAACCGGGATAGTGGTTGGTCAGTACCTCCGAGTTGGAAAACAGTGTTGAATGTTCGTACTGCGACAACGGTGAGTGTGAGCCTTTGATCAATTATAACTGTAGATCCACAGTCGAGCGCCCGAAAATGTCCGAGCCAAATGAGCGCCACTTAGATAAAAGTGGCCTTCTTTTTTCTCAGTACGTTGCGTGAAATTGTCAAGTTTAGCTGTCAAGTATCAACCGAAATTCGACTGTAATGAAGTATTTCAGTATTTCAGTATTTCAGTATTTATTGAATCGCAACATTTCTTACAAAAATTTGTACAAAAATGATGCCCTGTTGGGGCGTAGCAATTAAACTTAAAATTAAGCAGTAGGTACATATAACTTTTAACTAAATTTATAAGTACATTAGTTTGTACTTATCTGTACAACACGTAATGTTAGTGTCCGTGTAAGTGACACTTTAAAAAATAAAATTATTATTTAAAATTATTAAAAAACAAAAATAATTTTTTTACATTATAAACTAATAAACAATTTCGAACAATTAAATAAACAATTTCAAACAATTTTAAATTACAAACTAATAACTTATGGCACATTGAAAGGAAATCATCCTTTGACTAAATACATAACATGACAATAATTAAAAATATTACTTATTCTTCTAGATATTCGTTTATAGTGTAGTAGCATTTTTGGAGTAAGAAATCTTTTAACATTCTTATAAATTTTTTATCTTTTGTTTCTATTTTTATTTGGGTAGGTAGTTTATTATATATTTTTACTGACATAGCGTAGGTTCCGTGAGAGTGTAGTTTGAGGAGGGATGGTGGCAAATTTAATTTATTTCTGTGGCGTAGTGAGTATGTACTTTGGTTATCGTCTCGCTGTGTAAAGTAATCAGGGTATTTGCGGACAAACTTACATATTTCTAAAATATACAAGCAAGGTACTGTTAGTATTTTTTGTGCTTGGAAGTGGGGCTTGCAGCTCTCAGTGTTGGTGATGTTGACTAGAATCCGGATAAGTTTTTTTTGTGCAGTAAAAAGTGTTTGTGCATCTGTGCTATTTAAGTAAAGACTAGGTTCAAATTTCTGTGTAGGTGATGATTTTAATTGTTACGCAAACAAATAAAAAAGTTCGGACATTCTTTGAAGGGGACGTTTTTGTTCGGCAATGTGTATCTTCAGTTATAATTGATCAAAGGTGTGAGCGAACCTTTAATACTAAGTGATGTTGTTAGTGTTGTGTGCTACCCTACATTCGACAATGACAATAAAAGTGATGATGAAAACGGGGGTAAGTAGTTGTGTTTCGCTGTCGTTGCGTCGAGTAGCCGCGCGACCGGGCGGTAGCACGCATAGCGCGTTTGGCAGCCGCCGTGACGTGCGACTCCGAGAGGAAGGGCTACGAATTAGCCCGAAACATGTCGTGTTAAACTCGTTTTAAGACGTGAGTGATCCGTTTATTTTCACTATGTGTGTGTTTGTTACTCTTTCTCAGTAAAACGGCTTGACTGGACAAAAATTGGTAGTTTTTGGTTTGGTAAATTTGGTGGCTGGATCTCTGGAAAAACGCATAGGTTAGGTACCACTTTATACCTGTCGTGGTGTTGTTTTCTGACTCCGACTTTCTGAGTCGGACAGATATGTCGTACTGTTTGCATGTCTCCTACGTTAACCTAAATTATTTTAATAAACTGATTGTTACTTACCGTCAAGTTCGTTATCGTCGCCGGCTTCAGACGCAGGGTTCCTGACGATGATCATGTCCTGTGGCTTCACATCTTCGGATATCGACTCCGCTTCCTCCAAAATGGACTCATCTAGGTACTCCTCGTCTGGAAAAAAGGATACCTACAGGATCCTACTATAAAATATTGCCAACCTCCAGGGGCGTGGGGTGATCTGATCTATTTAGGTAACCCCGATTGAGACAGTTTTTTACTGAAGGAATGCTTCTACTCTGTTGAGAATTTATGACACTAGGTAATATAATATACCTACTACAGTGTAAACTTAACAGTGCGTATTGACTGATGATGTTAACGTGATGTTTTTATTGTAACGACTTATTATGAAACAGAAATTGATCTAAAATAATAATAGTATTCCGAAACGGCTTGACCGATTTTATTGAAACTAATAGAATAGGTCGTAGGCTATTTTTTATACCTACCCTTATTCTTCGCGGACGGAGTCGCGGGCGACAGCTAGTTTTCTATATAATACATAATACCTAAATCGCCAAATGTGTTTCTACGCGAAAAATTTGAGAACCTCTGCACTGAATTAATTGGATAATATTTTTTTTTGTTGAGTTCGTAATTGTCAGGAATCAGGACCAGGTTTTTATAAAAAAAACCTTGAGCGGGGACGAAGCTTTGGGAATCAACTAGTAGTCTATATCAGCGTTTCCCAACCTTTTTCAGCCACGGACCCCTAGGAAATCAATCAGTTTTCACGGGCCCCCTTGATAAAATAAACAGCAAAAAAATTCGGACTACGAGACTTATTAGCATTTATGTATGGTCCAGAGATGACACTGCGGACCCCCATACATATAATCGCGGACTTCCAGGGGTCCGCGGACCACAGGTTGGGAAACATTGGTCAATATAAATAAAAATGAATCACCAATTGTATTACTAAGCGCCAAACTCGAGAACTACTGCACCAAATTTTGTAATTGCAGTGCGTAAGTAGACCACATGACATGACAAAGGCGCCACCGGATATGCAAAAGCGTCACGTTTAATATTAAGTTTAATACATTAGAAACTTAGTTACAAATTGTAAAAATATTTCTTCAAGTTTTCAGCGCTATTAAATGGTGCTTACCTTTTATGCTCTGCAGCATAGCAATGTTCTTCAAGGTCTGTTCTTTGAGAACGTAAGCCTCTTCTAATTTTTGAGCACATGAGGCACAAATATATTTAGACACGTCCAAAACCTACAAAATAAGATAATCATAATTAAAACATTTTTACACTTGTGGCTTTTTATTATTACCGCCATAACAAATATTTATTCTAGTTGCAGAGGTTACAACATACGAGTGATGACTGGACTATAACACGAAGAACTTATAATTATAATAAAATTCATTTAAAAAGAAATTGTTACCTTCAACTCGAAACAGGTTTCAAACATTTTCGCGTAAGTTTCCACATTGTCGGTATAAGTAGCAAATAGGTTGTACAAATCGTTAGTGTTCATGCAACTGATGCAACCTACAAAGTCATGCTCCTCCATTTTTTATGCGAATTATTTTATTAGCAAACAAAAAATGCCATTTTTGGCAATTTGAATTTGTTTTGACAAAAGACAATCGCGCGCGGCGTTTTTGAGTTTCATTTTACGGAATCTATTGAGTTAAGTAAGACATTTTCACAATCTATAGCATTTTCCCAAAATTAACACATGGAAGTAACTACTGCGAATCAATGTCAAAAATTTAAGAAAAAAAGGGTAATTTCACATGATTCTAACATTTTATTTTTTCGTTTTCATTGTGGATTTTAATTATTATAGTTCAAAAACGTTTGACCGCCAAAATTCCCAACGAACAGCTTGTTTTTCTATTCTGTGGCATAGAATGACAGAACTTTTTTTTAATAATAAAACAAACAAAGTAAGTTCCGTTTGCGATGCGAAGCGAAGTACGCCCAAAATTACCGGAATACAATTTCTTTATTTCTTATTTCTTATCAGGTTATTGTAACCATTAAACAAAAATTAATATATTTTAGTCAGAGAAAAGTTTAAGATCCTAAAGATGTCGTCAAAAGACGACAAATGTTTGGTTTGTCTGAAGGCCGGCCGTAACTTGAATATATTTAGTACTTACAATGTGCGAAATACTAAAGACAAAGAGGAGTTGTATGTCGATGTGATAAAGAATTGTTATAATATCGAGGTAAATTCTTAGCGGTATTATATTTATATGGTGTTTACGGTTTTAGGTTATGTTCATTGTTCTTCGAGTTCTGAACGTCGAAAATGGGCCCTTTTACTTTTTAGGGCGCAGAGTTGCATTCGAGCATTTCTTGAAACGGTCACTATGAAGTTATTTTGCGAATTTTTGCCGCCAAGCGAACTTTTCTATCATAATTTTGTCTTCTTAATGCAGCATTTTTTAATTACCGTAAAACCACATAACTATAGTCCTAGCCTGCAACAATAGTCCAATTTTCATCCTTACATTATCCTTAAAATATGATAGCTACATGGCTGGACTAAAGAAAATTATTTTAGGCCTAACAACATAATTATATACCCAGAAATAATAGCAGTAAGCTATAATATTTTAAGGATAATATAAGGACGAAAATTGGACTATTGTTGCAGGCTAGGACTATAGTTATGTGGTTTTACGGTACTTTTTTCTTGGGTTTCTTTTTTTCGTCTATATTTTATGTATGAGCTACTGCCTTCTATCTATTGCTTTTTTACTTTGCAATCGAAATACATTAGCAGATAGAGAGAAGCAAGGTTGTAGTTCTTTTGCTTTTTGTTTGCTTCTGTATGTATGTAAAACTTTATTGCACATAAAAAAATATAGATTTTGAAAAGCTCAGAAGTGCAAGCCTAGGCTCAAACCCTCTGCTTGAGCCACCAGGCTACTATGACTTAATTTTAACCCACTCCTAGGCAAAGAGCTTTGCCAAAATGGGTCAAACGGTCTAAATCAACCTGCCATTTTAGTTTTGGCTTGCATGTGCTCTGATGCCTGTAGCTTAGAATCCAATTAATGGAATGCATAATATGCTATCTAAAAAAAGTAATTTCAACAGTCAAATTTAGTCAACCAAGAAATTCCTTTTCCACCTTAAGGTTCAATGTCCGGTGTGCATCTTAAAACATCAAAGGCTATTTTCACTTACAAATCAGCCTTATTGTTTTAATTCTGACATAGGAATTGACGAGATTTAATTTTTTTAACACCTGAAAATTACTACAGGAATCGAAAGAGTTTTGCCTCCTGAACACGGAAAAATATTTATTATAATTTATTTGTCCATATTTAAAAAAATACAAGAAATAAAAAAAATATATCATATCTGAATTTACCAATATTACCACTGTATAGCTATGTTCCCTTTGTCCTTTTCACCAGAAAAAAGAACTCTAATAATTTTAAATTTGATAACAACCTCAACATCAGATTTACATCATCACTTTTTTTAATAGAGACTAGCTAGACAAAATTAATGGATCTATTGTGTGGTAGTTTTGGAGTTATGCCCTTTTAAAATAAGCACATCTTAAAAAATTTGTTATTTAAGTTAATTAATAATCCGCATCTTTCTCTTTTCAAACAGAATACAGAGAACAAATCATATTATAGCCTTAGAAATATGAAATCTTGTCAATTATCTTAAAAAATGGTAAAGGACTTACTTGGGTGAACAAGCATTTATTTATCTTTGAACAAGAAACTACCGTGAGACTCACTCATAGTGAAAAAATATGGATGACTCAAGACTATGATTGAGTTTAGCAATTTTTGTATATTTATTTTGATGGTTGTGGATCGAAAATAGCTCTTACAATTTCAGTGAAGTTTGCTATATGGAAGTTCTTGACAATCAATATAGTTTGGATTTATCTCTGAAAAAAAAAGTGCATCAAGTTTTAGCCCAGATACTGTAGTGATTCATCATCATCATCATCATTTCAACCGAAAGACATCCACTGCTGAACATAGGCCTTGTCCAAGGTTCGCCAAACAGATTGATCCTGTGCCATTCGCGTCCAACGCGCTCCCGCTACCTTAATCAGGTCGTCGCTCCATTTTGTTGGAGGCCTATCCACACTGCGTCTTCCGTGGATGCCACTTGAGAGCCTTCTGGCCCCGATGGGCCATCACTTCTACGAGTGATGTGCCCTGCCCACTGCCACTTGAGTCTGGCGATTCTTCAAGTTATGTTGGTGACTTTAGTAGTGATTCACGGAAAACTATTTTTTCAGATCAGTCCAGATTCCGGCCTCAAAGCCTTGTGCAATGAATGCAGCATGAAACTGAAGAAAGCATACAATTTCAGGCATGAAATTCTACAGGCTATTGAAAAGCTGATAATCGCACAAGGTATGGTATAGCATTGCAAAGATGTCACTTTAGCAGAATCATTCTCAAATTCTCACTAACCTTATAAATAACTAGCTTTTTCCACAAATAAGATTTATGGTCAACAACCAATCTCTTAAGGGGGGGCAAACCGGGGCACTTGCCCCGGGCGGCAGTTTCATGGGGACGCCAAATCCTTGAGGCAGGAATTTGAAATATCGAACAAGTGAAGGGAGGGGGGCGCCACTATCAAGTTTTTGCCCCGGTTAGAAAAAATCGTAGATCCGGGGCTGCCCGCGGGAAATAAAAAAAAACCTTTTTACTGCATCTCTGTGATCCTAAAGGAATGGTTGCGAAGATAGGGCCACTTTAAAGCGAAATTACAAATCACATTTATTCCTTATCCTGTGGGAATTTAAAAAAGTCCCTTTTTAGCGGATGCCTACGTAATAATGGCTATCTGTGTGCCAAATTTCAGCACAATCCGTTTAGTGGTTTAAGCTGTATGTTGATAGATCAGTCAGTAATGGTTGCCTTTTATAAATACAGTTAAAATAATTTTTACAATATACTGTTTTAAACTTTTGTGATTTTCACTCATAATTTCTAAACTAAACGGGACTTATCACGCAATAAATATTTATTTATTTACCTCGACGTTTCGGCCACATTGCAGCAACCGTGGTCATGAGTAATTTTATAATAAACCCGGCCCGTATCGGTTTACAATATGTTTACAATATACTATTTTAAACTTTCGCGACCACGGTTGCTGCAATGTGGTCGAAACGTTGAGGTAAATAAATAAATATTAGTAATTAAAATATTTTTTCTTCATCTCTGGCCTACCAGTACAGAGTCCCACACTGCTGGGTATGGGCCTTCTCTCAAGCCATTTTGCTAATGGAACACTAAAATTATATTGTGATTTGTGGGTTCTGTTGAGGAAAAACCATGCCATTGAGGAAAAGCCATGTTAATCTGGGAACGTATCAAAATATATAAAGTTTAAAACGAATAATGGACGAAATACATAATGGTCATAATACATACTAAAATTTTCTATGAAACTATTGATAAAACGATTTTTTTTAATCGTGTAATCTACAGATTGGTTTAGGTTATGTTAGGTTTATTTTATGAAAATCCTGTAAAGTTGAGAATTTCCAAGAAAATTGCATTATATCAAATGACCATTATGTATTTCGTCCATTATTAATTTTAAACTTTAGATATTTTGATACGTACCCGTTAATCTTTAGGTTTGAAATATTTTTGGCGTCAAGCAGTTCAAACCAGGACTCACACTTCTTGAATTTTCTAGAATGCATGTGCGAAATCATATTTGTAATTTGCCACAACTTTTACAGGAGTGTTGTTGTAATAGTGACAGATTTGGTCAATAGTCAACCTTGAGAAACAGTTGATAGCGCGAACATATCAACATGCTGCAATACTATTGATAGTGAAAATTAGGCGATGATACATACTATTGAACTTGGTTGATAGTATTGCATCAATAAAGTAGATTCTATCGATATTATCTATGATCTATCAACGCGTTTCGATAGTTTTGCAATAGTATGGTGAAGTGATTGATTATCGATAGAGCAAAACTATTGATACTATCGATAGAATCGATACTATTGACCTTTAGCAATAGTATAGTATTACTTATTTTCACCAATCGATAGCATCATTACTATCGATAGTATGAATCGCAACAACACTACTTTACAGTGAAATAAAACATAGTGAGGAGACCTGTACGCTTATTGTCAAATGCGTGGGCGCTTGCTGTCGCATTCGCTCTTGTTAACTGTCAAACGGTATAAGATGGTGAGAGAAAGAGATGGTGTATGCGATTACGACCTGCTATGGGTTAGACAAAATGGCATCTGCACACACTTGAAAAGCAATTTAATGGTGTTTGTTAAGTTCCCAATCCGCACTGGGCCCTTTTTAGAACTACAGCACAAGTCCTCTCATTCTGAGAGGAGGCTTGTCAGCAGTGAGACATGAAAAGGCCAGATGATAAACTTTTAACGACCGCTTTAGCCTAGTTGGTAGTGACCCTGCCTACGAAGCAATAGGTCCTGGGTTCAAATCCCGGTAAGGGCATTTATTTGTGTGATGAGCACGAATATTTGTTCCTGAGTTATGGATGTTTTCTATGTATTTAGGTATTTATTTATCTATATAAGTATGTTTATCGTCGTCTAGTACCCATAGTACAAGCTTTGCTTAGTTTGGGACTAGGTCGATTTGTGTGAGATTGTCCCCTAATATTATTTATTTATTTTGGTTGATTGTAAATTTAATCTTTAATTTATTTTTATACTTACAGGTGAAGTTACTAATAATAAGCAGTATTCTGAAATAGAATATTTAGAAGATATACCATTTGATGATGACTATGATATTGACACTGTACTGGATTCTGAAACTGGCCAAATATCATATGCATTAAATGACATGTATGATGGTAAAGAAATCAATGCAAATGATGAACCCAATTATTTGCTTCATTTAGATAATGATGCCGTAGTAGATAAGGTATTGTTTAACAATAGTAATGATAATGTTAGTGAAATTATACAAAATAATGGTTTAGACATAGAAAAAGCTGGTTCTGATCTTGACTTAGAACCAGCTGAATCATACCTTTTAGACAAACCAGTCGAAAATTATTCAATTGACATATTAAGTGATATATTAGTTGATAATGTCCTGGAACCAGGAGAAATACCTGTTATAGACAAAACAGACAAACATAACTTAATTGATGCTCACAATGATGTGATAGTTGATAAGAAAAAAGTAGTTATAAAAAGCATAGGTAAGATAAATACTAAAGACAATAATGTAGTAAAAACTGTGAATAATCAAGAGGCAGGTCCTGTTGATATTGTAGACAATATACCAGAAATAGACGAGACAAATGAAGCAAGCAAAGGTAATATAGATAAGAAACCTGTAACCAGAAAAACAAAAAACAAAAACAAAACAGTGCTCAACCAAGCTGAGATCTTAGTTAAGTCAACACACAAACAAATGACAAATGATCTGATTAAGGGTAAGAGAAAGGTTTGCAAAAGAGTTGTGAAAGACAAGAAAGATGAATTAAGTTTACTAGCACGAATTTGTACAGAACATCAAAATCCAGATGAAAACACAGAAAATAAAGACAAAACAGTGCTCATCCAAGCTGAGACCTCGGTTAAGTTAAAAACAAATGACGTGATTAAGGATAAGAGCAAGGGTTGCAAAAGAGTTAAGAAAGAAAAGAAAGATGAATTAAGTTTACTAGCACGAATTTGTACAGAACAACCAAAACCAGACGAAAATATAGAAAATAAAGACAAAACAGTGCTCAACCAAGCTGAGACCTCGGTTAAGTTAAAAACGAATGACGTGATTAAGGATAAGAGCAAGGGTTGCAAAAGAGTTAAGAAAGAAAAGAAAGATGAATTAAGTTTACTAGCACGAATTTGTACAGAACAACCAAATCCAGACGAAAATATAGAAAATAAAGACAAAACAGTGCTCAACCAAGCTGAGACCTTGGTTAAGTTAAATACAAATGATGTGATTAAGGATAAGAGCAAGGGTTGTAAAAGAGTTAAGAAAGAAAAGAAAGATGAATTAAGTTTACTAGCACGAATTTGTACACAACAACCAAATCCAGACGAAAACACTGTAAATGAAATAAATGAGCAGAAAGCAAAAGATGACGCAACAAATTTGGTTGATACTGATGTAGGTGATAAAAATGCGAGCAAAGAAAGTAAAAGTAAAAAAAGAAGGAAAGAAAATGCGGGAAAGAAGGAAGCTTCAGTGAAAGAGAATCTGTCTGGCAATGTTAAAGCTAAAAGGCCAAGGAAGCAAAAGAAAGGTAAGGATTGTTCACCAAATTTATTGTTCTGTTGCATTATTGCAATGCATATTCTTGCACGCACATTTCATTTGGTTACGACTGACAAAGAGTTTTTCAATTGTCAAATTTTAATGTCAATTCTAATAATTTTGTATCTCACTAATATTAGAAAGAAAGAAAGAAAAGAAAGTTTCCCATTCACTAATATTATAGTGAATGGGAAAAAATTTCAAGATGTTTCGATATTTTGTAGTCAATTTCTATTTATTATTATTATTATTTACATTATCAGGCAGACAGTTGAGGGCAACTGATAGGTGCCTGTATCTAGCTGTTCCTTAGTCAAGTATTCTTTGTACTGCTAATGTGTTGGTCTAATCGGTTTTTAAATTGATTAACATTCAGTGCTGAGACTACATGTTCTGGTAGTTTGTTCCATGTCTTGACCACTCTGTTAAACAAGAAATGTCTGCGTGGATTATTGTAAGATCGTTCAGTAGATAGTTTAAATTGGTGGCCTCGCAGGCGACTGTTGTTATTAAGCTTGAACAAGTTATGGAACTCCTGTAGATCGTAATGTCCGGTAAGTATCTTATAGGTTTCTATTAAATCGCCACGATCTCTGCGCTCTTTTAAAGTCGTGAGCTTTAGCACCTGCAGTCTCTCCTCATATGATTTATTCTTTAATTGTCTCGGTATTTTAGTGAAACTGCGTTGGACATTCTCGAGTAGTTTAATGTCTTTAGCAAAATAGGGACAAATATAAAAAATAAAATAAAAAAAATAAAAATATAATATTTGTTTGAAATTTTTCGTACAATTTTTTTGTAAACCTCAAAATTAACACCTTACAGACTAGCTAATTAAATAAAACGAGAAGTGAATAAATACATGCGAAAAAGCTTAAAACACACATGCATGGACTTAATACCTAACCAGGACTGAGTACTAACTTTTATTAGTCAATCGAAACAAAAGTGACCCATATTACCAAGCCATACAGTTTAATAATGGCAACTAAAGACAGCGGTCCGAGAGATTACATACAAACTAGAGAAACTAGATAATTGTGTCCCACTCGCACCAGTACTTGATCACCCTAATTAGAACGAGTTGCAATTCTCTGGTTATTTTTTTTTACGGCCTCACTTTTTTGTCGTAGTACTCAGCCCTGGTTAGGTATTAAGTCCATGCACACATGCATCTATAGTGCTTAAAATCATAATTGACGTAAAGGTCACAACAAACGGGAGCGCAGGGCGCCGACGCAGCGTGCCCAGCGCGATCAATGAGGGTTTTCTGACAGGTGGAATATCGCTAGATGGCGTTAGTATCGTAAGGTCTATTTGACGTTACACCCATACAACAAATGTCAAAGTTGTCAAACGGACTTGACGATACTAGCGCCAAATAGCCTCTCATAGTAAACCCTCATTACACTGAATCAAATACGGTGTGCTGCACTGCCGGTGTGTCACCGTATATTTGATTCAGTGTTATAGAGCGCGCTGGGCACGGTCCGTCGGCGCCCCGCGCTCCCGGTTTGTGTTGGCCTTTAGTGCCAGCTGGTCGATGCAAGAAATCTCGACTAGTGTACATCAAACACATCCATAGCAACATAGCATAACACATCTCTGGCGGAAAAAGCCTCACGGTTCACGTAACAGAACCTTCAAGACTCCATTTTTTTTTTAGAAAAAACTCCTCCACCTTTCACTCTCCAACCGGACCAAACGGCCTGTGACATGTGCCCGGCCCGGTTCGAGACCGCGCGGGCTCTGAGCGTTCACATGAACACGCACTACCCGAAGTATGTGTGCGGCGAGTGCGGCCTGGAGCACGCCAACAAGAACAGGCTCCGGCAGCACCAGCGGACCCACGAAAAGGGGCCGTTCATCTGCAAGGTCTGCGACAAGGTACGACGCCGCGACCGCTCACTCTCCAGCTGCTCACTTTCTAACCGTTGACTCTCCATCCGTTCACTCCAACCGATCACTCTCCAAACATTCACTTACCAACCGTTCTCCCCAACTGTTGACTTTCTAACCGTTTTATCTTGAACCGTTGACTCTCCAACCGTTTAATCTTGAACCGTTCACTCTCCAATCGTTGACTATCCAACCCTTGACTATCCAACTGCTGACTTTACAACCGTTGACTCTCCAACCGAACCAAACAGCCTGCTCCTTCTGCTCGGTCCGGTTCGAGACCGCGCGGTCTCTGAGCGCGCACATTAACACGCACTACCCGCAGTATGTGTGCGGCGAGTGCGGCCTGCAGCACGCCACCAAGCGCGGCAGCACCAGCGAACCCACGACCGGGGGCCGTTCCTCTGCAAGGTCAGCGACATGGTAAGACACCGCGGCCGCTAACTCTGCAACCGCTGACTCCACCTTTTTACTCTTCAACCGTTCACATTCCTACTGATCACTCTTCAATCGTTCACTTTCCAACCGATCACTCTTCAATCGTTCACTCTCTAACGGATCACTCTCTAATAGTTCACTTTTTAACCGTCCACTCTCCAATCGTTCACACTCCAACCGTTCACTTTCAATCGAAGCTTTCCAACCGTAACCGAACTCAAGGTCTGCGACAAGGTAGGACGCCTCAACAGTAAAGTTGTAGAAATAGGCTGCGGCAGCATCAGAGCACCCATGACGAGGCGTCGTTCGTCTGCAAAGTCGCGATAAGGTAGGACACCTCTACCGCTCACTCTCGAGATGATAATGACAGTGTATAAAACTTTTATAATATTTTTAGTATTTGTTGCTATAGCGGCCACAGAACACAGTAAAAAATTAAATTATTTTGTCGCTAAATGCTTAAATTTAATAAAATAATGGCTACCCGCCATTACAGATTGTCACTTTTTTCGAGTATAATGCTAAGAACTATGTTTAGTTTAGAATTAGAATGGTCATTTATTCTGCCAACATGATTTAAAATATTTACTAAGATTATTGCAAAACAATTTGATATTAATTTAAAATATATAATTCATGAAGAGTAGACACATTTTGTGTTGTAAAATTGGGTTATAGCTAAGTTTTAAAGATATAAATAAAACTTTGGCTGACTTGAAACCTCCTTAGTCTGAAATGATTTTTCATACTAAATACAAACTGAAATATAGATGCACAGAAAAACCCCCAGAAAAAAGACCAATGCTGGGAATCGAACCCGTCCTCAGCATTCCGTGCTGCGTGATGCGTGCTGCATTGCGTGCCAGCATTGGTCTTTTTTCTGGGGTTTTTTCTGTGCATCTATTATATATATTTCAGTTTGTATTTAGTATGAAAAATATGGATTCACGGGATGACCGTAAAAGTAATAAAAAATGAAGTTGAAAAAATAAATACAAAAAGATACTTCATACCAAACTCTGAAATGATTTGTTTGCAAATTCTAAAACTAAAGTAATAACTCCCTTGGGAGGAAAAACTATCCGTAAATCCATAACTCCAGTAAGAAAAACTTAGGCCATTGTCTTTTAGTATACAACATGGAATAACATTAACATGTTATAATTTGTTCCAGGAATTCTCAAACTCGAACACCCGCAACGCGCACACGTGGCGCGTCCACTCGAAGGGCGACCCGTTCAAGTGTCGGCACTGCGGCATGCGCTTCCCGACCTACCTGCAGCGTCTGAGGCACGTGCAAAGTGCCCACGGAGAGACACCGAAGTATGCCTGCCTTTTCTGCGAGGCCAAGTTTTCCTATGCAGGTGAGCAAGTTACTGGTCAGTCGTCTGTTAGGTTCGAGTACTAGTCAGTCACTAGTCAATTAGTCACTGGTCAGTCATCCCTAAGTCACTAGTCAGTCAACCCTAAGTAATTAGTCAAGTCAACCCTGTAATGAATCATAGTCAGGCATCTGTTAGGCACTTGTCAGTCGTCAACTAGTCGTCCGTCAGTCATTGTCTTCACTCATACTCATATACTCATTCTAGCAGCCAGAAGTGTCTGTTCAAGTGTCAGAATTTAGACGAGCGCTTCCCTACCTACCTGCAGCGTCTGTGGCACATGAAAAGTGCCCATGGGTAGACTCCGGAGTACATCTACCAGTTCTGCCAGGCCAAATTGGCCTATGCTGGTGAGCAAGTTACTGGTCAATCGTCTGTTAGGTACTGGTCAGTCACTAGTCAATTAGTCAATGGTCAGTCATCCGTAAGTCACTAGTCAGTCGACCCTAAGTAATGAATCATAGTCAGGAGTCACTTGTCAGTCGTCAACTAGTCCGTCAGTCATTCTCTTCACCAGTACACTCTCCCTAGCAGCCAGCAAGCATCTGTTCAAGTTCAAGTGTCAGGATTGAGTGATTTCTTTATATTTTTATCGAGGTATTTGAGAAGCGCAGTATTTGGGCCTCGGGCGGAACAGCCTATACTCTAACAGCAATCACCTACATCCAGGCTGGGTGCTGTTAAAACACGACCTGTAATTGTCGACCCGGAATGAATGACAATGTTATTGCCATAAGGGTTTAAATTGTGGTGAATTTTATTTTACTGACTGGCAAGCACAGCGTGGGACGTTCACCAACGAGATGGACGGACGATTTGGTAAAGGCCGCTGGTTCAAGATGGATGCAACCCGCTTCCAACCGTAATGATTGGGCGTCAATGAGGGAGGCCTATGTCCAGCAGTGGACGTCCTACGGCTGAAATGGTGATGATTATAAGTCGTTCATTCCGGGTCAACGAACACGGAGTCTTACTTTAACCACACCCTACCTGGGCAATAATGTAAATACTGTTTTCTCAAACATGCTATGAAATATTGACGTTATGTTCCTTATAATACGCCACGAAGTGTCACAATGCAGGCGCGGCGTGGTGTGCGGCTACGAGAGGTCAATAATGGAATTTCATACAACATTGCTGGCCTTGGCCATCAAAGTGATCGTCTATTGTTTCATACCATGACGTTTATAGGTCTATGGCATCATAGCATTTAGCCATTAAAAAAACTATAAGCAATATTTGCGTTTTGGTTCATTAAGACATTCTGCCACTACGCTTATTTAAGGTAAGGTAAGATGATGATGATGATGATGGTGATGATGATGATGAGATGATGATGATGGTGGTGATGAGATGATGATGATGGTGATGATGATGGTGTTGATGATGGTGTTGATGTGATGATGATGATGATGTTGATGATGATGGTAATGATGATGATGATGATGTTGATGATGATGGTGATGATGATGATGATGATGATGATGACGACGACGATGACGATGATGATGGTGACGGTGATGATGATGATGATGATGCATGTTTGAGAAAAACTCTATACAAGCTTTGGCCACGAACAGGGATTGCCGGCCTCGTATCTCTAGATGGCCTCGTTAATACTCGGCCATCTATAACTACTCGGCCGGCAATCCCCTATTTCGCGGCCGCTGCAGTAATGTACTATTAAATTCCAGCGTACAGATCGAAGCACGTCCGCACTGTGCATCTAGACGAGCGGCCGCACCAGTGTCGGCATTGCCCCGCGGCCTTCGCTCGCGGCCGCGACCTCGCCGCCCATCTCGCCAGCAAGCACGGGGAGGGGAACAAGTCCTACCGCTGCCCCATTTGCGGGGTCAGCTTCTACTTCCGAAACGCGCTGCGCTGGCATGTCAGCCAGCATAGACACAAGTGAGTACTAGGGCAACATAACACTGCTAGGAATATATGTATCTTCACATTTGGTGACTGAGTACCATAGCATAGGAAACAACGAGTCTACAAGATACAAGTACCAGGGTAACGTAAACCCGCAGGATGGACAAGGAAACAGGGGATTCGTAAAGCTAGCGGCGGCACGCACACACACCAAGTACCAGAGCAACATGGGAATGCAAGAGGTGGTAGAATGAAACCTACAGTGACTAAGGAAGAGAGAATTTCCTTCAATTTCCTTGTTAAACTGAGTGACACTGTAACACAAGTACGAGAGCATCAGAACACGCCAGGAGGTGGGTCAATAAGCATAGTTCCTTGCTGTCCATCTCGCCAGCAAGCACGGAGAGGGGAAGAAGTCCTACCGCTGCCCCATTTGCGGGGTCAGCTTCTACTTCCGAAACGCGCTGCGCTGGCATTTCAGCCAGCATAGACACAAGTGAGTACCAGGGACAACATTAGAGTAAATACAACCCTTATAAAAAGCCTACTTCGCATTGGTACTAGTACCAGGGTATCGTAAGCCCGAAATATCCGAGGAAATCTAAGGTGCTCCTGAGGCACTCCACACACCAAGTACCAGAGCAACATGGGAAAGCGGTAAGGAAGAGAGAACTTTCACATTGGTTACCAGGGAGTCAAAGGCTCAAGAACCAGGGTAACATAAACCGGCAGGAGTATTTACAATCTGAGGGAATCTGAAGCTAGCTGAGGCACGCACCAAGTACCAGAGCAACATGGGAAAGCAAGAGGTGGCAGAATGAAATCGTAACTAGTATTCTTCTTCAATGCAAAGGCACAGAAAACTAAAAGTACCAGGGCACAAGGACGCGCTTGGAGGTAGTTCAGCAAGCATCGCGCTTCGCCACCCATCTCGCCAACAAGCACGGGGAGGGGAAGAAGTCCTACCGCTGCCCCATGTGCGGGGTCAGCTTCTACAATACGTTTACTTTGTTTACCACTGACAGATGGCTTGCCTTCATTTCATATCCAACTTTAATACCATACAAATAAAGTAGCTATTACAAAAACTGCAAACGTGGCTAACAGTATTCTAAATGTAATGAAGGCAAACCATCTGTCAGTGGTAAACTTTATGTAATTTTACTGTACTTCCGACACGCGCTGCGCTGGCATGTCAGTCAGCATAGCCACAAGTGCGTACCAGGACAACATAACCCTTGCAGCCTGTCATCACATTGGTACCAGTAGGAGTCTACAAGGACGGAGGCTCAAGTACCAGGGTAACATAAACCCGCAGTATTTACTATCTGAGGGAATCTGCAAGTAAGTATCAGAGCAACATGAGAAAACAAGAGGTGGGTAAGTAAAACCTACAAGTAGACTTTCTTCTACAGTGAACGGAAACATAAATCCATGTCTGAAAAGACGTTATTGCCCATTAGTTCTATTTATAAGACTTACTTATAAGACTAATTTTCTAATATATAAAAATCTCGTGTCACGGTGTTTGTTATCGAACTCCTCCGAAACGGCTTGACCGATTTTTATGAAACTTTTCTCTATATTTGGTAGGTCTGAGAATAGGTCGTAGGCTATTCTTTACCTTCGCAGACGGAATCGCGGGCAACAGCTAGTATTAGTATGGATTCTAAACCACTACATTTTATCCGTTCATGTAACCTAAACTACGTCTAAAGCCCATCACCCACAGCGCAGATGCGGTAAGATATCATATCTGTATCTGAACAGATATCTGTCAATATCGCTCCCTATACAATTCAATGGAGGACCACACACAGCGCTGATGCGGTAAGATTTTTATCTGCATATCTGTGAGCACCGACATATATCGACAGAATCCGACAGATGTGAAGATTATATCTGCAGATAAATACAGGTGGATGCGCAGAGGCACACTTTCATCATCATCGTCATCATCCCAGTCTATATTACGTACCACTGCAGGGCACAGGCTTTCTCTCAGAATAAGAGGGTTTGGGTCGTAGTTCCCACGCGGGCCCAGTGTGGATTGGGAACTTCAGTCTATAATAAAATAAATATAAAATTACGTACTACTTAAGCAAACAACAAGTCACCTTTGCGTAGAAATGCATTTTCGCATTTTTTTACATTTTGTCGTGAAGAGAAATAAAGAAAGTGTAACGCGCTTTTATTGAAAATTCATTGTAGCCTATCTATCTCTCAAAGGGCCGGCAACGCACTTGTGACACCCTTAATGTTGCGGGTGTCCATGGGCGGCGGTGATTGCTCCCCATCAGGTGACCCGCATGCTCGTTTACCCCCTTTTATATAAAAAAACACCCTGTATAAGCCATCCGCACCACAAAACACGTCTACTCAGCTCCGAAATTTTAGAGTGAATGTAAAACCTCGCATCTGCGCTGTGTGTGATACCTGCAAACGTATAAGTTTTTATACGCAGATAAAATCTTACCGCATCTGCGCTGTGTGTGACAGGCTTAAAGCAAAATAAACTGTCTAATTGACAAGATTTCATATTTCTAAGACTATAATTTGATTCGTTCTCTGTATTGTGCTTGGAAAGAGAAAGACGCTGATAGTTTTAAATTTTCATTATGATTATTAATTTATTTATTACAAATTTTTTAAGATGTGCTTATTCTAAAAGGGCATAACTCCAAAACTACCACACAATAGATCCATTACTTTTGTCGTCTCTATTAAAAAAAAAGTAATGACGTAAATATGACGTTGAGGTTGCTATGAAATTTAAAATTGTTACAGATCTTTTTTCTGATGAAAAAGGCAAAGGAAAATATCTATTCTGTGGTAGTATTGGTAAATTCAGATATATTTTTTTAATTTCTTGTATTTTTTAAATATGGAGAAATAAATTATTAAATAATTTTCCCTATTTAGGTGGCAAAACTCTTTAGTAATTTTCAGGTGTCAAAAAAATGAAATCTCGTTAATTACAGATTCCCGTGCAACCAGTGTGACCAGAAGTTCGCCACGAGCGCGGAGTTGGAAAGCCACACCCAAATCCACGAACATGCGGACAACATGGCCATCAACTTAGACTTCGTGACATCTCTGCATCTGGACGCTCTGGCCGACGATTATGCGCTGATAGATCCTTCCTATTTGGATCTAAATGAACTATAGTGTCTTTGTAGTGTTAAACTAAGACAAGAAGGGAGTGGGTTCGAGCCTCGCAGTTTTACTGAATTCATGTGCGAAATTGGGAATGTCTAAAAAAAAAACCAATGGTTTTTATATATTTTTTTTGTATAGAAAAGTCAATTAAGAAACTAATTTCAATATTGTTTCATTTAGTTCACTACTTTTCCAAAATTAATTATTGAAACTATAGTCGGCGCCATAATTCGAGAGACAACTTTGACAATTCATTTTGCTCAAATGTTGCCACAGACAGGGTAGTGCTGTTCGTGTCGATAATAAAAAAGACATTACGGCTTTGGCTACCTGTGGTATTTATTCATTACTTACGGTGATATGATTCAATTAATGTAATACTTTACATTTCAATGTAAGATATCATTAAAGGAAGTAAAAAGACCCGTCTTATATCAAATCATATAGTCCAGTCGACACTGATTATCGATATCGGCCAAATCACTATTTAATTTCGTCGAACCCTGGTAACCCTTTAATTGTCAAGCTTGTCTCTCGAATTATGGCGCCGACTATATTTTGGTTGATGACGTCAGATTATAATTGAGGGCACACAGCCAAATTTCTAAATTCTTACGATAAGCAACCCCTTTAATTATTTTTTGTGTAGTGGTGCATTGTAACTAGTGTCACTTTACTGGCGCTGTCAGAGTGCTAGATGTCAGACAGCGGGTCCAAATCAAACTCCATTGTGAAGAATTCTAAATAATGCTATTCCACACCGATTAAAGTACAACTTGGACCGTCTACGAAATTTACTTCAATGTCAAATGAAGGTCATTGTTTATTTGATATGTAATAAATGCATTACAATATATTAAAATGAAAGAACTACATAAAACAATTTAAAAAGCATTTATCTCGAAATGGTTTTCGATTTACTATACATTACAAAAAAACAGACATCCCTAATTATACTTTAAATATACCATAAGCTTTTCAATGAAGGGAGGTATCATGAGAAAGCCTGTATAGTCGCCCTAGAAATTCTGAAAAGAAAATACACCTTAGGGCCGGCGCTCACTGACTGCATGGCACGGCATTGCATTTTATTACTATTAAGTTATTTTGAATCTTATTTCAAGGGTATTTATTACAATACCGAAGTACGAAAGACCGAATGTATTAAAACATCGAATGGGTCAAAAGACCGACACGATTTTTTTCTGAAACCGTAAACTTTTCAGAATTTATTAAAACGGCATCATACAGAACCCCTTAGGTTAGGTTAGGTTTGTTTTATAACAATCTTAAAAACTTAACGGTTTCAGAAAAAAATCGTGTCGGTCTTTTGATCCATTCGATATTTTAATACATTCGGTCTTCCGTACTTCGGTATTGTAATACATACCCTATTTCAATGAGTTTAGAATTCATCTTACTTTATTGGTTATGCGTTGCGTCATCCCTCGGCACGTCGCGGCATCGTGGTATCGAAATAAAGTAACATGAATTCTAAACTCATTGAAATAAGATTCTAAATAACTTGATAGTAATAAAATGCCACGCCGTGCCATGCCGTCAGTGAGCGCCGGCCCTTAAGGTTCAATATCGGTTATCCAACATCAAACTCTATTTTTACTTGACTACAAATCAGTGTGACAATCAGTCTAATAAGTACAATAATAATTATCCTAAAACCAAAAACCGACCAATCTATAAAAACGGAAAACAAAACGTTTGTTGTATGGGAGCCCCCCTTAAATATTTATTTTATTGTCTTTTAGTATTTGTTGTTATAGCGGCAACCGAAATACATTGTCATCATCTGTGAAAATTTCAACTGTCTAGCTATCACGGTTCATGAGATACAGCCTGGTGACCGACGGACAGACAGACAAGACGGACGGACAAAACACAGTCTCAGTAATAGGGTCCCGTTTTTACCCTTTGGGAACGGAACCCTAAAAAAGATGGCTGGTTGTCATATTGAAGTGCTGAGGCCGTATTGTCTGACGCTTGCCTTCGCTTTCACAATCTCTTTCTGTCATCATCTTATACCGTTTGACAGAAAGAAATAGTGATTGCGAAGGCAAGCGTCAAAAGCGTTAGACAATAAGCCTGCCGATATTAACTCAAGTTGGTAAAGGAATTTGCTGGTAGACGTTACAGTCGAGAAACTGAATCGCAAGTATCACGATGGAAGCTTTTCACAATCAATTTCATAAAGATTTCTTTAGTCTAGTTGATATTGTCAACATGACATATGCAGCGAAAAGGTTCCATACTGGCACGCGATTGTTTCTTTGGCAATGCTTGTAAGTTTTTTTAATCATGTATAATTGCGAAAATGCTGCTGATAAAACAACAAATTTTATGATTTTTTTTTAGTAATATTTCGTCGTTTTATTTTACTCCGATTCAGGCAATCCCAATTTTCTTTTTTATCGTCAACTGAGTAAAATAGAATAGAATAGAAATACGTTTATTCAGACATCACAATAAATGCCAAATGAGAATAAGGATGTGAAGCCGAAATGGTCTCCACTCAGCAATGCCGTTGGCACGACTCACAACTATATAGCGTTGTCAACGGCGCTGGTTTTCTGCAGAGACAGCGAGGTGTGTGGGACAGCATACTGCGCGACTCACGTCGGACAAATTAAATAAATATAATTAGTTTACAATATAATAAAATAAGATGGGCCCTCATAAGAAAACTCAGAGAGCGATGGAGGGGGCTATGCTTGGAGTTTCTCTGCGGGATCGCATTAGAAATGATGAAATCCGCGCGAGAACTAAAGTCACGAACATAGCTCGAAGAATCGCTAGTCTTAAGTGGCAGTGGGCAGGGCACATCGCTCGTAGAACTGACGGCCGATGGGGCCGAAAAGTTCTCGAGTGGCGTCCGCGGACCGGAAGACGCAGTGTAGGTAGGCCTCCAGTGACGACCCGGTGAGGGTGGCGGGAACGCATTGGATGCGGATGGCACAGGGCCGATATGTTTGGCGAGCCTTGGGAGGCCTATGTTCAGCAGTGGACGTTTTTCGGGTGAAATGATAATGAATAAAATATTATTACAGTACCTACTACCTACCCGTATTAACCTTTTCAACGCTCTGTCAAATATAACAGCTCTCACTCATACGCCATGATATCGGAATATCAAACGCGAAGTTGAACTCTACAGAAATGCTTGTAGGTAGATATCGCTCTGCAAGCCGTGACTGATATATCAGTCGTTGGCGTAGAACCTGCGGTGCTGATATATGTGTCGTTGGCGTTGAAAAGGTTAATAAGAAAGATAAATATAATAATTTACTTATTTGGCGGTCACCCAGAATCTGACAGTGTGATACCCTACGTCTGGGCAACAATACCTTGTTAATCCATAAGATAGCTTTTTAGTTTAGACTTGAACCCACCAACAGGTAATGCGCCTAATGCCTGTCGGGGGATCTGTGGGGCTCTCCCACAGGTGGGCATATAGACAGCGATTTTATGCATTCGCGGCCGGTTATCAGACTCGAGACTTCTTCAGGTGCCACAAACGCACATGTGCGGTCAAATAACTGCCAAAAATATAACAGCGGCACTAGGCGAAAGTCACGATAACGCATATATGCGTTGTCGCAGTGAATGCGTTAAAACCTTATAACTACATCTTGGTAATGCCGTAGTCGGTTAAGAAAACAAAGATTTGTTAATTGAGCATTTTATTTAATAAATCTATTCATAATTTACAGTTCAAATAAAGCTTATATCACATTACATTCTGGAAGATCGCAAAGTTACGGAAAATGTGTTCCAACAAGCTACCACAAGGTTGAACAATATGAATCCAAAATATTTTGCCAGATAGCCGCAGCGTAGGTAGGTATAGCTTGTCTAGTTTAAAATGACGCGCCCCACCACCGCACTCACGCACAGGATTCGAAACTCAATTCAAGCTACAATAGACTCTATTGTAGCTCAAATTGAGCTCCAAATCCCGTGCGCAAACGCGGTGGTGGGGCGCGTCATTTCAAACTAGACAAGCTCTAACTCAGGTCTTATGCTACGAAATTCTATTTTCGTATTTACTTTGTCTTTGTATAGTGCCGTTCCTTTCACGCCAACTAAAACAAAACAGAAGTGTGAAAGGAAGGCACGATACGAAGATCGAATTTCGTAGTAGCCACACAGGACCCCGGTGCAAAAAAGAAATTGGCCCCAATTTAGAAGTGTAAAATAATAAAAACTAAAATCTTTTCTTTATCGTACGGCAGGCAGGCCGCACAGAAAATATTCGCAACCCAATAAGAATTCATTAACTTTAAGTTTTATAGGTAGAACACTTTTTTTTTTCAAAATTAGTGTCAATCCAAAGTCAGGTGTAAAACTCAATGTGTAGCTCCATATGGAACAACTATTGGGATCATTTATTTGACATTTACATAAGTATTTTTATTTTAAATTTTAATTTTAATTTTGACCTTTGTTTTTATTTAATTTAAATTTGTTTTAATATATTGTGACTATTGCTGATTTTAATTTGATTTGATTTGTTTTGTAAATTATGTAATTAACTATGGATGTAAAAATCTGAAATAAATGGTTTATTATTATTATTATTATTATTATAAGTATCGATTGTTCCATATGGAACTAGAACTATGGAACTCCTGGGATATACAATACGTTTACTTTTAGTTTACCACTGACAGATGGCTTGCCTTCATTTCATTTCCAACTTTAACACCATACAAATAAAGTAGCTATTACAAAATCTGCAAACGTGGGTAACAGTATTCTAAAATTGGCTTTATTTGTAGGTCGTTAAAGTTGAATATGAAATGAAGGCAAACCATCTGTCAGTGGTAAACTTTATGTAATTTTACTGTACCCACTTGACACGAGCGTAAGAATCCTTTAAGCGTGAACAATGTAGTTATAAGTAAGTATTATAAAAAGTAAAATATTTAATTATGAATTAAAATCTGCTGCTGGGCGGCACGCGAGCTGTACAGATACGTCTGAGTGACATAACTTATTGGTATTATTTAAAATATGTCTGACATAAGTATGTGTTGCTTCTTGTGGAAGAAGGCGGGTTCTGCATGTGTTTCGCATAGAAATAGGACCTCCATAGACGGACTACTTAGAGCAGTCGAGACCAACGGCACGAGAGCACTCGTATATTGCGGTTGGAGTTGACTTCAATCCGAATGCTATACAATTTTGTCGGATTAAGTCAATTTACAGTAAAATTACATAAAGTTTACCACTGACAGATGGTTTGCCTTCATTTTATATTCAACTTTAACGACCTACAAATAAAGCCAATTTTAGAATACTGCTACCCACGTTGGCAGATTTTGTATCAGCTACTTTATTTGTATGGTGTTAAAGTTGGAAATGAAATGAAGGCAAGCCATCTGTCAGTGGTAAACTAAAAGTAAACGTATTGTATCAGAATCGTTATTTTCTAGAAGCAAAATTTCCATTCGCATTTTTCCTAGATGCTTTTTTCTCACTGTTTTTTTTAATGAAGCTTATTTTCACAATCGCGTTTTTCCCAATTTTAATTGACACAGAAAAATAGGTAGGTTCAGGTTATGTTAAGTTTGCATCGGCCCGAAGGGCCAAAAGTACACAGAAGAAGGATGAGCGGAGCTCCGTCGACACAGTTTGTGTCAATTCAAATCGGAAATAGCTTCAGTAAAAATCCATAGTAAGAAAAAAAGCGTATGAAAATAACGATTCTGATAAATCGATCGAACCAGTCGCTATGGACGGACAGCTGTGGCGTTCCTACCTATATTAACTCTGCGGAGACGCAATAAAATATTGTAGTTCACTAATTTAAAATCTGTCAAAGATATGATATGTTTAGTCAATAAAATAATAGTGATTAATATTCTAGTGGCTTGTTTTAGATTCTGGTATTTTATGTGCAAAATATCTGTGATACCCTCTGTTTATTCCAACAAAATAAACAGTGACAGCACTACATATCAACACTAAATGTCACATAAAATATCACAAATTTACCCGCGTGTGGTGAAAAAAGCTCTAAAACTCAAGGTCATACATAATAAAATTAGTCTGTTTTTAAATTTAAACATCTTACAAACGATGGGTGCTTATTATTGCTATCTCTGTGTAAATTACCCTAGCCTAGTGTAAATCTGCCTTAACTAAGCATTAATTTCATATTAAAACTATCACTCTCAGAGACGGTAATCAACTCCAAACTCATGCCATTACGTTAGTATGGGAAATCTCAAATACACGATTAAAGATTTAATTCCTGTCCCTGTGTGTGACAACTTAAACACGAAACATAATAACAGCTTTTGTGCATCCAAGCCCTATTTTCTATTATTTAAAAATAGTTTCTTTTGACACTAATTAATAGGCATTTTCATTCTAAAGTGCACAATTTTTTTTAAAATGGTATTTCAGTAGAAATCACTTTTGGCATTAAGTAGGTTTAGAAAGACGATGCCAACCAAAGACATTGCTGGATGTTATTAATATAACATTTCATAATTGACTTTTAATTTTCTAATCACATCCGCGTAAAACGCAATATGCCAAGTCACGTTTTACCTAAAACTCGAATTAAAACAAAAAGTCACTCGGCGTCAGAAATATCGCACCTTTTAGACAATTTTTTTTCAACCGACTTTTTACCCTATTTATTTAATTAAGTGTATCATTTGAAAGGTTACAAAATGTGCTTTTTGGAAAAAATAATCATTTTTATTACCAGCTTTTATAAAAAAAAAGGTTTTGCGAAAACAAGAAAAATGTTTATAGGACTTTAAATTAAAATCAATAAATGGATAGCAAAATTAAATAAAACCCTGGAACAGGACACAATTTCTTCGAATCTTTCTGATTCAGAAACCATTATTTTTTTGTTTTAATTGTACATCGTTTATTGAGAACACATTAGACGAGCTTTCAATTGATACTAATATTATTCACGTCTCGCATAATTTTGCTAAGGGCTAGATCATAGGTTCCCAACGGAGGCGGTAGCGGATCCATTTAATTCTTAATGTGTGATTATTAATACATAATAGACAGATTTACACATTTTGTATAAGTAACTATTAAATAATTATACAGTTCGTGATTTGACCGCACCCGCAGAGCGTAGCAAATTATGTTCCAAATTTGCTATTTGTCTAAATCACGTTTTGACTTTGGCAAATTGCGCTTCAGACAAACGTAGAACAAATATTTTTGATTTATTTATTATAATAACATTTAAAAAGAAAACGATCACACTCTATTTATTTATGAAAGAAACCTACACCTTAATTTTAATTTATACACAAACAATTAGTCACGCTCATTATAATCATTATCCGAGATTGTTTCGTCATTTTTTTAATTTTCAATTAACAGTTTTTTTTTATATTTACATGATTCGCTACTCGTGATTTTTTAATCAATTTTCTAGTAATTACTATACTAAACTATTTTCTAGTGTTACCAGGCTGCTGACGGTTTGTTTTTTTTTTTAAAATTTAATTAAGTACTTAACTAAGGGGACGTCCTAGATCATGTGTTTTTTTTAAACAGACTCGCGTTCCAAAATCTTACACAACTTTTTCTTTAGTCAGTTTTTAAAAGTGAGACACGTGGAAGTACTACACAGAGTTCTTCTTGGATGGAACTAAATAAAGCTTTATTTTATTGTTGGTACGGATTTCTCTTCCGAGGCTCTTTGGTTTGACAGCATCTTCTGTGAAGTCCCAATTACCTCTTTTGTTCTCATATACCTCTGTATTATTAATACACTATTTCTTATGTTTATTCTTTGCACAATAAGTATTGTATCTCAGTTTCACATAGCTTTATTTTAACTTTTATGCTGTGTAATTTACTGAAATAAATAAATAAACATATGGGGGTCGGTTCTTCTTTTTTACCTACAATAAATCGAGGTTTTTCCGTTTTTTGGTATTTTGAACTATCGATAATTGTGGTTTCAGAGTAGGATTTCAAAAAAAATGTATTTGTTTTTTTAATTGTGTTTTTTTAAATAGTGTGTCAGAGTGGTTTTTCAGCGGAGACCACATTTTGACTTACTACCCTGTCACGGCATACTACGAATTTGAACGTTTGAAAAATGCTGGTTGTGGTTAGAGAAACTGAAAGATTACATAACATTAATTAATAGATAGAAAAGTATGTACGATTATTCGAACATTACAAAACCGAAAATATCAATACTTACTCTAATGAGATGCCATAATAAGACGAAGGACAGACTATTGTAGGTTAAAAAGAAGAACGGCCCAAGGTCTTCAGCACCATTTAATATTAATTAGATGGGCGGAATTATAGAGATCTCTCCGTAATACAATATGCGGTGAGGGTGTTGTATGACATAAAATAAAGCTTTATTTTACTACTATTATACTATTCTTTGCGCGTATCTAATAATACTTTCTTTTCGTGTTTTTTTTGTATATCTAATTACCACCACAATCCCGCACGTGGTCAGTGGATGCTCCCGTAATATATTATTAAAAAGTAAAACTGTCTGTTTCTAAAAAGGCACCTACAGCAAATAATTTCACTATCTCACAGTTTAATGACTAGATTTTGAATCTAGAAAGTCACTGGCTAGCTCTTAAATCATAATTATTTAAACGTCATCTTATTTAACGTGAAATATCAGATTTTATCCATAAAGTAAAGAAACTTTTAAAAATACACAAATTGTTTAAATTTAGTTAGTTTCAAGAATTGAAAATCTGACGGACATTTTATAATCTCACAAAAGAATTGTTGACAATCTGATGGATAATTTCTAAATCTCACAATGAGAGTTTTCGTCCAATAAATCTCAAAGATGGTAAATCTGACGGATATTATTTAATCTCTGTATTTTTTCTATTCTACTATAAAGAGAAATTGTTCCTATTTTTATTGTTGTTAAGTTGGTCACAGGCCAGCCTGCTATCTTCTAAGTGATGTGATGAGAGGACGCGAAGTTAATGTTCTGTAAAAAATAAAATAAAGCTACTATACACAATACACATTATATTGAACTACCTAAGATTGTATTATTGTGCTGTGTGTAAACAGAGTTTTTTGTAGAAGCTTTTGACAGTTAAGGTGGAAGCGCACGCTCTAGGCGCGAAATTCAAACTTTTTACAGTTTTTAATTAATTGTGGGTAAACGGTGTAACTGTTTAACTTCTTAAGGTACTTGCGCTTGTAAAACAGTGTTCTTTATATTATTGTGTAAAGTTTTTTAAGAATAAAGCTATTAGCTTGAAATACAAGTTGTTAAAACGTTGAAAGTCCGAATTTCTATGTTTGACAACTTTTATATCAAGCTAACAGTTTTATTCTTAAAAATCTTTACACAATAATATAAAGAATACTGTTTTACAACCGCAAGTACCATATGAAGTTAAACAGTTACACCGTTTACCCAAAATAAATTAAAACCTGTAAAAATTTTGAATTTCGCGCCTAGAGCATGCCGTTCCACCAGGCCTCATGCATGCCATGTACTTACGCGCGATATTTACCTACCGCGGGGACGATCTGCTAAGATCGAAATTCCAGTAGGTTGTCACAAGCGCGCGCCGACGCACGTTCATTCGTGTTCCACGGAAAAAATATGCCGCCTGGACTTTTATAAGTGAATGGTGAAACAGGGGGCAAATTTTAATATGACTATGCTGGAATTAATAGCTAATATAACAATTTGGAAGTTCGTATCGTGCTGTCCCTCTTACTCTTCTATAAAAAGCTATAAGCGTGAGTGGGATGACACGCTGTGAGCATGGCAATGTGTTCTGCGCATTACAATAAATATCCTTTTTTGTTAGGATTCCAGAGCTAAAATGGCAAAAACGGAACCCTTATAGTTTCGCCATGACCGTCTGTCTCTTTGTCCGTCCGTGGCTTAGCTTAAAGAATATTAGTGCTAGAAAGTTTGCATGGATATAATATATAGCAATTATCCCGACAAAATGGTAAAACAACATGTAGAAAAATTTTTTTAATCCAAACTGCCAGCCCTTGTCACTGTCGGCACGCACACATTCTTAAGGAGACGGAGTAGTATAATCTGTGGCTACAATCGCGGTAAGTACCAAGATTTTGTACGGGATGCAGTATCTGTTACGAAGTAACTATTAAGTAATCTGTGGTTCCACCTTAATTTCATAGGTAATGATTTCGACCCTTGTATGGTAAGTATAGTCGACCAAGAAATTCCTTTACCACCTTAAAGTCAATGTCAATTGTATGGTTTACGACACCAAGCTTTTTTTACTTACAAATCAGCCTTATTGCTTTTGTTTTGATATAGGAACTGTCATAAAAAATGGTAAATCACTTGGTCGACTTAACCTATGGCTATCACGTATTCTTCAGATTTTTTTTAAGCACTCCCCGGTATTGGGATCCTCACAAGTCACCTCGGGATAGGGCTTCCCTCAACGACAAAGGGCAGCTCACCTGCTCACTCGGCCGCCTTCCGGCAGTTGGGGCACGTCTGCTGCTCCGTCAGCCAGGGCGCGAGGCACGACGAGTGGAAGTTGTGCGCGCACGGCAACTTCGTCAGATCCTGGTCCTTCAGCATTATCTCGAAGCAGATGGAGCATTCTTCGAGGGACCAGGAGCGTTCGCGGCTAGGAATAAAAAGATTCTTGAAGATCTACAACTTTTAAACCTACCAATTTAAAAAAAAACAGGAACGTTTTAACTACAAAGCAATTATACGCTATCTTTAATTTGGATGTCAGGATATTCGTGAGATTCGCTTTTGGTCAGATGCGTTATCGTCAGCTAATCAACCAGTAGCCGTCAGATTATTTATTTACCAGGTGCGTTCTCCGTAAGATTTTTTTATTGTCAGTTTTTTTCTAACCACAGTTTATTCTTGCTTACAAGGTATTTGACGAAAAATAAATAAAATAGTAAACTGGTTGAACGGGGAGCGCATCTGGTAAATAAATGACGATTAACGAATCTGACCAAAAACGTATGACAGATATCATGATTACTTTTAATTCTTTGACAGTATAAACTAACTACCATACTGCCTCAAAACCAATCCTGCACTATTACTGTTTCTTAAAACATTTTCATGCCTTTAACATTATCTAACAGTTAGTTACTAACCCAAACCCAAACTGGGAATAACCCAAAACGAAAAAAGGGACCGTTTGAGTTTATAAAATTTATAGTAGGTATTTCTATCATGTTGCTTGTCAATACACCCTTATTTTAGATAAGGAATGGCGGAAATAATCATATTTATAAACCTCACGTTTAGAATTAGACTTACACAATTTGAATTATTCTCATTTCAAAAGTTAACCTGTTATTCTGTTTACAGAAAGTTTATTTTTGAAATGAGAATAATTCGAATTGTGCCAGTCTAATTGTAAACGTGCGACATATTTTCGTTTTACTTTAACTCAAATGGACCTTATTTTCTTAAAAAAAAAACTACTATCTACTTCAAACCAAATCTTACAATTTCTGTGCTTTGAGAAACTTTTCGTATTCCTCTTCAGACCTGAAAGAAACCGATCCCTTAGTAATTTATACATTAACCAAAAATTCGGGTTACTTGATTAGTATGTGTGTGTACTGCAAAATACTATATATGTTTGAAAATGAATCCCTATTTCCTTTGGCCACTCCATTAAATGAGAACGACAGAACGACTTTACCTGGGGGGTTACTACGAAATTCGAAGTTCGAAGTTCGGATCGTGCGGTCCCTCTCACTCTCGTAATAAATATCATTAGCGTGAGCGGAACGGCATGAAACGAAGTTCGAATTTCGTGCTTCGTAGTATAGGGCCAGTTCCATTCATGTTTTTTTAAATTTTTCTAATACTTTGTAAAGGGATCTTACGGAAAAAAATTAGCAAAGCGGCCATGGAAATGGAAAATGTGAGAAGATTTAACGAATATATTAGGTAAGACAGGAAGACAGGACAACGTCTGTCGGGCCAGCTAGTATTGTATAAAATATTGAAAACCTAGTTGTTCTTTACAAATAATTAAAGAAGCAGAAGACAGAAATTCGAAACAAAACGTTTGTACTTCGCCCGTACAGTCCGAAACTATAGTGGTATAGCGCCCTCTATAATAGAGTTCAATAATTAAAACAAACTATTATCGGTTGTTTATTAAAGTATATAACAACAAAATTTCTTACCACTACTATTACTACCAACCACTACTTAAATAAACTAAGTGCCAAACGTTAGCGCCATCTATCTAACAGTTAGCGCCATCTACCTAACAGTTGGCGCCATCTAGTGGCAGATTGAGGTACTAACCGCAGAATAGCCGTTGGGGACGTAAACAACGTTTTAAAATTATGAAATGACAAAATTGTAAACTTTGACAAAAAATTAGCCCTAAAAATTGTAAATTTAAATAAAATACAAAAATGCAGTCTTAACACGTTCACGGTCCCCAAACGTGCTTCCATTTTGAAGTTGTGAACCCATAGCGGTAGCACGGACTCCTGAAAAATAGCTTCATGACCCCACATTGGGGGCACCTGGACGGGGAAGTTATCAAATCGTGTGCATTTAAGTACACACTTCCAATTTGAGAAGCACGGACATGTTAAATGGATGACAACTCTGCCGTGCTAAGCCAAAAGGGCCTATGTCCGAAAATGACCGAATTCTGTTTTTTTTTTGCGTTGGATTCCGTAGCTTATAAGGAATAAAGTTTTGTTAACGAAAAAGTCGTATTTTTATTAGAAGTGCCTTAAAAATAGCTAAGAAAGCCTTATTTTTCACAGAAATACTAAGAAACAAAAACATTAAAACACGTTTTTCTCGAAACCGTTAAAACGGACATAGGCCCTTTTGGCTTAGCACGGCAGAACTTTCCTTATTGATGTATTGAAACTATACTTAATTCCGAGTGGACAATTTACCATTTGTATTTAATGACAGTATAGCGTTTATTTTAAAACATATAGGGAACGTGCAGGAACTATAGGCGGCAGCACTAATGCGACAGAAGAGACACTATGCGGACAGTAAAAGAAACTTATCAGGGTAAAACTGTCAAGTTGATGGCACCAGTTGGCAGCGCCGTCTATGTGCACGTTCCCTATTGTAATGTCATTCGTTAAAAATAAAATTAATTCACCTGTACAAATAATGTACATATATCACAAGCTCTGTACATTGCGTTTTAATGTCCACGATTCCACATGCATAACAAGTTAAATCAGTTAAACAACTTAATATCTACATCTTAACATTTTTGAACAGCTTAGCGTAAAATCCCACCAGAAAATCGTACTCCCTTTGTTATGTGATTAAAATTGTGTTTTAAATAAAAGTTTACACATGTCATACAACGCTGCGAGTAGTCTAGAAAAATCTACTCTCAACTACATTTTTCATAATTATTACTGAAACTTGTTTCTTAACAATTGCATTAATTTATTTGGAGAGTAAATAAAGTGCCATAGGAGATGCTATCACTTGGATTTCCAGATGTTAATATTGCAGTACATAGATTAAGAAAAAGAAACTTAGGGGATGTTTCACCACCCTTTGATTAATTTTAACTGACGGATAAATGTGATGCCGTCTCTGTCTGTTCGAACAAAACAAACAGAGACGGCATCAAATTTATCCGTCAAATAAATTTGATCAATGGATGGTGAAACAGGGGGTTAATCTTTTTTATTTATACAGAACCACTTCTTTTTCTATGTACCGCTGGGGGGCAGTGTCCAGGCGGATCTGCGACGTGTTCAAGTCGACGACTGGCAAGAGGCTGCGCACGATCTGGACAGATGGCGTGCTCTCGTTTCGGAGGCCAAGACCCTCTTTGGGTCCCTGAGCCAAATTAGTTAGTTAGTTAGTTAGTTCTTTATCTATGGCACTTTATATATTTTTCCAAAAAATAATTATTCAACACGAAAACTCTCCTGTGGGCGTGGCAAAAATTAAGGGTGTATAGCCAATACACATCGGCGTGTCGGACGCCTTGCCAAGTTTCGCCTCATTCAAATAAATCTTATGTTTGCTGACTCGGTGTCGCTAACTTTATGTCGACAGGAGAGACGACTTTTGCTTGTTACGCCGTGTATGCGTATTTAGTATAAGAGCATCCACAATGATACTGAGTTAGTTTTACATCAAAACAGTGTCTTACAACGTCTGCGCTCTTAGAGTATCCACCCTTTCTTGTTCAAGTTGGTCATACCTGTAAATCACATTAAAACATATTTACTAAAATAATACCTTTTTTTTCACTAGTATCCCTACCTCGTTCTACTAAAACCGTTCATGTCGTAGATATCATATTTACGAAATTAATGTACGCTCTAAAACAAATTCCTCGTTCGAAGACGTTTATTAAGGCCCAGATGATATTTTTTTCACAGTTACGAAGAGACCACAGGGTTTTGGATGCGTCCCCAAAGTGCCCAGTGGAAAGAGAAGTCAGTTTGGAACGCATAGTAGCGCTTACGAGGCATATCTACGCAACAAAAAACGTAATCAACTGTCTATCATTTTAAACCACATAACGTATAAGAGGAATAGAAATGTTACGCTAAGTAAAAACACATCGCGATATTTATTATCTCAGCTAAATCTAGTGGCGTAATAGACTCGAATCCTTTGAGTTTTATTTTAAATTCAAATTCAAATGATTTATTGCTTACATGTTGTAAAATTACTAGGTGTTGTACAATATAATGTGTCAAACATACACCATGCAAGGGCATTGCAATATAATACCTAAATCTAATTTAGCCATTCTATACCTTCACACAGTTTATGGACTCGACTTGATAATGCAGAGCTATGTGAGCTCAAAAGCTTCAAAGTACCAAGTCGAGTCGAGCGTGAGCTCTCTGAGCAACGACTCAAGCTTTCTAAAGGACTCGAGCTCTGAACTGAAAGCGAGACTTAAACAAATCCTCGAGTTTGAAATTTGACTAGAAGACTACGAGTTTTTTAAGCTTTCGACTCTTCCAGATTTTTGAACACTTTTATATTGTATTATAATAAGCGCAGTCTGCTGGATTGTGTTTTGTGGAATTACCTATGTAAGACTAATATCCAAAATTATGAAATACAGTATCCGAGATAATTAAGCTATTAGTTTTTTTTTTTTACATAAAACCGACCCGTGAATCCCGTGATTGACCACTATACCACTATCTAACTTGATGAAAAGTGCAGATGAGGCGAAAGGTGTATCTCACTGGTTCAATAACAGCCTATTCACTCTAACCTTGAAGATCCCTAGGTTGTTTTTATCTGGAAATACAGACAACGGGAGCGAATTCCATTCCTTAGCAGTTAGCATTAGGAAAGATGACGAGGTACTTTATTGACGGGCAACAATAATGTGAAACATTTTGTTTTTGAAAAGCTTAAAAAAATGTTAATTAACTAATTAAAACACAAGTAAATAAAATAAACATACAACCTTTTCTTAGGTCACCGCTTTTACCTTCTCCTTCCTGCTGGCAACGACTCACCGAATAAAAAGACTCAAACACGACTCGCCGCGGTAAAAGGATTCGAGCGCAGAAAAAAAGACTCTACCTCTATTGTCACATTCGGAGACTAAGCTCAAAGTGTTCGAGCAATGGAGTCGTTATCGTGAGTCGATCCTTGTAATACGACTATCGAGTCCTATTAAGAAGTCTCAAAAGACTAGAGTCTTTATAGCTCAGCAGTAACGAAGTCAGCCGCTCAAAACGAAAATGAATTATTGCAGAGATTGCGGTTTACTAATTTACTAAAACCTACGATAGCGCGACATCGATTCAGGAAGGAAATAAATATATACAATGACATTTCTATTCCTCTGAACATACAAATAAGTTCTGCGTTTTCAACTGTTGGTCTCACTTACGTTCTAACCCTGCTGCGATTATTTCTCGCCCCTCTGGGGCTGAAA
The DNA here is from genome assembly GCA_947563465.1 of Archips xylosteana. Lineage (NCBI taxonomy): Eukaryota > Metazoa > Arthropoda > Insecta > Lepidoptera > Tortricidae > Archips > Archips xylosteana. The sequence goes on from OX387370.1 coordinate 7,887,902, forward strand.
AGCGACCCAATACTATTCAAAGCTACCCGCAGAGGCGACAAATCTCTGAACAACGTATCCTCCGGTAGACCCATCGAGGAATCCGTCACATCCCAATCCTCCCATTCCTGTGTCTCTGAAACATCTTCCTCAGTACTATCAGAGTTCAAAACGAAATCTTCTATGTCAAATACGTCTAAATCTTCATCTGTGCTTGGTATGACGTCTATGTATGAGTCCGCAGACTGTTCCGAACTTGCCGAGGAGATGCTGGATTCTGTTTCATGTACACTGGTGTCGGTTGTCGTGGTTTCGGCGATGGTCGTGTAATCGGAGGATGTTGAGTTGTTGGGGCTGCTATATTGGTTCGCCATGCTACTGTCCGAATCTTCTTCTTCGTTAAATAAATTACTATAATGAGAGGGTGAAGGTGAGATGAAATGAAAGTTTTTATTGATGCAGAAACAGCAACATAAATACAGTGTCGGCGGGCCCGAAACTAGGCAGTGCCTGTATCTTGGGAGCCCTGAAGAGTTGGTATTCCAAACATAAACGAATTACAGTATTCTTATTATCTATGTACCTACATAGTGCTTAGTGGAATCATGATCAAGGATATTTGAGCCAGTGTAGTTCTTTTACAAAACTACTTGAATAAGTTTTCTACTTTTAACAGGGTTAGAAAACATGTCAAGTGGTGACCAAGAAGACGTAGCATTAGTAGGCCTCCCAATAGATAACTTATGACATCACTTGTTCGCCAACTCAATCAACTAACTATTTATTTGTGGCTTCAACAAAAAAAAACTAATTTTGCAGTTAATCGAATATAATCTGGTTTTCAGAGCTAAAATGATTTGTTAGATGATTTTCCCGAAATCGTTTTTTCATTGAAGCAAATTTTCTTTTGCATGTTTTCCTAGTTGCTTATTTTCCCGTTTTATTTTTCTACAGCAGCATATTTATTTTCACGGTTGTTTTTATTCCTTATCGCTTTTAATATAAATTGTCTCATTTTTCCTCAGCAGAAAATAGTTATTATCAATAGCTTTTTTTAATTTTTTTTTCTCCTGATTATTTTTTACACATAGCTAGTTATTCCCAATTGCTAGTTATTCCCTCGGCACGTCGCGACATCGTGGTATCGAAATAAAGTAACATGAATTCTAAACTCATTGAAATAAGATTCAAAATAACTTGATAGTAATAAAATCCTTTGCCGTGCCATGCCGTCAGTGAGCGCCGGCCCTAAATGAGTAGTCGACAGAAAATTCGCTGTCAAGGAATAATGCGAACAGAAATAAATGCGATTGTGAAAATTTTGCTTTGGGAATAAATGGGAGCTAAGAATTTTGCTTAAACAAATAATTAAACAAATTATTTGAAAAAACGCATCCAGGAATTAACTCAAGCTAAAAATTTCCTACCAGAAAATAATGCGAAAAGAAAATATTGAGAACGGGAAAATATGCATCTAGGAAAATATGCGAAAAGAAAATTTGCTTCAATGAATGAACGATTTTGGGAAAATCATCTAACAAATCACAACGGAACTGGTATTGCTTTATGTAACCCAGTTTTCTATCAATTTTACGGGTATGTATTACAATACCGAAGTATGAAAGACCAAATGTATTAAATCATCAAATGGGTCAAAAGACCAACAAAATTTTTTACTGAAACCGTTAACTTTTTAAGATTGTTATAAAACAAACCTAATGGGTTCTGTATGATGCCGTTTTAATAAATTCTGAGAAGTTTACGGTTTCAGAAAAAAATTGTGTCGGTCTTTTGACCCATTCGATGTTTTAATACATTTGGTCTTTCGTACTTCGGTATTGTAATACATACCCAATTTTACATAGTTTCAATGCACATTTTGACAACCAGATGGCCTAGTGGTTAGAGAACCTGACTATGAAGCTTGAGGTTCTGGGTTTGATTCCCGTGTCGGGGCAGATATTTGTATGAAAAATACGAATGATTGTTCTTGGGTCTTGGGTGTTTAATATGTATTTAAGTATGTATCTATCTATATAAGTACGTTTATCCATTGCCCAGTACCCATAACACAAGCTTTGCTTAGCTTACTTTGGGACTAGGTCAATTGGTGTGAATTGTCCCGTGATATTTATTATTTTTATATTTGCCATAATATGAAATAATATAGTAATGTACAACCAGTAACTACAATTGTCAATCTGGAATGTACAGAATTCAAGTAAAAGGATGAAAATTGAAAAACCACTGATTTTATCCGTTTTATTTAGGGTGACCTGCTTTTGACAAATTAATCCCCTTTTTTTACTCAGAAGGTTTAAGAATTCCGCTGTGCCCAAAAAAAAGGCAGCACTGAACCACATACATCCATGATTTTGAGCACCTTGACAGCTTTGATGTTCATGATGGCGACTGTATGAGCAAGATTATGAAATAGACAAATGTAGGGTAGTCCAATAAATTATTAATTCAATCTAATTTTTAAGCAAGTAGGTACAATCACTAATGAATTAAAGACTATTAGACGTAATTTAATCCTAAATCACTCATTAGGTGCGAAGGCAGTTAATGTGAAAGTAATTAGTAAAGTCAATAACAAATTATATTAATCAAAACATTAAAGAAATAGTGCGGATGCAAAGTATGATAAGCTACACTAGACTTTAATATCATACTCACAAGGTGTGAGGTTGCTCGCAGGTCCAGCTGGACGTAGAACCTTCTTCGTCTGGGTTCTCAGGCCTCTTGTTGAAGAAGTAGTACAGAGCGGCCCCTACGCCGACTCCTATGGCCGCGGCCGCCAAACCAAGACCGCGGCTTGGGCAGTTATTCTTCTGCCGATCTTCTTCGCGCAAACTCATCTTTATTCCTGAATATTGCGTTGTTCTTAAAATCACCTTCAGACTTCAGTCCACAATTATAATATTTTCGTTCCGTTTGTGTTTTGACATTGACGTTGACAGATAGTGGTGACCATAGAACTTCACTCAACAAGTCGAAATTATCGATTGTGGTTTGGTAGGAGTCGAAAAAGCATTGTTAAATCTTTAATAAATACTCTTATAATTCAATAAGGAGTTCAAATAATTAATAATCACTGCAAAAGTTGAAGTTTTTGAACTGTTCACTTAAAAACAATAAATAAAGATAATTTGATTAGTATATACGTTTTTGCCTACATTTCACGCTCACGCCTTGAGAAAAAAAATTGTACGTTCCATTATGCAAAGGAGCTTTACAAAAATTCTTCAAAAATTTAATAATTTCGGTTATTATGAAATATGTTGAGTGTTATACTTTTAATTTTTTCGTTAATTTATTTTGTTTGATGATTTGTTTGCATGATGATACTATAATTAATCACTTAATCACTCTGTTATACAGTTATTTGACGTTTACTTACTATCATCACGTACAACTATTAAGTCCATGCGTACAACGAAACAGTAACATTGTATTATAAAGGTAACGCCACCAGAGTTGAGGCCACGCACACAACCACATCTCATGTAATGACTTCGGGATTTTGACGTTGTATTTTGTATTGAGTATTGAATTGAAAGCGCGTATTTCATTATAATTAAATACTTATACGGGGAATCGTAATAAAAGTAACTCTTGTTTAGTTGCATAAGTGTCTTATGAAGTTTATTTAATCGTGTGTATCGTGTATCGGTAACCTACGTTACTATCTGTTTGATCAATAGATGGTTTCGTTGAAAACTAGCACAATTTTATTAAGTCAGTTAATAACCGTGAAAGAAAATAGTGCCTTGATAGTGCCTATTGTATTGTAAGTAAGATACATAGATAAGATAATGTCATTTACATGTAATAATCAGCTCTTGTACTGTTGCAATCGCACCCGCTTACTAAAATAACCGAGTTTAAAGTTGTAGATTTTTTGCGCAGTGTCGAAATATCATAATTTGTAATATGTACTAATAGTATAGTAAATAGTTTGGCAAGTGAATCTTGGCTCTAAAAACGAGCGCCAATTTATTTTCTTCGTCTGTTTAACAGGGTACGAAAAAATCCGTTTTTTATAATAAATATGAAAAATCCGATTTTTTGATATAGGTATATCGGATATATATATCCAGGCTAAGAAAAAGAAGCGATAATGAGCCAACGTTTGTCAAAAAGGGGTAATTTGTCACTTTATAGGGGATTCCCTAGAAAGTGAAAATTATTAACAATAGGAGCACCAGGGAATCCCCATTTTTTTATTACCTCATAAAATAAACCTTATATGATATGAAGTTAAGGTTTGAATTTCAATAAAAAGTTCTCCAAAATTTTTAGTTCAGAAGATAGGAAAAAAATCAATGTTGATATATGTATGTTTTAGGATGTTTTAAGACATGAGTGATCCGTTTATTTTCACTATGAGCGAACCCTGCTGTTTAGACAGGGCCGCAGGGTAAGGTCTGGGATCATAACCAAACACCAAATTAAAAAAAAAACCTGAGGCCGAGACCACATTCTTTGTCATTCATCTATCACATTTGTAGCCATCCCCGTATGAGTATTTCTCAAAGTATGATTTTTTAGAACAAATAAGCAATAAATAATAAAACATTTAATTATTAACTATTTTTTATTTCACTCATTCTCACAGGGTAAAGAAACGGCCCATACAGCCATTGTAGGACAGTCTTAAGACAAGTGGACTTTATCATTAAGATTTGAATCTTATAATTTCCAGGTGAAAAATGGAAATGCTAATGAAAGGTATCATGATCAGCGCAGCAGTAGTTGCGGCAGCTGTGGCAGTGGCTGTGGAGTGGTGGCAGTACCGGCAGGTTCCTGCGCGGTATTCCACGCACGGGGAGCGCGTGCAACGGAACTGAAACTAGGTAAACCACACCAATAGGCCTCCAGTGACTGACATGACAAACTTTTTTTTACAATAAACTGACCCATGATTGACCACTATCTCACCTGATGAAAAATGCAGATGAGGCCAGAGGTAAATGTAACTTGATCATGCTTTGACTTTGCCTATCTTTGCTAGTTTTCTTCTCATAGTCAAAGTCAAAATAACTTTATTCAATTTAGGCTACTACTTACAAAATTAAAAGAATCTACAACTGGTTCTGAAAAACCCTGTTGGGAAGAATAAAACAGAGCTACAATATAATTCAATTACATGCATCTAAAATTCTGAACTAATTAATACAACAAATTTTTTGAATAGCCTCAGGACTAGCGTTGCATAACTATCGATAGTTTGACTATTGATAGTCGACCTTGAAAAATAGTCACAATATCGATAGGCCTATCAATAGTATCGATAGTAATTTCAGACCAATACTATTGATAGACATCAATACTATTGATACTCTCGATAGTATTGCTTTCAATAGTATCAATACTATCAATAGTATTGCTTTTCAATAGTATTGATACTATCGATAGGCCTATCTTATATTGTGACTATTTTTCGAGGTTTCAATAGTATTGCCGATACTATCGATAGTTTGATCTATTGTTGGCAATGCTACTTAGGACCGATGTGGATTGGAATTATTTCCTAATACCATTATTTTGTTGCAGATAAAAATTGCTCTCATCTGATCTGAAAAATGGAGTGGAGCAGCAATAATACTGAGCTTTAATATGATATTATCAAGTATTTTTAACACGCTTTTTTGTAACCTTTTATTACCAACTATCTAAATAACACAGGAAAATTCACACCAATTGATCTAGCCCCAAAGTAAGCAAAGCTTGTGTTATGTGTACTAGGCAACGGATAAATATACCTTCTTATATATAAAATTCTTGTGTCGCGGTGTTTGTTACCAAACTCCTCCGAAATGGCTCGACCGATTCTCATGAAATTTTGTGTGCATATCGGGTAGGTCTGAGAATCGGCCAACATCTATTTTTCATACCCCTAAATGTTAAGGGTGCGGGGGGATCCAAAATCTGCTCATTTATTGCCTATACTCTAAGGCGGAACAAAGTTCGCCGGGACAGCTAGTATATAGTTAGATATTAAACATCCAAGATTTGAGCACACACATTCGTATTTTTCACACAAATATCTGCCCCGACCGGGAATCCAACCCGGGACCTCAAGCTTCGTAGTCAGGTTCTCTTACCACTAGGCCATCCGGTCATCTAAGAACCAGACCTGTCTGTTAGGACCACAGATCTAGTAATGAGACCTCTTATCTGGCTAAAAAGCCATTTTACCAGCACAGGCCTTAAAAGATTGCCGTTGCTCAAAAAATGGATTATTACTTTTATTACGATTGCTCTTCTCACTTGTACTGTTGTAGTCCTTCAATATCTGTACAGCCAACCGCATATCTACGCATACATAGACCTTATTACTGTAACATAAGGTTCATGTTTAGATATTTATGAACTCAGCTGTATTGCCGAGCGGATTGCTGGGTCGTTATACCTGGTTTACACTCGCGTACGAGTGGCGAGACGAACTGCGAGACGAGCAACGAGACGAGAGTGTGAATAGCCTCGCTCGTCTCGTGATTTGCAGGCTCGCGTCCGGAGCGAGACGACGAGACGAAGCACGAGGCGAGAGTGTCAATCAGGTAGAACATTACAAAGCATGGTCTTAGGTTTGATCACCAGTAAGATATAAGGTATGAGAAATACAAATGTTTGTTCTCGAGTCTTGGGTGTTTAATATGTAGGTATCAATTTATTTAACTATGGCTGAATTGAAACAATTACTTTGCTCACCCACAACCTTCAGCTAACACCACCACCAAAGCTACACTGACGCGTTTTGAACTCGATCAGAGCTCATCCCGAGTATCGCAACCGTTCACTATGCTACCAGATAACAAACTAAAACAAACGTTTTAACCTTTCACTGTAACTTCTCAAGTACCCACTTAATTTTTCTCAAACTACCTACCCACAAAAATTAATAAACTTTAATCGTCACGTAAAACTACCTTGAGTTTTTGTTTATTTACTGTTCAGACATGTTTTATTAATCCTAACTGTTACTGCTCAAATTAGACCCAAGCCGCAGCAAGGGAAAAGATATTAAATTTACCTGTTAATTAATAATAGACCCCATACTGTTGTACCTAATTATTTCCATGCACTCCAGAGCATCCAGACACTTATGCGGGTGAGCAAAGTAATTGTTTCAGTTCATTGATATGGACCCCCGCAGAGTAACGCCCGATTCAAAAAATTATTTAAGTACGGCAACCCGTTCATCGCCTCGTACTCAACACAAGCTTTGCTTTCAGTAGGACTGCGTTAACTGGTATGAACTGTACCGAGATATTTACTTTTCAACGCCAAGCCTACCCAAACATAAAGCTACTTTGAACCTTCTGCCATTGTGTGAAGATTACTTTCACGCTGTACTATGTGATGCATATGTCCGTCGTTCGCTTTGAATAGGTTAAAAGAATTACATTTTACTTGTGGGTACCGGAATTTAGCATAAACTCAAAAGTACACTAATAGCAAGGAAAGGCGACCAAGTGGGGACATCGGTTCTGGAAGGAAACAAGCAATATTTCTATTCTTGTTATTTCTGTGGTTAGGTGTAGTAGCTTAGAAGCATAGAGAAAGCACTTCAAACAAATCTTGCATATTGACTTTTACGCACTACGCACGCTTGGATAGACTTATAAGCTATAAGTATAGTATTGTTGACGAAGTTGTTTAATGTTTTTTTTTTTACCAAAATGTTATTAAATTAGGCAGTTATTTATTAATGTTAATGTAGATATTTATTTAATAAATAAGTTGTTAGAAAAGTGTTCTTAATTACCTTTTTTCACGTTTTTACTTAAATTGCAACACTCAACACAAAGTTGTGGTTTAAAAAAAAAAAAATCAAGACAATAAAGGCCACCACAAACCGGGGAGTGCGAGGCGTCGACGGAGCGTGCCCAGCGCGATTGCATTGCATTGGCCGTCACGACTAGATGACTGGTGCAGTGAAGAGGTTAAAATCGTATCAAATATCGTCGTTGTGCGGCCAAATCTGTTATATGTTCGATTTTAATCAAACCAATACCATAAATGTTGTGTTGCTATGCACCTATTTATCAATCAAAAATCGAACACAACAGCTTTGGCATGCCAACGACGATAATATCAGTTCTACAGAACAAATGGGACCTATTTTATTTTTATTTATTAGCCTATATTTGTGTCCCTCTGCTGAGCAAAGGCCTCTCCTCTTGACTTCCACATGTCCCTGTCCAGAGCTATACTGGGCCAGTCATTCGATTCCGCGTCTAGGTCGTCCCGCCAGCTCCGCCTCGGCCTGCCTTGCCGTCGGTGGCCGTCGCGCGGCACCCACCACGTGGCTGAGTGCGCCCATCTTTGTGGATGCATCCGGCAGACATGCCCGGCCCAGTCCCATTTAAGCTTGGCGGTAGCCCTTCCTACATCAGTGATTTGAGTTTTGGAGCGCAATGTGGTGTTCCGGATTCGATCAATCCTTTTAACTCCTAGTATGCTGCGCTCCATAGCTCGTTGGCAAACCTTAAGTTTGGATTTCTGGGTCTCAGTCAAAGACCATGTTTGCACACCGTAGGTCAAGACAGGCAATACACACATGTCGACGAGTTTGCGCTTTAGTGTCAGGGGAAGGTCGCCCTTCATGTGCTGTTTCATGGACCAGTAGCTCTTCCAACCATTTTCAAGACGCCTTTCGATTTCCTTGTCTTGCCTGTTGTTAAAAGAGACTACTTGGCCCAGGTAGATATATTCGTCGACATAGTGTATTGTCTGCCCTTGTATTTGTATCCTGCGTTTCGTGGCATTAGTCATGATTTGGGTCTTTGACATGTTCATCGTCAATCTAACCTGAAGGCTTGCCATGCTAAGTTGTTGTAGCATTTCCTCGAGTTCTTGGGCTGATGAAGAAAATAAGACAATGTCGTCGGCGAAATGAAGGTTAGTCAACCTCTCCTCTCCGACGGCAATCCCCTTGGATTCCCAGGAGACCGCCAAGTTCTTGAAAACTTCTTCCAGGACGCAGTTGAATATTTTCGGAGACAATGGGTCGCCCTGTTTCACGCCTCGCTCTATTCGGAATGATTGACCAGTTGACTGTAGCTTTATGTCAGCTGTGCTATTATGGTAAATGGCCTGAATCAAGTCTATGTATGTGGGCTCGATATCCTGACTGCGAAGGGCTGCAACTATTGTGGAGTGGTGGATGCTGTCGAACGCCTTGGTATAATCAACGAACGCTAAGTAGAGTGTCTTGTTGTATTCATTGGTTTTTCAATGATTTGGTTAACTGTATGAAGGTGGTCAGTAGTGGAGAAGCCAGGTCTGAATCCTGCTTGTTCTACAGGCTGATGTTGATCGAGTTGACCTGCAATGCGACGTTCTATTATCTTCATCTGTATATTATATAGATGGGACACCAGGCTTATGGGGCGGTAACTACCTATGTCACTTTTATCTCCCTTTTTAAACAGCAATATTATATTAGAATGACATAAATTCCGTGGAAAGTGGCCTGCATGTAAAATGTTGTTAAAAAAATTTGTCAAGTGCGGTAGAAGAGTTGGTCTTCCCAGCCTTAGTGCCTCAGTAGTCACACCATCGACTCCAGGGCTTCTACCATAATGCATGGTTTTTAAGGCACAATTTACTTCAGAGCTGGTAATAGGAGGGATGTTATCAGGGCAGGAGTATTGCAGATCGCTGGTGGTTTGGTGCGGTTTTGTGTATAACTTTTTGTAGAACTGTGTAGAGATATCTTGTATTTTGTCCTTGTTTCTATAAAGTGTGCCGTTTTCATCCTTTAAGCCTGTGATCCAGGATTTAGATCGCGTTACGCCCTCTTTAGCGACTCCGAGGGAGCAATTGTTCATAAGCGCTGATTTTACTAGCTCAGCGTTCAGCCGACGTATGTCTTTTCTAATATTACGCTTTACGTGGCGATCAAACTTATTAAATTCTGGTGTTCCCATTTGTAATGTGCTTCTTTTATCTAACAAGGACCTAGTCTTTACGGAGAGTTTCGTTAAATTTTTCCTTTCCATCTTAATTTTACTGCTTGCTAACCTAATACCATTGACTATTTGTATATATTGTTGTTCTGTGTCTTCAATGTCTAATTTTAAATCTCGGAAAAAGTTGCTAATTCTAAATTAAACTGCTCTTCGTTGTTAAATAACGTATTTTTATCTATGACTTTAATTTTATGTGCAAATAAAGTTTTGCGATGAATTTTCATGTTAAATGGGACCTAACCTAACCCTCTAAAAATAAAACGCACACGTAGGAAATATCGTCTATTTATTTATTGTATTAACGAACTAGCCGATCACGCATGACTCATACAGTCGAAACAAATCACAATCGTTTTCCAAAGGAACACAGGCACCAAAATGACTTGAAGCCGGCCGTGCGACGGCTAAATGCTTGCAAATGCTAAAAAAATCACGAGTCGCCAAGGAACCGTGTCAAAAGTTTAAAAAGAATAATGGACGAAATATACAATTGTCACTTGATATAAAGATATCATCATTTTAGCCAAAAGGCGTTCACTGCTGGCGTCTATTGTGAGGTCAGTTTGACAACTTTGACGTACTTTCATGAATACAAATACAATTTTAGATAAAACACAGATTGGTTTATAATTAAACGAGTCTATCGCAAGCAAGACCGTAACGTCAGACCTCACGATAGTAACACCATCTAGCGATATTCCAGCAAGCCCTTATTGATTATGTTGCTTCTACAATAGTGGCCTCTGCAAGCTATAACAATCCTGCCCAGTTTACACCAGTAAAACACGGCGCTAGATTGAACGCTACAAACTCTTTCGTTCGGCCCAGCAATGTTAGCAACTTGCACGATTGTTCGAGCTCCAAACTGAGCTTAAGAAACAATTACATATGGTTACAAAACGAGACATTTGATAACTGGTATTGGAAAAACCGTCGCACGACCCATAATCGGAAAGAAACACTCATTCTTTCCAGCACTTACTTCTAAGTGTGTTGCGATGTCTTTTATTGATTACATGGTTTCTGAAGACTAAAACCTTAGATTATTTATACACTAGATAGAGCTTCGTCGGCATGAAAACGTCCTGAAAAATATAAGCCAACTGTTGGTTTAAATGTCATTTGCCTCCCTTCAGTTTGAATGACGTAACGCGATCGTAATATGAAGCTGTCAAATAGATTTTTGGACGTTTTGTATCGCAATGTTTGCTACTGACACTCTATCTAGTGCATAAATATATCATAGTATCGTCACGTGTCAATACTGTATAGCTAAACCTTTTAAATGAGTCCACGCCCGAGGGGTAGATGACAAAGGGGGCCGGGAGAGGTGCGGGCGGCAGGCACACGAGGCGCGTTCGCCGCCCGCGCCTCTCCCGCTCCCCTTGTCGTCCTACCCCCACCCCTGTACCGCGCGGCCGAGGACTCATTGAAACGGTTTAGCTATTATAGTATTGTCAAATCAGGCAGTAGTTACCAATAGCTGTGGCAGTAGTCAGATAGTTATATGTATAGTCGATACATTAGGCACGTGGCGATAATCGACAGTTCTGCGACACTGGACTAAACCGGATTATACTAAGCTCGATACCATTCCCGAGCATTTTCATTTTAAAGGGAGCAATTTACTTTTTTAAAATGAGTACATTTTGGTGTTAAAAATCACGGCCACTGTCCATGTACATAAAGAAAAGTGTGCTTATTTTTGAGTCCGTTTTGTGACTTTTTCCCTGGCTCGTCACGAAACGGACACAAAAAAAATGTATGGAAAATTAGGGACGTGTTTTTTTTTCATCAAAAATCATAGTGTTCTTGATTCTAAGTAGGAAAACTCGAAATCATCCTCATTTAAATAAATAAATTGCGCATTTTAAAAATGAAAATGTCCTCCCGTCATTTCCGGCTATATTGTATTGTCCAATCGACTTTGGCCCCCGCGCACGGCAAGTTAGTATGCTGACCAGAGGCCGTATTGTCTAACGCTTTTGGCGCTTGCCTTCGCTTTCACTATCTCTTTCTCACAACGTTTTATACCGTTTGACAGAAAGAGATAGCGATTGCGAAGGCAAGCGTCAAAAACGTTAGACAATAAGCCTACAGAGCTCAAAGTAGTCAGGGGCGATGTATTGGCCACGTGCACGACGGTGGCGCCGCGTAGCGTTGACAACATTTACTTCCAATTTTGCGATGTTGTGCGCTGCGATCGTTATCTGTACCCCCACCACCCGCTTCGCACTTAGCCAATATCGCAACACACCACACAAATGCATGTACTTTGTAAAATTTTAAAACAACTTTCTACAGCTAACGTCACTAGACGTTCATAAAAAAAAACTGTTTTACGCGAAAAATAATAGAATTACAGTTCAAGTTTAATTTAGGAAAAAGCCACATCGTTTCAACATTTCGTTCGGGTCACTGGAAAATACGAGCAGTACCAGCCGCCTTCCAAATTTACGCAGAGAGACAATGATAATATTATGTATGTACATCGACACGCACACAATCATGAGAAAACCGTATTCGTGAAATAAAACAACTGTAGGAACATAATATTCATGATTCAGCTATGATTCAGCCAATGTCGATATTCAAGAACGTAAAATGGATTTTCTATGAACACATGTTCAACGATTGTCTAAGTTCTCGTGGTACCGGTGTAAGCTTTTATTGAGCCCTTGATTAGTAGCTAGACAGGTAAAGTATGATGGAAATGACATTTTCTTTAGTCATATTCGTGTCACCGTGTTTATACCCGTATACGACCTTTATAAGATAAATATTAAATACATTTGTGTGAACAAGTAAAAAAATATTTAATAAAATAAAAGCGTGATTTTCTGTTGTTTTTCTATTATTTTTCGCGCAGAACGCAATTAAACAAACTGACACAGTTAATTACATACAACTTAGGAAATATATTTTATGTTATTTAATTAACATCGATAAAAATAAAGAAAAGTGGATTTCTCGATTTGTATCACTACAAAATAAGGCGATGTATATACATACAACATTTTAAACGTCAAATCTGTGTACTTATGTAAAAGTTATTTCTTCAGTATTTTCGTTCAAATTTCACCTAATTTGAAAGAAGTCTTTAAAAAAAATGGCGTCACCGACTCGATTACAACTCAAGCGCAGTATATGGCATAAAAATACAAATAAAAAACCCGCTTTCCTTGATTTTAGAACCTGGCAACACCGCGCGCCGCCGCACGCAAAAAAAACCTATTTTGCGAATCGGAAGGTTTGTACTAAATCTTAGTTTATATAAAGCACTAACCTTGACAATTTTAACTGTATTATAAACATCAAAAAGTTATGTCAAGTCTTAAATTTTACATGTCAAAAATGCGTTAAGTTCTTGCAAGTTGCTTTTATAGGAATGGAGTTGAAATTAACAAATGAGCATACGGGGTAACGCGGTATAGTTAAAAAAAACCGCACTCAGACACCCGTAACACGATTTATACAGAATAATGTGGAGTATTTATTACACCTTTTGAATGCAATCTATGTTAAGTTTACACGATGACTTTTCGCAGCGTCAAATCTCGCCGCCAGGCCTTATATTTATAGATTTTCGAACTTCGTATCGTGCCGTTCTGTTGGCTCTAATAGTGTTGAACAGAAGAGCGATAGTGACGGCACGATACGAACTTCGAATTGCGCAGTGGCCCCCATGCACTTTCAAGAGCTAAAAGACCATAAAATTTCGCGCCAAATTGTGACGCTCCCAGCCAGTGTCGCCAGTGTTGAATTTAAAAAAGTCAGGAGATATTGCGTAAAAAAACAGTAGCTACTCAAAGATTTAAAAAACGTTTTTTTTTTTGTTACTGTAGATTGTTTATTTATTTTTATCTGAAGAAAAAACTTTAAATATTTTGCGTTTAAACGTTGTAAATTGTAAACAGGTTTTATAAAATGCAATGAATATGGAATTTTCCGTTAACAAACACCTCCTTAGCACAGTTTGGGAAAAACATTAGAACAATATTCGTCGGCCAATAACAGTAGATTTACTGTAATTCTAAAATATATTTTTGATAACGCATTATGTTAATAGTTTCCACGCCTGTATGCAAGCTGGATACAACAAAGGCCGAAAAGATATCCGTTCTGCGGTCGCCATTCTAAAACATTATTTCATCGGGGAGATTTTTTTTGGCACTACAAAATCGTCATCGTGTAAAGTTATCATTACCAAGATATCACCTACTGGCAGGCACAACACTACTTTGAAAAGCTCGTATCTACAAATAAATTGTTATTCAGAACTGAACCTTGAGACGCATTATTCAAAGTTCGGCTAGTAAGATTCTAGATTTCAAGATACGAGCTTTTTAAGTAGCGGTAAGGAGTCTTTGGCATTCAAAAGTTTTTTTCGTAAGTCAATTACGAATACATTATATATCTTATGATAATAAGCCGTACATTTAATATTAATATCTTAATAAACTACGCAACCAAATATATAGCAAATATATTTTATTAATATCATTTTGTCTTTACGACGTACTTTAGGCTTCTTATAACAAAAATATACGGAGATATATGTATTGCTTGTCATGTTAAATGATTGTACTTATTTTATGGCAGAAAAAATAACCTTGGATCTTCGTATTGTTTCAGTTTATAAAATAGAAGTTTTTTACAGTCAACGGCCGACAAATTGTACAAGTATGAAGTTTCTAAATATTGATAATAATATGACCCATTGCGCTGTGCCAGAATTTACTTCATTGCAGCCATTGACTGCGTAGAGATCATTTGAATTTTGAATTTTGTTCAACGGTTTAGCATAGTTATTTATTTGGAAATTAGAATCAAACCAAAGTATATTTTATAGTTATTATTGCACACAGAAATTAAACGCGACATAATGGCTTTTTCTCGTGACAACGGGCGATGAAAAACGTCGAGGTGAATTTAGCAAATAAAATGTCACGTTGGAGTCCTAGATGTAATAAATAATAACCGAGAGAAAATCGGGCAAGAGGAAAGTTAACACGTTCACAGTCCAGTGACCGATACGTGGGGCACAATAGCTCTTATTCCATTGTAATAAGGTTCTACTTTAAGGCACGGACAGGGAACGTGTTAATAAAAAACATAACCCTTTCCTTGCAGTCGGGTAAAAACCATCTTTGTAACATACCTGTATGATTTACGAAACTGAAAATACGTCTAAACAAGATTACTTTTTCTACCAACTTTCATATGGATAGGCATCCTTATGTATTCAATTAAATATGATTGGGGTTGTTGTAACTAAAATATAGACATGAAGTTAGTACAGGGGTCAGCAACCTATGGCTTTTCAGCTGCACAAAAATTATAAAATAAAATCTTTTTACCAACAAAACTCAACAATATCGCAAGATTCATGAGTGAGAACCATGCCTATCTTTCAGCCGTTTAAGTCCAGTAAAAAAAATGTAATTTATGTTAAGAAATACTATAAACACAAACTTTTTTGCTGCTCTAACGCATCCACTGCCGGGAACGCATATATGCGTTATCGTGACTTTAGCAACTCCAAACGCACAGCCAGCGGAGGCGCGACCGTGCGGTAGCGGTGACGGTTGTAGTATTCTAACTTGTATGAGCGAGTTCGCGGTACGGTACCGCACAACCGTTCATACAAGCAAGGATGATATAGACTAATATATATATTGATGTGTTAATAAATTAATTTATAAGTTAAAAAAATAAGACTACAGATATTTCATATCACTGCAAATGTATTATTAAGCAATATTTTTGAAAAATAATACATTTGTAGTAATATGAAACATCTGTAGTCTTATTGTTTTGCCTTCAAAGCCTCTGGCTATATTTCAGCGCCATCTAGATTTAATAATGGAACTACAAAAACCGCGGCCGATACGTACTATGGCGACTGCCAATCCAGTCTATACCATCCTTGATACAAGTTAGAATATTACAACCGCCACCGCCACGTCTCCGCTGTCTGCGTTTGGAGCTTTATAGTGCTCCGCTGTGCAGTTTAACCTTTCCAACGCTAACGACGGTTATGTGTGAAGACCAAAAAGCTGCACGAAAACTAACCATACAAATGTATGGTTAATTTTAGAAAATTAACGACGAAAATTAACCATACAATGAAGGGTCCACGGAAAGAACATGTCTAATCACTTTTTTTGAAAATTGAGATTTTAATCTCAAAATGTAGAGCTCGCAAAGGGCTTTAACTTACCATTATATTAAATAGGGATATCAGAAAGTAATATATATTTTTATCACTTTTAAAGAAATGGTTACCATAGTAATTGTTTGTGATGACTAACTTTCAAACCGCTGTAACTCAAATAGTGCATTGTGCATCAAGGGCCGTAAGTAGGGGATTACTAACGAGAGCCTATTAGAAGCCCGACGCCGGAGGCGGAGGGCTTTTAATGACTCGAGTTTGTAATTCCCTTACTGCCCGTGATACACACAATGATTTTCATCACACTGCGAGGAAAAAAAATCCAAAAATGAAATTATTTTGTCTCTAAACACCACATTCTGCCAACATGCTACAAAAATACTTACTAAAATTATTGCAAAACTATTTGATATAAATATAAAATATAAAAATAACGAAGTTTCATGAAGCGTAGACAAGTTTTGTGTAGTAAAATTGGGTTATAGCTAAGTTTTAAACATATAAATAAAACGTCGGCTGACTTGACACCTCCTTAGTCTGTTTGAAAATTTTAATACTAAAGTTAGAACTCCCTTGGGAAGAAAAACTGTACGTAAATCCATAACTCCCTTAAGAACAAATTAGGCCTTTGACATTTAGTATACAGGCAAGGAATAACACCATTGACGAGCAAGTGTGATGAAAAAGTTGTTTAGGTGATTAGAATAGACACGTTCTTTCCGTGGACCCTTCAAATGTATACAAATGTAAATACAGTATACGGTTAATGTTCGTGTCACAATGGAAAAAGTTAATGGTAATTTTAACTACCTGCTAACGCAGCTTTAACAGTGTGCAGCTTTTTCATCTTCACCCATATACGCGTCACAAACAACAAGTGATCTTCACACAATGACATAAAGTTCAAAGTAGCTTTACGTTTGCTTGAGGCTTGACGTTGAAAAGGTTAGAACGATGTTTCTTTTCTTTTCCCGTACGCGCATTTTTAATGGACTTTGGATATGACCACACGGCATGGTTTAGGCGACAGTGGACTTAAAGGAAAAATGACGACGTATAAAAATGTCTACTTGAATAATTTTGTCCTAGGATAATTTTAACA
Source organism: Archips xylosteana (assembly GCA_947563465.1). Taxonomy (NCBI): domain Eukaryota; kingdom Metazoa; phylum Arthropoda; class Insecta; order Lepidoptera; family Tortricidae; genus Archips; species Archips xylosteana. The sequence continues at coordinate 7,905,141 of OX387370.1, forward strand.
AGATACCTATATTTCTGTTGCAGTATAAAAATGTCGCTCTGTTATTGTCTCCATATATAAGAGGTGATAAATAAAACTTTGCCGAAGTATAAAAATTACCACTTGAATGATGAATTCGGTTATACTGTGATAGTAGACTAGACATTATTATATTTCGACTTATTAGACTAAGACATTTGAATATTTTGGATTTTTGATACTTCGACAAATTTATTTCTTAAAAGTATACATTTTTTATACATCGTCATTTTTACTTTAAGTCCACAGTCGCCTAAACCCACGGGATGTGTCCCGCTTTTCTACAATAGTAAAAACATGGTATGTGTTGAAAAGATTGTTAAATATTAGTACAGTAAAATTACATAAAGTTTACCACTGACAGATGGTTTGCCTTCATTTCATATTCAACTCCCGTGGAGCGTCCCGCTCTAAATCCTACCCACCGTTGTGTGCACACCCGTGCGCACAGGACGCTCGACGGTTTAACGACCTACAAATAAAGGCAATTTTAGAATACTGTTACCCGCGTTTGCGGATTTTGTAATAGCTACTTTATTTGTATGGTGTTAAAGTTGGAAATGAAATAAAGGCAAGCCATCTGTCAGTGGTAAACAAAAAGTAAACGTATTGTTGCCGATGCGCAGCGCACGGCTTCGTTCCTGTAGTTACTTTCTTCATACTATACTTTAGTTCAACGTATTGGAGTGAGGTGGTTGTGTACTTGTGTGCGACGGCGCATGTGTGTGCGTTTACTCGCGCAGTTTCAACGCGTGGTCCTTGATGGCGCCACCGTCGCCTTCGGACACGAAGCGCTTGCGCCCTCTGCAACAGAAAGATCTTTTAGGACGGATAGCCTAGTGGCTGGAGCCCTGACTACAGAGCTTAAGGACATTTCGAGTTTTAGGGAAAACTATAACAAACGCAACAAAAAAAGAATTAGAGAAATCTACGACTAGAGGAAATAGGGATCTACGAATAGGGGACGATACCTAACTTGGAAGATTCCGTACACATACGAAATCCTTAGAAAAATATTACTTGATTTTTTCGTAATGGCTACGGAACCCTATCTTGGGCGTGTCCGACACGCTCTTGGCCGGTTTTTATATAATACAGATAAGGTTTTTTTTGACGAGTGCCTGAAAATGACGCTGAGATTGGGCAATTTTCATTTTCAAAAATAATCATCATCAATCTAATATATAAAAATCTCGTGTCACGGTGTTTGTTACCGAACTCCTCCGAAACGGCTTGACCGATTTTTATGAAACTTTTTTCTCCATAATCGTTAGGTCTGAGAATAGGTCGTAGGATATTTTTTATACCCCTAGGTGGTATATGGCAAAACAACGTTTGCGGGATCAGCTAGTAAATAATAATAATCATCGGATTACAGAAAAAAAAAAAACTACAAAGCGATGTTGTTAGTGTTGCGTGGCTACCCTACATTTGACAATGACAATAAAAAACCAAGTGCGAGTCGGATTTGCACACGAAGGGTTCTGTACCATTATCTATAATGCCAAGATCAGATGTACCGAGTAAAATCGTGCGAGTAGCATTACATTGCGGCTCTCAATCGGTCACTTATAACTCGTTAGCCCCGCGGCCCTGCAATGTGTGATCTTGGCATAAAAACAGCAGCTGTCAGTCTCGTCGAGCAGAGCGGTGGCGCGCAGTGCGCGTTTGGCAGCAACCGCCGTGAACCGAAACAGTCGAGCTAAACTCGCTCATAGACGTGATTTTTTTCACAACTCTTCAGCTTTATAATACTGTTATAGATCAGTGAGTGTTACCTGCTCGGCATGCGCTGTATGACGGCGGGTCCCAGGGCGAACTTCTGCTGGCAGCGCTCGAGGAAGCGGTCCAGCATGATGTACGCCAGCGGCACGTCCAGCACGATGTCCGACATGTCTTCCAGCACGCGGATGAAGCCCTGAGGAAGATTGCACCGTAAAAACCGGTTGTCTGTAAAGTCGGTTTACGGACGATAGTTTAACGTGACAACGTCATAACAAAACATTCAAAAAAAAACAAAAATGAAACCAGGCGGTCACCCATCCAAGTACTGACCGCGCCCGACGTTGCTTAACCTCGGTTGTCAAATATCTTGAAAACCGTGCATCCTACGGCAAAATCAATGAAATTTTTATCCCCCCTTCAAGGCTGCGTTTTCACCAGAGATGTGCGAGGATGCGTTGCGAGGGATATGTTTGTCATGAACCAATAGAAACACTTCATTCACTTAGGACCTTTTAAATGAAGCGTTTCTATTGGTTCATGTCAAACACATCCCTCGCAACGCATCCTCGCACAGCTCCGGTGGATACGCAGCCTAATATACCCCCGCACCCCCAATTAAAAATTACCCGAGCGCTAGTACTAAGATTGTACATTCTGGCGTTCACTGCTCTCTCTTGTACGTTACATTGCGTCATCCTTTTTCGTGCGTGCAGCGTTCATCGATTTATTAGATGTTGTCACGTCAAAAGCTAAGCCCACCAAAAACATATTCATGTAAAATGTTGCCAAGACGAGGCCATATCCCTTGCACTGTCAAAAAGTTATCAGATCTTAGATGCAGCCAAGCTTCCTATAGCTAAAGTTTAAATTAGTCTTCGCCCGCGGGGTACAGAGGCGCGGGGGTAGATGACAAAGGGAGCGCGCTCGCCGCCCGCACCTCTCACGGCCCCCTTTGTCGTCGTACCCCCCCACCCCTCAAGACTCATTTAAACGGTCTAGCTGTAACATGGACTTAATACCTAACCAGGACTGAGTACTAACTTTTATTAGTCAATCAAAAGTGACCCACATTACCAAGCCTTACAGTTTAATAATGGCAACTAGAGACAGCGGTCCGAGAGATTACATACAAACTAGAGAAACTAGTGTATTGTGTCCGACTCGCACCAGTACTTGATCACCCTAATTAGAACGAGATGCAAACCACTAGTTATTTTTTTTTACGGCCTCACTTTTTTGTCGCAGTACTCAGTCCTGGTTAGGTATTAAGTCCATGAGCTGTAACTCTATCTACACGCCATAACTTCACAAACTTTACACCATAGACAAAATATGTGGCTTGGCCGTAGGATTCTAAACATGGGTGTTTTTTTGGGCAGAAACATCCACAATAGGTGTTAACTATATTCATGATTCCGATCTAAAAAAAAGTCGAAAGAATATCCTCGCTATTCTACGTTAAATCATTGTCACGCAGTCACTCGTTTGTGGGCATTTAAAAAAAAAAGTGGAAAATTTACTTTTTTTTCAAATGAAGAAATTTTGGGGTTTTCTTACTCAGAATCAAGAGCACTATTGATTTTGATGATAAAAAAAATGCCCCTAATTTTTGTCTTAGCTTTGTGACTTTTTTTTCATACAGTTTATAACTTTATGTGGCTCGTCACAAAACTGACAAAATAGAATTGAACAATAACGATTTTTTTCAAGAAAAGTGTACACTTTGTTTTTGAAAATGGTCTTCTGTAGCTACGAAGGGGGTAGGTCGCTTAAACCCTCCACAGACCGCAGCGCGGGGCGTGCGCGCGAACGGCGACGAGGCGTGCCCAGCGCGGTGCATAACTCTGAATCATATACGCTGTGCCGCGCTGCCGGTGTGTCACCGTATATATGATTCAGTGTTATAGACCGTACAATTAGTCTGAACAAGGATAGTGATAGTAAAGCCCCTTACCCTATCCATCTGGTCAGGAGTGACGAGGGTGCAGCGATGCAGTTCCGCCAGGAACGTGGACAGCTGTTCCTCCACCGAGGAGTTGATCGCCGCCAGAGCCAGGAGCACCGTCTGAAAGCCACAGTAGGCTAATCTGAACATTTACAGAGCATGTTTCGGCATATAAGAATGAGCATCCAGACAGATCGAATTTTGCAAAAGATTTGTTATAATGAAATCGTTCATTATTATTATTAGAGTCTGATTCTTACAAAGTGTTACGTTATTGCGGCAAGGGGTTGCGTCTGGATGCTCTGGAATGCATGGAAATAATTAGCTAAGTAAAGTTTTTTGAAGAGGTGCTAATTATATTTTTTTTCGACAGTGGTCGACTTCAACACCAAGAAACTGGAGCTGTTTTATTTTTATCTCCTTTTATTTATTGGAAATATTTTTTTAAGTGTTTGACATGACGTTTGTGAGATTTTACGGCTGACAAGCGGTTCGTCCTCAGTACTAATAAGAAATAGAAAAAAAAACGAAAGCAACTGTCGCTTCTGTCAATGTCAAATGAAATCTAACCGTTTGCGTTTCGTTTGCTTTGCGTTGTCCAAGAATCAGTTCCAAAATAGTGATCGAAAGTATTCAATCGTGATCCAATTATCGTGCATAGGTCGTGGAGAAATGCAGTAAAATTGAAAGTCCGGATTTTATGCGGAGGTCGATAAAAATAGTCCAAAAATCACACTGAGCACACTAAAATGCAAAGCAAACGAAACGCAAACGATTTGACATTGACAGAAGTGACAGCTCACTTCGGTTTTTTTTCTGTTTCTACTAAGTTCTGAGCACGTACGGCTTGTCAGCCATAAAATCTCACAAATGTCATCTCGAACACTTAAAAAAATATTTCCAGTAAACAATAGGAGATAAAAATAAAACAGCTGCAGTTTCTCGATCTCCAGAACGTCGACTGTCGAAAAATAAAATAATTAGCACCTCTTCAAAAAACTTTACTTAGCCAATTAGATACAACAGTACGGGGTCTATTATTAATGAACAGGTAAATTTGGTATCTTCTCCCTTACTGCGGCTTGGGTCTAAGTTGTGCAATAATAATTAGGATTAATAAAACATGCCTTAACAGTAAATATCAAAAATTCAAGGTAGTTTTATGTGACAATTAAAGTTCATAGCTAGGATATGGTTATAACTGAAAATGTGTCTACTAGAAATTTGGATGCAATGAAAATATATCTTCTCGAATTTGGACATCTCAGGAAACGGATCTTGTAGGATTTGGTTATTAGTAAATAAATATTATGTCTACTAGAATTTGGATGCTACGGGAAACGTATTTTCTCGGATTTGGATATCTTAGGAAATGGATCTTCAAGGATACATGAATACTGGAATATTGTAGAATCTTATAGGATTTTGGTGTTTTAAGTAACAGATCGATCTCTCATGCCTAAACAAGCGCATGGCCTCAGGTACTCCTTCAGGAGCTGGTTCTGGCAATGAAGAACTACTGGCCTGATGATGATGATTATATCTCATAGACGTGCTCGTGGTGCAAATGCAGCACATTCAATTCCCTCCGCAACGCATGGCCTCAAGTACTCTTTGAGGAGCTGGTTCCGGCAATGAACTCTGTCCGGTGGCCGTACCTCGTAGACGAGCTCGTGGTGGAAATGCGGCACTTCCAGCTCCCTGACGCAGCGCATGGCCTCGGCGAGGTCGCTGCACGTCAGGTACTCCTTCACCAGCAACTGGATCTGGCGGATGAGGGACTCCACAGGCCTGGGGGAGGAAGGTCATGTTAAATACTGGCAATTAAAAAAACTCGCACGAAGAGTTCCGTACCATTATCTATAAAAATGCCAAAAAAAACACGTTATTGTACGGGAGCCCCCCTTAAATATCGGTTTTATTTTAATTTAATTATTTATTTTGTAAAGGGAATATATAACTAAATATTCTGCGAATATTTCAAGAGTCTACTTCAAGCGTCTACTTGCCGTTATCAATATCGAGCAAAAACAAGAATTGTGTAATTAATTGAGCATGTAATAGATTTTGAGTAATGAAGGTGTTTTGACATCTGAATTTGTATATATTTTTATTCTTTTTGTTTTTATTGTTATTATTGTAATTTTCAATCAGAAATAAATGAATCTATCTATCTATCTATCTATCTATCAAAAGTGGCTCCAAATAGTTCGTGTAACATTACACACGGCGCTGCTTCGCCAGTTCCTTTTGCTTGAACTTGGCTTGACACGCTGCCGTGCCTAAATAGGTTGTTACACACCTGATGCCGCCGCCGACGCCCCAAATGTTGTCGAGCCGCACGAGCCCCTGCTTCATAGAGAACAGCGTCTCCGCGCGATGTAGGGCTTGCCTGCAAAGAAATAGTAGCCACTTATAATATACTTGTTGTTTATGTTTATCGTTCCTTCACCCTGGCTCGCCCACACACACACATACGCATCTCTACTCTCACACCATCTGTATACCACAGATAAGCCATAGACTGACTTCCAGTCTCCGCGCGTTATATTATATGTGACCGAGACAGGTATAGATAGAACCTCCTTGTATTTATTAAGGCCATCTCTCACCGACCTACATTACATTGTTGTAGAGGCTAGAAAGTAAGCAACAGATGGACGAGTTAGTTTGAGGGCCGACGGAGTCCATCTATTGCACTTTTGGCCGAGACTAAACATTGTGCTTTTCACGATTAATGCGAGGAAATAACAATTAAACAATCGAAACACTGCGTTTGCTCCCGCCGACTTTACTTTTTCTTTAGTGACATAATTATTTTTTTTAAAACGAGCTAGTCCATTTTTATTGGCCAGTACCCAAAACCACATAATTAAATAAATAAAATCCTCATCCTCCTCATGTCCGGCCTGGCTGTTCAGCCAGTGCAGTGCAGTGTGCAGCAGGCTTAAAAAGTTAATGCTGTGGCTTTTTTCATACTTAAAAAAAATTAAAGCATTTTGTGCATATTATGCGTTTAAGGAAAAAAAACGCCTCATTAAAGTCATGAATGATGCATTCTCATTGGTTAATTTAATTTCAAATGCAGCAGACGATTACTTTCGATTGGTCCAATTGTCGTTTCAGCTCGCCGGGAATGAAATTAAGAAATTATTTTTCAAAAAGTCGTATCGTATTATGAAATACATATATTGATACATCCTGTTTTCATAATGTGTTACATTGTTGTCGTGTTTTGCGCGCCACAAATGAGTCAGCTGTTAAATGTACATATATATATATAGGCAGTTTTAGTTATCTATGGCCACATTTTCGAGCAGTGTCGTGAAAAGCTATATTTAACTTCACTCAGGGTTAGGAGATACTATTGAACTTGGTACTAGTATCGATTAATGAAAATAAGTAATACTTTTGCTAAAGATCCATAGTATCGCCTAATTTTCACTATCGATAGTATTGCAGAATGTCGATATTTTCGATAGTACTATCGCATTATCGAATATTTGTCAAGTTCAAACTATCGCTATCGCAACAACACCGGGCCGGTGCGTCTCACGCTGGGTCGACAGCTGCGTACCGCGCGGGAGGGCTGTGGCTCGTTTGGGACCCTATGTCGTAAATGCGGGGGTGGAGTGTCAAACACTGGGTCAGCACTGTCTATTTAATAGAGTTAGCAAAGCGTTCTCTCTGTTGCATTTTGTATGCAAATGATAGGGACAAGAAACTGTCAGTGGGCGTCAACAATCGCACGTCGATGGCGGGCTCGGCTTGCATGCCGTTTGTTGGAATGTTTTCATCTGTCTCTCGTACCGTCTGGCATTGAATTTTCTCAAGTAACAAAAAAGCTAAACGAGACAGGGAACCGGATGCTTCAAACTTATTGACGTAAACCTTTGACAGAATTAAATAAGTTCTACTTACTAACAGTAAAGAGTATTCGCATTGCAATTGCCTATTTTAACAAAAATTAGTAACCACCGTATGAGAGACAGATGTTGATTAAATTTTGACAGGCATGTAAACCTATCTTGTGCCGGTGCATCGTCCTTATCGCTGACCAATTACGTGCATTCTCTGTTTTCTAGTACTAACTCTGTTGCATACCTCGCGGCGGGGTTGGGCGGCTGCGCCAGGTGCTGCGTGACGAAGCGCGGCGCGAGGCAGTCGTCGGCCACGCAGCGCGCGATGAAGTTAGACAGCAGCACCACCGCGTCCGGCGTGTCCAGCACCAGGTCCGGCAGCTTCTCCAGTAGGTGCTCGAACGCTGGACATTAAGTTAAATAAGCTCTTTAGGGTGTAACCGGCTAGCCGGTCGGAGAAATAACAAACTATGTACTAGATAAAAATATAATACAGTATAAAATATGTATATACAAATTGTTCCAGTCAGTGCTGCTCTTCAATAAAATAATAAAAAAAACACTGGCCTAGGTTTTCTGGACAGGTGGGAAGGCAGGGCAGGGTATTCGAGTAGCCTCGGAGCGTCCAATAGGGGGTTCAAGCTTCACCGGCGGTCTGCTCCGAGGCAGTAGAGCAGAACGTTCTTAGGTAGGTTGGAGCGTGGAATCGTAGGCAGAAGCGGAAAAGGAAGGGCTGCAATAGCGGCAGCCCTTTATAATACAAGCAACTCGGTAAATTAGTATTTTTACCGAGTATAAATTACAATTATATCGAAAGAAATCAATTTTCGGCATAAGCCTTGCCCAATTGGGATGTCCCAATTTTTGGCAACGTATAATAAATCGAAAACCGTTTGGAGAAATAGGCTTTGTGAAGCGTTTTCAGAAATCAGATTCCAAAAATATGATAATCTGAATTAAATAAAGAAAATTTAAGTAATGACCTTCATTTGACCCCTGCAGTGAATCGTCACAAAGGCAGATATAAAGCAGGTCTACACTCTAAAGCAAATTGACAGTTTGAAATGTTGCTGTCCTGCTTATAATAGCAAAGAGTGACAAAGACAGAACTTTAATCACATGATGCACACCTGGCTTTAAACAGTTGTCATTTATCATAAAGTCCGAAATGTATACAATACTCGCAATGTATTTTTACAAATTTAATTATTAAATTACTACGTTACAAGTAAATATGAAAGAATTTAAATATCAGATTTTAATAAAAAATATCTATTTACTATCACACCATTAAACAAACAGGAATAATCGAAGCTAAAAGAAGAGAAATAAATAAAACTATTTTGTCATGGTTCATTTAGGACCCTAAGCCGTGCTTGTAATATTGACAGTGACAAGACAAATCAGGGGCACTACTACAAAATTCGAAGTTCGTATCGTATCATCCCTCTCACTCTCGTGTCAAATCATATTAGCGTGAGCGGGACGGCATGAAACGAAGTTCGAATTATGCACTTCGTAGTAGGGTCTCAGTAGTGCCGTGGTAGTGCCACAGATTATGTTATGTACGACTTGAATTTTTCTAGGCTATGGAACGTGGCTCTCTCACTGTGACGTCATCCAACGTATTTCTAAAAAAAAATATAAAAATTAAATACTCAACCAAATTCAAAATCGATGAAAATGGTGTCTTAAAATATCCTATTCTTTCCAAAAAAAAATATAAAAACTATAGGTTATTTTTTTTGGTGCATCCCAATTGTAGAGCCAATCATGAAAAAAAAACAAAAGAAAATCAATAGTTCAGAATTTAGAATTTTGTTTTTCTGTAAGCGGCCAGTTGCGCACCACGGAGGTTTGCCGTGTTACAAGGGTCCGTGCCCAAAGCGTGCCAACGGGACCCCATTAGAGATAATCTACGATAACATGGCCCGCCCCTCCACAATTCAAGAAGTCTTCAATATGTTGTGAAAGTATTTCTGAAGCACACCAAAACTTTCAACGCATGTATGCGTGTTGAGACAGCCGTCAAACAAAAGCAGATACTACTAAATAAAAATTCTTTCGTAAATATGTGACTAAACACATTGAAATAGTAACGTAGAGGGGCGGGCCATGTTATCGTAGTTTATCTTTACTGAGACTCTGCTGTCTGTCTGTCCGTCCGTCTGCCCCAAAGTGTGCCAACGGGAACCTATTACTGAGACTCCACTGTCTGTCTCTCACAGGGCTCTATCTCCTGAACCGTAATAGCTAGACACTTTGAAATTTTAACCGATTATGTATTACTGTGGCTGCTACAACAACAAAATTAAACATTAAGGGGGTTTCGGACAACCAACATAAAACAATCCCACGCTGCGTACATTTTACTTAAAAGCAGGATTCTGCTAACACTGGATTATTGTAATTACGGCTGTTTACGGCGTATGTTTTGACATACCTACAAATTTGGACGGAACCCTCGGTGCGCGAGTCCGACTCGCATATGGCCGGTTTTTTTCACCCGACTGTCGAAGGACGGTTATGTTTTAGCATTAGTTTTAGGTTACGTATGTATATATCATTCTTTGGCACGCCCCTGCAGCCTAAACGGCTCAATGGATTTTGAAGTGTGAAGTTGTAGCAACACTACCGCCACGCTACCTAGCGCCGGACAGCGGAACTACATTTCGCGCAGCCGCACAAGCAGCCTATCAAAGTTTTGTCTTCGGTTTAAAATATCTTAACTGTCAATACTCACGAAAACGAAATAAAATTATTATTCACGATAATACTGTTTGACCCTTTCTAAACTGGTGACGCCCTAGATTGAAAAAAGACGCAGCCTTTTTTGGAAGGATAATCAAGGATCGAACACAATTCGTAAGTCTGCAAATCGTTTTCGAAAATGTCGACGAACAAAGACGAATTTTCCAACGCAATGTCAGATGACGATCATGAAAAAATTGAAAATAGTTTTCCATTTCGCACTGAATCCTTTCGAGTCGGAGTAAAAATACCACCATTTTGGCCACAAGAACCCGCCGTTTGGTTTGCCCAGGTAGAAGGCCAGTTTGCGTTATCAAACATAACGACCGATGCGACGAAATTCCACTACGTACTTTCGCAACTGGAACACCAATACGCAGCGGAAATCAAGGACATCATTGTCAATCCACCCACTTCTAATAAATATGAGAAACTGAAAAGCGAACTTATCAAACGCCTCACAAACTCCAGAGAGAAGGATTTGCAGAAATTATTAATGCATGAGCAGCTAGGCGATCGAAAGCCGTCGGCGTTCCTTAGACACCTTCAACATATCGCCGGTCCAGACGTTCCTGAGGACATTTTGAAGGCTATTTGGACCAGTCGCTTACCTCTAAGCATCCAAGTGCTCATAACTTCGCAACCGCACTCCTCGTTAAATGAACTAGCTGAAGCAGCAGACAGAGTTTGGGATGTTTCTCCTGGATTGGCCGGTATGCACCAAATAGCAAGTACCTCAACTAGTCCTGCTTTGGATCAGATGGCAAACCAGATTGCCGAGCTTTCCAGACAAGTGCACGCCTTGACGACCGAAATGCACTCGAGATCCCGCTCAAAGTCAAGACGCGGAGGCAAGCAGCAGTATCGCGGTCGCAGCAAGAGCCAACGTCAAGCACGTAGTCACAGCCGCTCGCAGTCAAGCTACCGCAAGTATCCTGTATGTTGGTACCATTCGAAATTCCAATCGCTAGCAACGAAATGCGTGAAGCCGTGCGACTTTGCTTCGGGAAACGCACCGGGCAATCGATAATGGCGGCCAGCGATTGCCACAGTTCCGGTCGCTTATTTGTCACGGATCAACGTACAAAAATGCAATTTCTCGTCGATACAGGAAGCGATCTTTGCGTTTTTCCACGATCTGCACTACGCGAATACCGACCTAAAACCACATACCAACTATATGCCGCAAATGGATCTACAATCAGCACATATGGTTATACTGAACTCAACCTAGATCTTGGTCTCCGAAGAGAATTTAGATGGCAATTCGTCGTGGCTGACGTCACTAAAGCAATAATCGGTGTCGACTTCCTATCTTTCTACAATTTAGCCGTCGACTGCCGAAACAAACGCTTGCTAGACAATACAACGGCACTTTCAATAACAGCCATTTCTAACGCCATGGCGGATACTATATCTTCTGTCAAGACACTTTTTGGAGAATCAAAATACAACGACATCCTTCAAGATTACCCGGAAATAACACGTCCCCCTGGCATTCATCGGGAAATAAAGCACAATACGGTACATTTCATCACAACGACTGACGGCCCACCGATTCACTGCATACCTAGACGATTAGCGCCAGACAAACTCAAAATTGCTAAGGAAGAATTTGAGTCAATGATCAAGAGTGGAACTGCAAGACCATCATTAAGCCCCTGGTCATCGCCACTCCATTTGGTACCTAAAAAAGATAACAGCTGGAGACCCTGTGGAGATTACCGACAACTGAATGCACGAACCGTTCCAGACCGGTATCCCATACGTCACATACATGACTTTGCCCATAACCTGGCTGGCAGCAAAATTTTTTCCACCATTGACCTTGTCAAAGCGTACAACCAAATTCCAGTGAACGCTAATGACATAGAAAAAACGGCTATCACAACACCATTTGGATTATACGAATTCCCTTTCATGACATTTGGTCTTAGAAATGCCGCACAAACTTTTCAACGTTTTGTTGACGAAGTGACAAGAGGCCTAGATTTTGTTTTTACATATTTGGACGATTTTTTAATATTTTCACCAGATGAAAAAACACATGAAGACCATTTAAGACAGCTATTTACCAAGCTGAAGGAATATGGAATTGTCATAAATCCATGTAAATGCACATTCGCAGTCAAAGAGGTAAAATTTCTTGGATATCATATCACAGCTGAAGGTACGAAGCCATTAGAGAACAAAATTGAAGCCATAAAGTCATTCCCAGCACCCAAGACTGTCAAGGAGTTGAGACGATTCTTAGGCATGATAAATTTCTACCGCCGATTTATCCCACGAGCAGCCGAAATTCAAAGTCCTTTGAATAGACTCCTGATTGGTTCTGTAAAAGGATCACATCCAATAGATTTGAAGAACGAAACTTTAGACGCTTTCTTGGAATGCAAATCAAGCCTATGCAAAGCAGCTCTCCTAGCACACCCAGACTGCGGAGCAAACCTCGCTCTTGTCACGGACGCCTCAGATACAGCTTTAGGCGCTGTCCTACAACAGAGAAAAGGAGATTCATGGCAACCATTGGCATTTTATTCCAAGAAACTCAGTCCAGCTCAGCAGAAATACTCACCCTATGATCGTGAACTTCTCGCAATATACAACGCCATTAAATACTTTAGACATTGGCTGGAAGCACGAGTATTCACTGTTTTCACAGATCACAAGCCATTATGTTTCGCTTTCACTTCAAACAAATCAAAATGTTCACCGAGACAATTTCGCCATCTTGATCTGATTTCACAATTCACGACAGACATTAGACACATTTCTGGTAAAGATAATGTCGTTGCAGATACTTTATCGAGAATAGAAGAACTTGAGAAACCAGTAGACTTTTTACAACTGGCTGAATCACAAATTGAGGACGAAGAGTTGAAGCAAGTTTTGAGCGGTGACACAACCTATAACATCACACTAAAGAAAATGATGATACCCGGTTCCCTCACTCAGCTATACTGCGACAACAGCACCTCATCTCTCAGACCATACGTAACGCCAAGATTTCGAAGACAAGTATTCAACAGCCTACATTCGCTCAGCCATCCAGGAATCAGAACATCTGTAAGACTTGTTTCTGAGCGTTTTGTTTGGCCGAATATGAACAAAGATTGTCGTACATGGGCAAGAGCGTGTACAGCATGTCAGCGGTCAAAAGTAACAAGACACGTACAAGCGCCTTTAGGGACTTACAATTTACCCAAGGCGAGATTCACACACGTGCATATCGACATAGTCGGTCCGATGCCACCATCTCAAGGATATCGTTACTGCCTTACAGCCATCGACCGATTTACCCGTTGGCCTGAAGCTATTCCTATGATGGATATCACAGCTGAAACAGTAGCTAAAGCCCTACTCAACATTTGGATATCTCGATTTGGTTGCCCTGAAGTCATAGTAACAGACCGTGGAGCTCAATTTGAATCATCACTCTTCAACCACTTGTCGAAAATAGCAGGTTTTCACCACCGACGGACCACTGCATATCATCCCGCCTGTAATGGACTCATTGAAAGATTCCATAGACAAATGAAAGCCGCTATCGTCTGTCACGCGCAAAATAACTGGACAGAAGCCTTACCCTTAGTTCTACTTGGTATAAGAAGCGCGTTCAAAGAAGACCTACAAACATCGTCGGCAGAACTTGTATACGGAGAGGCATTGAGACTGCCTGGGGAATTCTTTCAACCCAGCACAGAAACCACATCAGACACCACCAATTTCACTGCACGATTGCGTAACATCACCCAGCAACTGCAACCTGTACCTACTACAAGACATGGTCAGAGAAAAATATTTATTTTTAAAGATTTGGGTACCGCAACTCATGTCTTTTTAAGAGATGACGCTTTACGTGGCGCGCTAACGCCTGCGTACACGGGACCACACGCAGTAATAGAAAGAGGTGAAAAGATTTTTAAAATTAGAGTTAACGGCAAGACAGTCACAGTTTCAATAGACCGAATAAAACCAGCGTACATACTCGAAACAGACACTTCCCCAACTGTTACAAAACCTGCAGATAAACAAATACCGCAAGCAGAGCAGAAGAAAGAGACGGAAAAGCAAGTAAAGCGTACTAGATCGGGCAGACAAGTTAAATTTCCTCATTATTATCGCCCGTAGCCGGTCTCTGGAGGGGAGAGATGTAGCAACACTACCGCCACGCTACCTAGCGCCGGACAGCGGAACTACATTTCGCGCAGCCGCACAAGCAGCCTATCAAAGTTTTGTCTTCGGTTTAAAATATCTTAACTGTCAATACTCACGAAAACGAAATAAAATTATTATTCACGATAATACTGTTTGACCCTTTCTAAAAAGTGTCATTAGATTCGTCTCAGTTCCGAGAGTGACACAGGGTATTTTCTTTAACGGGATCTACATCATCATCGTTTTTTCATCTAGTATAGAAATTAAATTTATTTAACCCTTTTCCAGGCCCCGAATAATGAGATACAGTGCCACAAAGTGAATCAATGTTTTATATTTTTTACAAATGCAGAATTAATTTAAAAGCAAAGCATATTTTATACAAACTCAATTGATTTTCTACCATATTGTAAAGGGAGTAAGGTCGGATCTTTGTGTAGATTTATGTGGTCGCTGTATGCACTATGCCTGGAAAAGGATTAAATTAATCTTTTGAACGCCACGCATCGTTTTTGTTAGGAACAAAATTGATTCTTATGCGGATGCGGATAGGTTTAATTTTGTAATTACCGCACTGACGTCTATAGCCGACGCTGGCGTTCAAAAGGAGCTTGTATATGTAGTAACTACCTGAAGCGATGTCCTTGGCAGAGAACACTCTCCCGTAGAGGTCGGAGATGAGGACGGATGCCATTTCGCAGTGCGACGGCTTATGCTCCAACGCTATCTCCACTATGGTTTCACAGACCTACAGGAAAAGTGGGAATTTAGCTAACATTCAAAGTCAAAGTCAAAATTCTTTATTCAATTGATGCTCCTATGAACGTCGAAGAATCCGCTCAGTACCGAATCGTCTATGTAGCAAAATGTCCAGTAACAAAAATTGACTAAGAAACTAAATGTCAGACGTCCTATTAGCCTTTTGTCTTATTAGCATAACATCTATAACGCAGAACATCAAAATAGCAATTAGTCCGTGTAGCATTACGTCCAAACTACATATTGTCAAAAACGCTATCACCCAAAAAAAGCAAATCGTCAATTGTTATTGAAAGCAGTTAGCTGGAGTGGCAGAATAACCAAGAAGTGAATTCAAACTCTTTAAATCGTGAAATACGAGAAATTCTATTTTTTTGGACGTTCTGCGATTTTGGCGTTCAGCTTTAAAGGCGTGTTGCTATCTGGCCGTGTCTCTTCACAGACATTATGCTAATTGGGATGTCCCAATTTTTGACAACGTATAATAAATCGAAAACCGTTTGGAGAAATAGGCTTTGTCAATCGTTTTCAGAAATCAGATTCCAGAAATATGATAAACTGAATTAAATAAAGAATCTTTAAGTATTGACCTTCATTTGACCCCTGCAGTGAATCGTCACATAGGCAGATATAAAGCAGGTCTACACTCTAAGGCAAATTGACAGTTTGAAATGTTGCTGTCCTGCTTATAATAGCAAAGAGTGGCAAAGACAGAACTTTAATCACATGATGCGCACCTGGCTTTAAACCGTTGTCATTTATCATAAAGTCCGAAATGTATACAATACTCGCAATGTATTTTTACAAATTTAATTCTTAAATTACTACGTTACAAGTAAATATGAAAGAATTTAAATATCAGATTTTAGTAAAAAATATCTATTTACTATCACACTATTAAACAAACAGGAATAATCGAAGCTAAAAGAAGATAAATAAATAAAACTATTTGTCATGTTTCATTTAGGACCCTAAGCCGTGCTTGTATTATTGACAATGACAAGACTAATCAGTAGTGCCACAGATTATGTTATGTACGGCTTGAATTTTTGTAGGCAATGGAACGTGGCTCTCACACTGTGACGTCATCCAACGTATTTCTTAAAAAAATTACATAAAATTAAATACTCAACTAAATTCAAAATCGATGAAAATGGTATCTTAAAATATCCTATTCTTTCCAAAAAAAATATAAAAACTAGTACCTATAGGTTATTTTTTTTGGTACATCCCAATTGGGTATTTTACGATTAAGGCATCTTCACACAATGGACCAGAATCGTTATTTCCTAGTCTTTCCCACCCCACCCACGATAAGGTCTGGTTTCAGAGACGGCACGACCACGATGCAGCTTCTGCTTCGTGAGTGGCCTCTCAGTTCGTGTGACAAAAATGTGGGCGAACGTGCCGTTCTCGGATCGGATTGTACAGTCACGGCGTTGCGTTTCTCAATCGGCCTAGTAGCGACATCTTTAAAACCCCTTCTACACGGTCGGGACCAACCGCCGACCGTCGTGTCGCTCGCGTCGGCCGACAGCGTTCCATACGGTTGGGGCCGACCGCGGACAATGCGCTCGCGACCAAGGCCGTTGACATCAACCAAATATCGGTCGGGTCAACCGATTTCTACACTGTCCATTTTTAAATCAACCCGACCAAGGACACGATGGTTGGCGGTTGGTCCCGATCGTGTAGAAGGCCTTTTAGTCCGGTGAGCGGTTAGTTCCGAAGGAGTGATGATGTTTCTCGATGAGAACTGAACATAGATGGCGCTGTATCACTGCAAAAGTGATTGTAGCAGGCTGGAATGTATGATGCATAGAAAAAAAAATTGTGTCTAAACTCCTAACCAGTGGTGGTGTAGGGGTTTCGCACGTGGCACGGGATGCCAAGGACCTGGGTTCGATTCCCAGCATCGGTCTTTATTCTGGGGTTTTTTCTGTGCATGCTGCTTAAATCATCTGTCAAGATGTAAGAGCCCTTGTGCGTGTATTTCCTAGTAGCAAAATTTCCATTCGCTTTTTTTTCCAAATGGGCAGTTCCATTAGCGTTTCGACCGTTATCAGTCTCCTGCCTGTCGCATATACATAAGAGATAAGCTACAGTTAGCGTGGAATTTCAACAAATTTAAATTATACCTACCACAAGTACGCTGTATCGTTATATAAAAACCTTCCGCTAGGTGTTGCTCATTTCTTTAATATATTGGACAGGAGACTGATAGCGGTTGAAACGCTAGTAGAACTACCCAAATGCTTTTTCCCCACAACAGTTTTTTACTCAAGCCTATTTGCACAATCGCGTTTTTTCCCAATTCTAATCGACACAGTAACATAGGTAGGTTTAGGTTATGCTAAGTTTGCGTCGGCCCGAAGGGCCAAATGCACACAGGAGTTCCAAATTGGGAAAAAACGCTACTGCGAAAATAAGCTTCAGTGAAAAACAAGTGAGATAAAAAAGCATCTGGGAAAACATGCGAATGAAAATTTTGCTACTAGGTAATTAAGATTCTGGCGAATTGATGTAACAAATCGTGCCGTGGCAGACAAAATAATATTCTCCTACTAGCTGTTGCCCGCGACTCCGTCTGCGTAGAATAGGGGTAGGTATACAAAAAATAGCCTACGACCTATTCTCAGACCTACCGAGTACAGAGAAAGAAGTTTCATAAAGATAGGTCAAGCCGTTTCGGAGGAGTTCGATAACAAACACAGTGACACGAGATTTCTATACACTCGGCGTCACGGAAATCGCACACCCACGGATTTCTGTGTCTTGACACCTAAACCTTATAGGTAGGTAAAGTATGGGTGTGTGGAATCATATGAAAGGTAATTTAATCCTCCATTTAATAACAATGCAAAATCGGTAAAAAAAACAATAAATAATAATAAATAATATTAGGGGACAATCTCACACAAATCGACCTAGTCCCAAACTAAGCAAAGCTTGTACTATGGGTACTAGACGACGATAGACATACTTATATAGATAAATAAATACTTAAATACATAGAAAACATCCAAAACACAGGAACAAATATTCGTGCTCATCACACAGATAAATGCCCTTACCGGGATTTGAACCCAGGACCTCTTGCTTCGTAGGCAGGGTCACTACCAACTAGGCTAAAGCGGTCGTTAAAAAAACATTATAAAGAAAATAAAAGTTATAAAGATAAAGAGTTATATTCGCTTGAAAGCAAAATCCGTAGGTGTGCGATTTCCGTGACGCCGAGTGTATATTAGATACAGTGTCTATTACCGAATTCATAACTATCGTAACAGCCAGTATGAGCGGAAAGAATATTTCGTCGGTCTGATATGGCACGCTAAAAATATAAACTGTAACTGCTAACTTTCTTTGTCCCCTTGAATTGACCATTTTGAATTTTGTTCAAAGTAATACCGTTAACATTTTGTTCAACTATAAGAATAAATTTCCCATTATGCGTCTAAGATCCCTTCCGCAGCTAACAAAAGAGCTTATAACTTTGAAACAGCTGAACCGATTTTAATGAAACATATCTAAAGCGCAACACACACAGAAACCCGCTCTTTGTGTGTGTTGGGCTTAAGAACCATCGCCAAGAATAGTAATAGGCTGGGATAATGATTATTGTGGAACGGCCCAGGTGTTAAATCAGCTGAATAATTACCAAGTGACTCCGGTTGGCGGTGACGAACTCCAAGAAGTCCTGGGCGGCGGCATCGGTGTCGCCGTGCTCGAAGTACTCCAGGATGACCGGCTCGCACTTGTGCTGCAAAACAACGATACATAAACAAAAACAAGAACGAATAAAAATGCCATAGGCACGTAAAAACGACTTTCCCAAAATATTATGTATTTGGATGAAAGGGCGCCCGAAAATTGCGTTGCCTAGAGGCCCCAACATTGTTACAGTAAGATTATTATTTCCACTTTGACACTCGGGACCTCTCAGTCTTAACCGTAAAGGTTCGTGTTTTCTCATAGAGTACCTACATATACAAACTTATACAAACGGCTTGTGGTGCAGGGGAAAGTCGAGGGCAAAAGATTTCGCGGGCGCTCCCCAACTCGGTGGACAGACCTCATCAGAACTGTGACGCACTCTAGCATAAACGATTGCTCCCACTCTGCCAGACATCGGGCTACTTGGCGTCGCGTCGCGAGAGCAGCGGTGGCGCAGGAGTCGATCGACCGAAGCATGACCACGACCACTCTGTCAAGAGTGCACGACTAAGAAGAGAAGACCTACTTATACAGGGTGAAATTTGTTTGACCATGCAAAATTTTTTCATGCATTAGGTATCAATGCCATTTCTAAAAAAAACATATGTAATTTTTACACAAATAAATGTGTTGTCCGAATAAATAATTAGTAACGTGTGGATAATCGGGAGCCGAGTGACGCTCGGGGTAAGCGGTGCGGGGGAGGGGCGCGCTAACCTATCTTATCTATCTCGACCGGCCGCACAGCCGTTCACAAGCGCATGGTTTTTTAGGATATCTTTCGCCTGATGTGTATCAATATTTTAGTAATGAAAGGTACTGGAAAAAAAAACGCATTTTTATCTTTCACCAAGGAAACCAGTATGAAAATTTGCATGGTCAAAAAAATTTCACCCTGTATACAATCCTAGAATTTAATCACATAAAATATCCAAACCTATTTAATGTAATTAATAATAAAACCTCAGCCTAAGTATTGCACTTCCGATCTCTCTCGATGTATGTCGAGAATTGCAGAGTGCCAAAGTCGAAATAATCTTACTGTAATTCGGCCCTGGCTGTTGCCCGCCACTCCGTCTGCGAATAACAGGGGGGTGAATCAACCTTTTAGTGCCACCCGTTGCTATGGTTACACAAATTTTATCCCTTGGACAATCTAAGCATTTTTCTATGAAACAGTCTTAGATTATTTATGCACTAGATAGTGTCAGTAGCAAACATTGCGATACAAAACGTCCACAAATTTCTTTTGACAGCTTCATATTATGATCGCGCTACGTCATTCAAACTGAAGGGAGGCAAATGACATATAAGCCAAGTCGGCTTATATTTTTCGGGACGTTTTCATGCCGCCGAAGCTCTATCTAGTGTATAAATAATCTAAGGAAACAGTATGAAGTGTCACTTGGACAACCGGGGACAGAGTAAACAACACGAAAAAGTTGATTCACCCGGGTACAAAAAATAGCCTACGACCTATTCTCAGACCTACCAAATACCAATAGACGAAAAAATCATAAAAATCGGTCAAACCGTTTCGGAGGACTTCTATAAGAAACACAATGACACGAGATTTTTATATATTAGAGACAGGTGTATCAAGAAAACAGTAAACACTGATTTATCTACGGTGACCTAGTTGCTCACATAATGTATGTACGTACATAGACGTCAGACAGATTACAATATTCTTTGTTGGTAAATAACATGTAAGGTCGCATTCACAATATTTCATATAGGATTAATAATGAAGGTCATCATCATCATCATAACCAAAATAATTTATTAAATCAGACGTTGCTTTGCGGTGGTCCATATCAATGAACTGAAACAATTACTTCGCTCACCCGCCACCTTATGATAGCTAAGTATATGCAAGAAATGTGTGTACGCACTCTGTACGAACACTGACGCGTTTCGATACTATTGATTCTAAAATAGCAATAGTATCGATAGTATTGATGCCTATCGATATCGATAGGCCTATTCATATTGTGGTATCCTATTATCTCGCCTCATTCGTTTTCCGTTTAATTCTTATTTCGTCTTGTTCGCTATCCGTCATTATCTTATTTGGTCAAATTCTGTAACTTGTCTCGCTCGTTTTTAGTATCATTCGCAGTCTATCTTTAGTCACATATTTAGCGCCGAACGTATCGAAATAAGTTTGTTGAACAAATAAATGAGACAAAAAACGAAAGGGAAGAACAACGAATGAGTCCAAGGAAGACCGAGACGAAAAACGAATAAGACGTATTATGAGATTGACAAGTTGTAGAATTTGTTCAAAGAAAATGGTGTAGTGACGGATAGCCAACAAGACGAAGACGCCGCGAGCAAAAGCTAGTTTATATTAGCACGATCATGGACACAAAACCTCATCCAATAATTTGTGCTGTGGCTCAGAATTTTTCCATACAAATTGATATTACGTCTGGGGACGGATTGTCATATTGTTCTGTTTTGGAAGTAAATGTTGCGGCAGTAACGGCCACAGGCGAAGACTTTGTATGGACATTGTCCGCCTACAGGCGTAGTGCCACAACGCGAGGTCTTTTTTTGTATGAGTGACGCAGACAAACTTGTGTGCAAGAGTAGGAGTGTTTGCTGTGGCACTAGCTGTTTGTGATTCAGCCTAAAGCGGCACAGAGCCACATGCTTCCTACAAATGCTATGAAAAATAACCGTCTGTGGACGTAGCTCCACATTTGGTGTGGTTTGAACCACCGTCTACAGCCGTAGTGCCATATCACGAGCGTTCAAATTTACGTAATATTAGTATTTTTCATTTATTGTATCACAAGCTAGTAAGTGTTCATGAATGAGTTAGCGCAGTGTGAACTCGCCGCTATAAGGTCAACGGCCGCGGAAGTGGGCCAAGCTTATAAATAGAGACGAAAACACGATGAGCCGAAAAAAGACTGTCGTATGTTCATTAGGCCCTTCGTACTGTATATAATCTAAATTCTTACACCCATATAAAGCTTCGTCTTTATTTATCTTCTAATATATAAAAATCTCGTGTCTCGTGTTTGTTATTGAACTCCTCCGAAACGGCTTGACCGATTTTTATCAAATGTTTTCTGTATGTTTGGTAGGTAAGAGAATAGGTCGTAGAATTATGTTTTATACCCCTTGGTTATATATGGCAAAAAAAACGTTTGCCGGATCAGCTAGTCTATTATATAAAAATCTCGTGTCACGGTGTTTGTTATCGAATTCCTCCGAAACGGCTAGAACTATTTTTATCAAATTTCTTGCTCCACATTCAGTAGGTCTGAGAATAGATCGTACGCTATTTTTTATACCCCCATTATCCTTCGCGGACGGAGTCACGGGCAACAGCTAGTCTAATATATAAAAATTTCGTGTCGCGGGGTTTGTTATCGAACTCCTCCGAAACGGCTTGGCCGTTTTTATAAAATTTTTTGTCCATATTTGACAGGTCTGAGAATAGGTCGTAGACTATTTTTTATACCTACACCTATTCTTCGCGGATGGAGTCGTGGGCAACAGCTAGTTTATTTATATAATTCCATCAAATTAAGTCTTCGGATTGGGAACTTCACACACCCTTGAGTTTCTTCGCAGGTGTATGCAGGTGGGCCGCGTGGGAACTACGATCCAACCCATCCCCTCTCATTCTGATATGAGGCCTGTGCCCTGCAGTGGGACGTATAAATGCTGGGATGATTGATTGAAGTCTTCGGACAATACACCTCGCAGTTACAGCAGCAGCAGTTACAGTTGCAGCTACTGAAGTTAAGTCAAAAAAAGATGATAAAAATTCAATTTTTAATACAAGACTTTTTGATAGATAACTGTACTTTTTCCAATGAACTCGTCAAAACGAAGCAAGTGCGAAGTGGTTGTGTCGTTTAATATAGAGTGCCTTTGCCCACCGTCCAGCTCCATCATCAGACCCTGGTTACCATCTAGGATCAAAGTACTCGTCAATACAAATCAAACAAGCCCAAACTCGGCGGGGTCGTGTTGATTTATCACAGAGTTCCTACGGCCGCCTTCCAGCTCCATGTCATAATAATATTGCGTTGTCATCCGATTTGCACATGCATGCAAAATTTCAGCGAAATCGGAAATCGAGAAGTGGGTCAAATTTAACTTGCGAGATTTGATGGCACACAGACAAAGGGACAGGTGAAAATAAATAATAGTAGAGGAGACGTGGAAGATCGACCTCCACCGATCTGATAACTCGATGAGGACATATTTTTTATTAAATATAATTTTATTTATAAACAAAGGGTACGTATCAAAATATATAAAGTTTAAAACAAATAATGGACGAAATACATAATGTACGCTTGTCACTGCATAAGGTGATGATTTAGCAGACTGAAATGTATGATGTATAGGAAAGATTCGTGTCTAATCTCTAGACCAGTGGTGGTGTAGGGGTTTAGCACGCAGCACGGAATGCTGAGGACCTGGGTTCGATTCCCAGCATTGGTCTTTTTTCTGGGGTTTTTTCTGTATTATATTTCAGTTTGTATTTAGTATGAAATATATGATTTCACGTACCCACATACAAATATGCCTATGATAACTTGCCTATCGAAAAGTGTTCATAGATTTTTTTTGTTTTATTGTGGAGTGCCTTTAGCCATCTTCCAGCTCCATCATCAGACCTTGGTTACCATCTGGGATCAAAGTACTCGTCGAGACGAATCAAACGAGTCCAAACTCAATGGGGTAATTCGTAATTTCATTGATTCAGTATGGCCAAAGGCACTCCACAATAAAACGACACAACCCCATCGTTTGATTCGTCTTGACGAGTACTTTGATCCCAGATGGTAACCAGGGTCTGATGATTGAACTGGAAGATGGCTAAAGGCACTCCACAAAAACAAAAAAAAAATAGCTATGAACACTTTTCGATAGGCAAGTTATCATAGGCATATTTGTTTATAAATTATATTTGATAAAAAATATAATCTCAGTTATCAGTTATCGGTGAAGGTCGATCTTCACCGGCTCTTAGACCAAAAAGTTAGTAAATAAATAAAAAAATAGTACCTACAATCCTGTGGGCATCTATCTATACTTCGATTTTTAGCATTAGAAGTTTTTATTAAGTTTAACTTACGTGATTTTTTTCATATTTTTTAGACGTGCGGTTCAAAAGTTAGAGGGAGGGGGGCACATTATTTTGAACTTTCGGAGTGAATATCTCCGAAAATATTCACTTTATCAAAAAATGGTTTTAGAAAACCCCTATTTATTTTCAAATACCTATCAAATGATACCCCACACTATAGGATTAGACGAGAGAAAAAAAATCACCCCCACTTTACGTCTATGGGAGGAGTTTTGTTTTTTTTATTTAATCACTTTGTCGGCGTGACTGATATATATATTCATGCCAAATTACAGCTTTCTACTACTAACAGTCTCTGAGCTTAGCCGCAGACGGACAGACATGGCGAAACTATAAGGGTTCCTAGTTGACTACGTAACCCTAAAAAAAGGGTTGTTCCCATAATATACGTATGTTCTAAGGAACATGACGTCATCGGACAGAATTATTGTCGAGTCTCAAACTTTTTAAAAAGTTAAAACGGCCATGGTAATAATAATAAGTTGGCACTATTCGTATGCAGCCAACTCAAATCACCGGTATCAGTTGTTTTGTTGGAACTCCGGACTTTTTTATTGTGTTTGAAACAGCTTGTGGTGTTTTCGGTGGAAAAATACACCTGCAGTTTTTTTTAATGAAAAAAGGCGGGAAAGGGTTAAATGTTAAATGACATTTAATTTTAAGTGATTTGTAATTCTTTGTACCTATTTAAGTTAGTAAAGTTTATTCTAATTTTTTTTCCTTCACCATTTTTGAGAAAAGCTTTGTATTTGTCTCGGCTGGAATAGCAATTGCTGGCTTTGTATTAGTATAGAATGTATAAGTATGATTCCCATTTTGTTCTATGGCATGAAATTCGGGTGAAAGCTAGTATGTAGTTCTAAATGGGACTTGCCCAAAAAATACGAAGTATAGTTAGAGCACCACACCGCATTGTGTACATACAAAGAGTAAACTTAATCATTGTCTCGCGAGTTTATCCCGGTGCGCGCGCGACGCATACCAATATGGCGCGGGTCAATGACAGCCCGTGACTGTTCGGTGCAGCGGTGATAATGGCTATGGGTGCTTCACCAGAAATTTGCTATACTGCGAGGATGTTTCTTAGCTTCTTGCGCTAATCGATTTTAGGTATTCTATGCACTCGTGTATGTGTGCGTGAGAGCGGCTAGAATCAAAGCGTGTTTAAGCGCATGCGACACAAGTTCCCCGTCCGATGGCCGAAGGAGAACTAACGCAACTAACTATACGGACAAGAGGGAAGCACGACGGATCAAGATAGGTTGGTCAGACAGCGCGTGTATTTAGGTATTTTTATCGTATTACTAAAAACAAATACATATTTTAAAAATGTAGCAACACTAGGCCCTAGAAAACATCTTGTTTTATTAACATTCCAAAAGTCATGACCTGCCGTGCAGTATTTACGCCGTACTAAGGATTTATTTTACTTTTTAGAGATGACTTTGGATTTTTTCCATCGGGCAAACTACAAACAAGTACATAATCGTGTTTCGAAAAACACTGGTCACTAGAGTGAATCCTCAAATATCTTACACTTGAATTTCAAAAGTAGACCTTTGCTAGTTATGATACAGCAATTAAGAGGGTTTATACCTGCTGAGCTGGCAACGTTGCATTTTTGTTAGTTTTTCTCGATTATTCCATAAAAATTGAATGAAAATTAAAAATGTTTTAAATACAAATTGTTCTAATATGTAAGTTAATGTGTCTACTGCAATAATAATTCGTGATAGACTTTTATTTTCTTTAAAAACGAACAAATTATTACCTAACGGTTTTAAAAGAAAATAAAAGTTTTATCACGAATTATTATTGCAGTTGACACATTAACTTATATATTAGAACAATTTGTATTTAAAACATTTTTAATATTCATTCAATTTTTATGGAATAATCGAGAAAAACTAGCAAAAATGCAACGTTGCCAGCTCAGCAGGTATAAACCCTCTTAAATGAATGCAATAAATGCGTCAAAAGCTGGCAGATATTTCAATGAAAATTACCCTCGAGTCTTGGATGTTTAATATGTATTTAAGTATTTTCTTCTTCTAATATATCAAAATCTCGTGTCACGGTGTGTTTGTTATCGAACTCCACCGAAACGGCTTGACTTGACCGATTTATATGAAACTTTTTTCTCTGTATTCGGTAGGTCTGAGGTAAGGTCGTAGACTATTTTTTATACCCCTATTTTTCGCAGCCGTCTAGGTCACAGGGCAACAGCTATTTTATCTACATGTATAAGTATGTTTTACCATTGTCTACTACTCATGTCAGCTTTGCTGAGTTTGGGACTATGTCAATTGGTGTGAATTTTCCCGTGATATTTATTTATTTAAAAAAACCTAACCTTTGGCCAAGTGCTAGTCGGACTCGCGCACCGAGGGTTCCGTAAAAATTTTTTGGGTATGTCAAAATGTTCGCCGTAAACAGCCGTAATTATAATAACCCAGTGTTAACAGAACCCTGCTTCTAAGTATAATGTACGCAGTGTGAGATCATTTTATATTGGTTATTCAAGAACCCCATTAATATTAAATGTAATTATATTTTTACTAGCTTTTCCCATGACTTCGTCCGCGCACAAAAAGTTTTAAAGTCAACTCCCGATCTCTATCCCGCGGGAAATTCCAAAAATCCCTTTTTACTGCACCTTTATTATCCTAAAGAAATGGTTATACTACCCGGCCATAAAGATGGCACACGGTGCTTGTGTAACACACAGAAAAAAAAACAAAAAACACATCGGTCTATGGAAAAAGACTACAAATGTATACATTGGATGAAAATTGCAGCTTGTAAATAAATGGTTTCCAATGTTGCTGTTTATTTTCCTTGTAATCGAAGTGAAGAGCAGAGTGTCGAGCATTTGGACCCATTTTCCCCTCGACGTGTCTGTCTGCCCTTGCCGTATCGGCTCGGGTAGTTTTGGGGACGTCTCGGGTGGCATGGCTTGTTTTGTGCTTTTGTTGTAGGTGTAATCTGCTTTTTATTGTCGGTATTAATGATGCTTAGCACTGTTTGTTTTGTTTTTCTTTTGTTGTATAATTATTTTGAATTAGTAAGTAATTTTTTGTTCTCGATCCTCTTGGTTGTGGCAGAATATCAGTGTTTTGCTCCTATGAGCAATGTTGACCACTGAGCCACGGCCCTTTTGCACTACTGCAGCGCATACAGACAATATATAATGTTTTACTTTTAAGTTTGTACTGGCTTTTGTATTTTTGTTAATCTTGATTGTGTGTGCTTGCAGTACCAAATAAACGTCTTTATCTATCTATCTATCTATCTAAATGTCCGACATTTGCCGAGTCTTTTTTCAAAGACCGTGCGCAATCTTTATGGCCGGGTTTTACCTACGGAGATCAGATAGGGTCCCATTGAATTCAATATGTAAAGCTGGTTTTTTTTGTTATCCCGCCCGTGGGACTTTCCGAAAATTCTAAAATTAGTTTTTTTACTTTTATAATGCATGGCAAATTTGAAGTCTTCTACGTACCGATTGACGACGATGGAGATGGCATCAAAAACAAATTTAATAATCTATTAGGATAACGCGGGTCTCGTTCCATACCTCGAAAAGCAAAAATAGAACCCTTATAATCCTACGTGTGGCTGTCTGTCACTCCATCTGTTACAACCGTTTTGTTTTACATTTAAGAATTTCCATGTCCACAATATTAAATTTCAAAACCGATGCCATTTTCGTGATTAGCGTCCCAAAAAACTATAAAAACGACACCTATATTATTGATATTTAGACATTTCAACCCCATCGGACTCACACCCCACCCGGGGAGATGGTATTTCACATCCGCCACGTTGGATTAAAACCCACGTTGGGCAAAAACGTTCTCAAATGGCGTCCACAGACCGGAAGACGCAGTGTAAGTAGGCCTCCAGCAAGATGGAGCGACGACCTGGTTAAGGTTGCGGGATCGCGTTGGATGCGGTTGGCACGGGACCGATCTGTTTGGCGAGCCTTGGGGGAGGCCTATGTTCAGCTTTTCGGCTGAAATGATGATGATGACGTTAGATTTTAAAATCGTTGTTGTTTTCGTAACCATCGTCCCGATAAACCATAGAAACAATACCTATGTTGATTTTCAGACCTTGTCACCCCATTTCCCTCCCAAAAAACCCGAAACACTTGTTTACTAATTTTTCGTTAGGAGTACTCCTCTTGTGATGCCATTTTCGTAATTAACGTCCCAAAAAACCATAAAACGACACCCATATTGATATTTAGACATTTCAACCCCACTGTACCCCAACGGGGCGATGGTATTTCACGTCCGCCACGTTGGATAAAAAAACGTTGTTGTTTTCGTAACCAGCGACCCGATAAACCATAGAAACAATACCCGTGTTGATTTCCAGACCTTGTTACCTCATTTCCCTCTTTTAGGGGTTGAATTCCCAAAAAATCTTTCGTATCTTTTATACCGTATGTTCTGTGAATAAACATTTCATTCCAAAACCTGAAACACGTGTTTACTCATTTATCGTTAGAAGTACTCCGGTGAAGTTTCGAATAAAATAGTCTAACTAATCTTGTTTCCACATACAAACTTAGCTTAATAGGAGACTCCAACCTCGTCTGTTACAATGTGTAAAAAATGCAAATACCATTTTTCATTTTTTTTTTTTCAAACTTTCGATCCCCGTTTCACCGCCTTAGGGAATGAATTTTGAAAAATCCTTTCTTAGTACACCCCTAGACCTTATAAGGAACCTACGTGCCAAATTTGGAATCTCTAGGCCCAGCGGATTCGGCTGTGCGTTGATATGTCAGTCAGTTTCTTCTTTTATATATATAGATTATTTGTTGTTGTACCGGCCACAGTAATACATAATCGGTGGTAATTATATAGATCGAGTTAAAAAACGCTGAAAAAAAAAAACGCGTTTCTCGTAAGTATGTCGACCCCCCTTGGGGCCATCCATTAATTACGTCACACCAATTTCGATCCATTTGGACCCCCCCCCCCCCCTCTTGTCACACTTATTACTATTTCATTTCATTTATTGCATCTATTTATTATGAAAATCGCCATTATTTTGTTCTAGCGTCACAGATCGCTTGACCCCCCCCCCCCCCCTAAATGTGTGACGTAATTTATGGATGGCCCCTTTGTAACTTTACTTTATTTTCAGTATTTGTTGTTATAGCGGCAATAGAAATACATCATCTGTGAAAATTTCAACTGTTTGGCTATCACTGTTCATGAGATACAGCCTGGTGACAGACAGACGGACGGACAGCGAAGTCTCAGTAATAGGGTCCCGTTAGCACCCTTTGGGTATGGAACTCTAAATAACGAAGTTATAAAAGCGACTTATCGATTATCCGCATCTGTATTCGACACAGGTTTGTATTGAAGCGCATAATATTGACACAAGTGTGAAAAACGCAAAGAAACAAAACTATAAAATTGTTATTTATAAACACTACACAAGGCCGCGCATTAACTGTGCAATTGGCAGCAGATAACTGTGATAAAAATGTTATCCTGTTATCTCGCCTCATTCGTTTTTCGTTTAATTCTTATTTCGTGTCATTCGTCGACTCCGTCGTCTTCGTCTTGTTCGCTATCCGTCACTATCTTTTTTGGTCAAATTCTGCAACATGTCTATCTCTTAATACGTCTTAAGTATTCGTTTTTCGTCACGGTCTTCCTTGGACTCATTCGTCGTTTTCCCCTTTCGTTTTTTGTCTCATTTACTTAATTGCCAAAATTATTTCGATACGTTCGGTGCTGGTAAATAAATGTTCGTAAGTAAATGAGACAAAAAACGAAAGGGAATAACGACGAATGAGTCCAAGGAAGATCGTGACGAGAAATGAATAAGACTTATTAAGAGAGAGACAAGTTACAGAATTTGAAACCTACCCGGTTACGCATAAGAATCAGTTTTGTTCGTAACAAAAACGATGTGTGGCGTTCAAAAGGTTAATATTTTAGATATGACTTTGGATTTCTTTTTCTATCGAGCAAACTATAAGACTGATATTGAATATGACTGTAAGACTAATATTGAAGAACCCATACCCATAGGTACTGATTGAGGCAACTTAACGATAAACATTAAATATTAGAATATTATTGTGGTAGTTACTGTTTAGCATTACACCTCATACATTACTCATGAACTCATGAAATACAATTTCATATAACTATATAACACTCTAGAGATTAGCATGAGTTGGTGTATCTGGTGTTGCAGACATTTCCAGTATGATGACTTAGATTAAGACTCTTAATGGATAGCTGTTATTGGCCTCATATGATGTAACCTTTTGTATGTTTCTTTTATTAATTTAAGGCTGTTGTTATCCTGAATAAATAAATAAATAATCGTGTTTCGAAAAACACTGGTCACTAGAGTGAATCCTCAAATATCTTACACTTGAATTTCAGAACTAAAGCTTTGCATTAGTCCGCAGAACCCTGTCGCCGTCAGCGTTTGCCGCACTTATTAAAAACAGTCTTGTTAAGGACAGCAGAGGCTCCCTGCGACAGGGCTCCGCCGAGCGCCGCGCACGAGGTTGTCGAGGTATATAATGATACAGCACAAGGGATTAATTGAATCAATGCAATAAATGCGCCAAAAGCTCAGTAGGGCCTTAACGGCCGTTGACTATGGTCAGATCCACTATGAACGTAATTGAAAGTCCTAAACCAGGCCTCATGCATGCCATGTACTTACGCGCGATATTTACCTACCGCGGGGACGATTTGCTGCGATCGAAATTCCAGTAGGTTGTCACAAGCGCGCGCCGACGCACGTTCATTCGTGTTCCACGGAAACAAAATGCCGCCTGGACTTTTAAGTGATTGGTGAAACAGGGGGCAAATTTTAATAATGCTAGAATTAATAGCTAATATGACAATTTGGAAGTTCGTATCGTGCTGTCCCTCTTACTCTTCAATATAAAGCTATAAGCGTGAGCGGGATGGCACGATGCGAAGTTCGAAAGTTGACCTTCGTATTTAGTATAACGCTAGGGTACTTACTGTGAGCATGGCAATGTGTTCTGCGCTTTACAATAAATATCCTTTTTTGTTAGGATTCCAGAGCTAAAATGGCAAAAACGGAACCCTTATAGTTTCGCCATGACCGTCTGTCCCTTTGTCCGTCCGTGGCTTAGCTTAAAGAATATTAGTGCTAGAAAGTTTGCATGGATATAATATATAGCAATTATCCCGACAAAATGGTAAAACAACATGTAGAAAAAAAAAAATTAATCCAAACTGCCAGCCCTTGTCACTGTCGGCACGCACACATTCTTAAGGAGACGGAGTAGTATAATCTGTGGCTACAATCGCGGTAAGTACCACGATTTTGTACGGGATGCAGTATCTGTTACGAAGTAACTCTTAAGTAATCAGTACCTCTACCATGAGTTACACTAGTTTACAGTAACCGTACTCGCTAGCGACGGCGTAAATGATTTGTATGGAGAATTGTGTACAGCGCCTCTAGCGGTCACTTACGGAAGTACAATTCTCCATACAAATCATTTACGCCGTCGCTAGCGAGTACGGTCACTGTAAACTAGTGTAACTCATGGTAGAGGTACTGTGCCTAAACCCTGTCTATTTAACAGAGTTAGCAAGGAGTTCTCTCTGTTGCACTTTTGTATGCAAATGAAAGGGACAAGAAACTGTCAGTGGGCGTCAACAATCGCACGTTGATGGCGGGCTCGGCTTATAAGGTAACGCCACCAGAGTTGAGGCCACGCACACAACCACATCTCATGTAATGACAGCGGGATTTTGACGTTGTGTTGTCGTAAAACGTTAACACAACGTCAAAATCCCGCTGTCATTACATGAGATGAGGTTGTGTGCGTGGCCTCAACTCTGGTGGCGTTAGCTATACATGACGTTTGTTGGAATATTCGTAATATTTCTCGTGATTTTTGATTTTTCTCGTGGCACCACAAATAATTACATGTCATGTTTATTCATCTATTAATCATAATTATGTAATTTAAAGTAGTAGATAATAATATTTAAATATGTGCCCTGCAGTGGGACGTATATGCCGGTGCATCGTCCTTATCGCTGACCAATTACGTGCCTCTGTTTTTCTAGTACTAACTCTGTTATTAATAGACATTGGAAATAATCACTTACCACAATCTCCTCAGGGTCAGCCTCCACGATGACCTGTTTAAACTCGATGTCCCCGTTGGCGACAGCCTCGGAGTCGTAGTTGGGGTCGTTCTCGTCCTCCATGTACTCCTCCAGGAGTTCGGAGCCAGGCGCGCCCCATACGCCCTTGCCGCCGGCACCGCCTGAGAAAGTTTACTTTGTAAGATTCCGTATGTGGTATCAACTTTATCGTGATGTTTACTCAGTCCCCAGTTGTCCAAGCGACATCGTCATACTGTTTCATAGATAACTATAGATAAAAAATTCAAAAACCCCCGACGCAATTATGCCACACGTATGTTTGAACATAAAGTAAATGCCTATTATGCAGCTAAGATCCCTTCCGCAGCTAACAAAAGAGCTGATAACTTTGAAACGGCTGAACCGATTTTGATGAAACATATCTAAGAACCATCGCCAAGAAAAGAAACCTGCTTTCTAATAAAAAAAACCGCATCCAAATCGGTTCACCCGTTTAAGAGCTATGATGCCACAGACAGAACACCCCTCTTTTTGTGTTGGGGGTTAATAAATGCTTACGTTGTCTAGGAGACAATTTGCGTAACTATAGCAACGGGTTGCAAGAAAAAATAACTTTAATTTCAATACTAGATAAAAAAAAAAACCCGCCTGTGTAATTCCCGTTTCCATGGGAATTCTGGGAATATAACCCTGTCATTCGCGGAACTGAGACGAATCTAATGACACCTCACACTACAACATCCATTGAGCCATTTAGGAATAGTCAAAGAAATAGCCAAAGAAGTAGCCAAAGAATAATACATACATACATAAATACATACCCTCGAAAAACATAACCCTCCTTCGACAGTCGGGTGAAAAAGTTTATTCACCCATGTAATGAAATTTACATTTTGGACGAGACTTGTACTCAATAATCGTAATAAAAAAACATTTAAAACACAAGCTTTTTTTGCTGACTGTGATGCATAGTCATCCAAACTACATATCCATATCAAGTTTCACACAAGTGCCACAAACGCATATTAAGTGGGTTTAAATGGATGCCAAACAAAGACAGCAGCTCTAGGCAAGTCACGAAAACGCATACACAGAGTGGAAAGGATAAGTGATCTCACTCGATTATTTCCAAACTAGCGACCCGTCCCGGCTTCGCACGGGTGCAATGCATGTATTATACATATAAACCTTCCTCTTGAATCACTCTATCCATTAAAAAAACCCGCATCAAAATCCGTAGCGTAGTTTTAAAGATCTAAGGCATTGATTCCCAAAGTGGTCCAGGTGGACCCCCAGGGGTCCACGGGAGACTCAACGGGATTTAGATTTAGATCCAATCTCCACATTTTTATTGAGTTTTGGGAATATGGTACAAATGTAGCTGCAAGGGGTCCACTGGAACCAGCTAAATTTTGAAAGTGGTCTATGAGAAAAAAAAGTTTAGGAACTAATGATCTAAGCATACATAGGGACAGACAGACAGCGGGAAGCGACTTTGTTTTATACTATGTAGTGACAATACAAGATATCGAAAAACTGGTTACTGATCCTGAAAGTGTTTCACAAGCTCTATCAAACGGTATCAATAATAGGTTACAGAATAGTGGAAAACATTGGTTTTAGGGTTTACTCGCTATGGTATTATCAAGAGAAGAGTGCCATGTGGATGTACTAAATGTGTGGAAACCGGAAATATTGAATTTTCTGATAGATCCAGTTTATTCTGTAACCTATTATTATTGATACCAAAGAATAGAAGTGTCACAATCTAAAGCTGACACAAGAGACAGGGCGGAGCCCCTACAAGCCAGCATTGTATTAAAATCAACAAATAGTAATTCAAATGTTGTGGGTGTCATTTTGTTTACATGTACACTTCAAGTAGGTATAACTGATAATTTGATAAACCTATTTACAAACAGAGCTCATGTGGCCATTTTATATTCCACTATCTTGTTTGTTTAATATATCTACCAAGTTTGGTGATAAGTTGGTTTAGCAACTATGATAAGTAATCCAATATCTACTTATGAACATACTTTTTTGTGTCTGTCTACAAAAACAAATGGGTAAAAAGATATTTAAAGTTATTTGAGTTTTACTCTAGGATTTATCATGATCATGAAGTCATAGTAGCCTGGTGGTTTGACCTATGGCCTCTCGACATGGTTGTGAGGATATTAAATTGGAGGATTGAGGACAAAATTGCGTATATTATATCAAAATATGGTAGGTGTTGCTAACTTGCAAGTAATAATAAAAAAAATAGGCAAAATCGTCCACTTCAAAAAACGTTAGGACTCTTTATTTTTTTAATTAAATGTATCTCAAATATCAATATAATAATATAGTCAATCAGTTACATAGTTTGGCTAAAAAAAAACTGAGTTTTTTTTTAATTTTTTTGCAAACCATAATCATTTAAGGCATAATATTCGGTACAGATATATCTATACAATAAGACAAATAAACATACATAAGAATATTTCATATTCAGCCAGGAGCGATTTTACTATGGCATTCCGGCTAAGCCCTTTGCCATGCAGATAGCTGACTTTCTGGAATAACACGCAGGCTACTCTTTATCCCAATATTCCTATTCCTAGAAACATGTTGGGCAAACCTTACCTACCTACTAATTTTAGAGTGACCCCCTCAATCTTAATTTAATAGGTAATTAATAAATTATGACATTCTCATGGCAGATTTGATCTAAAAAAAATTGCTTGAATGATTACAGGACAATTTTGCCAGTGACCACAAGGTTTGTTATGTATGTAAACTCTTTATTGTACAAAAATAAGGAAAGAAAAAAAAAGCCATTGACAGCCATTGAAATGCATATACGAAGGCGACCTTATCCCTTTAAGGGGTCTCTACCAGTCAACCTTCGAGTGGATGAAAGGAGCATTTAGTAAGGGACGAAAAAAAGAACAGATAAAGCTACAATACAACACAGGTTTGTTATTGTTTGGTAGAATTTTATTGTGACCATTTTGTTTTGAAGTTCGAACGAAAATAAACATCGCCCCCACGTAAAGTGGTAAAAAAGTAGTGCAACAAGCTAAAGAAATCTCTCGTCTTTAGTGTTGTAGTTATTCCAGTTAAGAGGTGGTATAACAAGTTTCTTTTCTCAAGAAACAAGCGTCCATTTATGCAGCAAAAGAAAATCAATACGACGCGTAACCTATAAACAAAACTAAGATTACCTCAGTCTATGGAAAACATAAATGACCTTGGCCCACATACCGGGACGTAATTAAAAAAGTAACCTAAGCCATGTGCACATGCTTGCGTGCTCAAACCCGTAGGATTTGTCCAGCCCTAAAATAGCCTTGAGCGTTCGAAAGTTGTTTACAGTGTCGTAACGTGTCGTTCAACTTCTATTAGTGACCTACGGCAATCGATACTAAGGACCTAACGTAACTGCGCCTCAGTTAGAAATGACCTTGAGATATGCGGCAATACTCAAAATACCTACGCGGCCGGTGCGTAGTAAACAAAATATTATGTAAAAGCTATTGCAGCTCTATTCATGGCGTACTGAATTCTAGAAAAATCGGAATCTGAAAGCGTGCTACGTCGGTTTGGAGGTAGATTGTTGTAATTTACCTTTTTTAGGCAGACCGCGTCCGTGGCCATTGCGCGGTCGGCGGCAATTCTTCCAGCTGCGATAACGCGGGAGCGGCAACGGAGGGCTCCCTCCGGTATTATCCTTGCTGTTCGTCCTAGCTAGCTTTTTGTGCCTATGCCGGCGTTTCAGCCGGTCAGTATGAGGCGTCGCAGCGTCTCCGGAGCCCACTTCCGCCGGCTTCGCGCTCGCCGCCACGTTTTCTAAGTCGAAAGAGGTGGGCTCGACTTCCATTGTGACGACGGAAATAACCGACGCGGAGGCAACGAGGTTTCTTATTAGTGAGTTTCACCACTACTGAGAGTTTAATTGGAATTTTATAGAGGAAAATGGAAGGGTAATCTGTTAATAACGCAATGATAAACAATGGAATCCAACGAACACGTATTTGTTTTGAGAGTGCAGCGCACACCGGTGTGAAGTTCACTAAATAACAAGACAAGCGGTGGTAGTGCGCAGTGCTGCCAACATGGCATCCGTAGATGGGCTACCATGAGAACTCGAATTAACAAATACCAATCATATAAATTTCTATACCTATTAAAAAAAAAAAATTATTGTATTCACTAGAAATGTTTAGGTACTTAACTAAATGTAAACAAACATGAACAACCAACAGTTGTGGCGTCGGGTTAACCAGCCAAGTGCAATATTTGTAATTGACTTTCACGCGACGCATTAAACGTCGTCGTCGTCGTAGTATGTCAATAATTATTAAGTGACTAAACTAAAGAGTATGTCGATAATGCGACGCGTGAAAGTTAATTACAATATTGCATTTGGCTGGTTTACACTTCTAGTTATATAGTAATGTAATTTATTTATATGTAATGTTAGTGGAATTTTTATTTTTTAGAATATATTATATATAAATTTTATATTAAAACGAGTTGTGTATTTTATTTAAATTCTTTTTGATAGTCGACCTACAACTAAAAATATTTTTCAATCATCAAATCGACGCGGGTATATATCATTCAACTTTGCCACTTGTCGACCTTGTCGTACGTATAGGTAACGCCACCAGAGTTGAGGCCATGCACACAACCACATCTCATGTAATGACAGCGGGATTTTGTCGTTGTGTTGTCGTTAAACCACAACACAACGACAAAATCCCGCTGTCATTACATGAGATGTGGTTGTGTGCGTGGCCTCAACTCTGGTGGCGTTACCTATACGTACGCGTTTGTTCGTAGTGTGAGGTGAGAGACCAAAGGTAACGCTGCCGCTAGTCAATGTTGACAACATAACAGAAAGAAAAGTGTTGTCATAACAAACCCACGGGTCGAATTGGGTATATATAGTGATAAAAAAATGTAATCGGCATAATGGGGACAACAATATCCAGAAACTGGTAACATCTAAAATATCGATTATACCCGCTTCATAATCGAAAACGTGCGCAACTCTAAATAAAAAAATATAAACGTCACTTTAAATTAAAAAAAATATATATGTTGCAATTCTCTTATGTTGATTGTTTTGTTTGGTAATAGTAAAACATTATTTCAATGAAAATGAAGAAACAAAAAGAGAATATCTTTTCGAAATTTCGCTTATTGGACTCTCAAGAACATTCCGAAGAAATAAATTGGTCTTCAAGTGAGTCCGGCGAATTTGAAGAAATTATCAAACCTAATTTTAACAACATAACCAACAAAAAACCGAATCGGAAGAGAAAGCGCAAAAATAAGGTACCAAATAATGTTTCTAACTTGGAAATAACTGTGTTTGACGTGAACCAGGACCACCATGGCGAGAAATCCCCTATTTTGCCCGTCAAAACTATATCTAAAAGTTGTGAAAATATGCTCAATAAGACATATTTCTTGGGTGATTCACCTGAAGTTAAAAATAATACAACAGTAACATCTCCAGTGCTTTGTACAGGACCCACGAGACCAAATTTAAGAGTTAGAAGCCCTGTAATACCTCAAAAGTTTGCATCACCTGTTAATAGTCCAAAAATAAAAAAGACATTATTCAGTGAGAATTCTAACTGTTTACGGACTAAAAACCGCCAAAGAAACGTGTCTCCAGTACTTACCAATCATTTTGAACTAGACCAAAGAAGGAAAAATCAAGAGAATTCTGAAAATGTACTTGAATCTTGTACACCAGTCACACAAATGCCAAATTCTTTAGAATATGAGGAGAATAGAGCTGAAACAACCAATTTCAGCTCCAAAACGGTCAATGTAGACTTAATAAAGAAAGTAAAATCATTTTTCAAAAGTCATTTCAATTCTGAAAATAGCTCGCAACATTCTATTACAGATACTCTGACACCAAAAAATAGCTCTTCTGATGATGTAGAAATACTAAGTGCTATAACCCAGATGAATTCAAATGAGAGCATAAAATCTATAAAACATACTAACTCAACAGACAACTCAACAATAGAGGCTGAAAAATCAAAAAAGGTCAGATACAAAAAGGATGGATTGGCATACAGGCTTAATGCACTTTTAAAAAAACACAATGCTAATATTTCAATATGGCAACACGAGAGGTTCCTGGCTGAGAATTCCAATTTCAAAATCCCTAAAGGAGAACATTTGGTGTTCAGAATTCAAAAGGTTACTTTTAATTTTGGATGCTTCTTGCTAAAAGCTATAGATGTGAATGACAAAGTGTGTTTAATTCTAATCAATAATAATTATGTGAACAATTATGTGTTTAATGTGGATAGCATTTTTAAATTGTATGAGCCATATCAGATATTTGATTTTGATAATAATAAGCTAATAGTTAGTGTTTGCAAGTTTGAATGTTTGACAATGGAACAATTATAATAATACCATCTGATTTTGAATAAAAATAATGTGATTAATGAAAATAAAGTAAAGTTTTGGTGTGGAAAATATACTTTTTGTTTTAAAGCTGTGTTATATAAGCCAATCAAAGCTCCAAACGCACATACAGCAGAGGCGTGGTGGTGCGGTGGCGGTGACGGTTGTAATTTCTAACTTGTATGAACGGTTGTGCAGTATCGTACTGCAAACTCAGTCATACAAGTTAGAGTATTTCAACCGTCACTGCCTCCGCACCGCCACGTCTCTGCTGTATTTGCGTTTGGAGCTTAAAATAAATGTGATGTTTGAACTTATTTAATAGACAAATAGACTTTTGAATTTGATCCCTGATTAGACTAGTTACAGACATCATCATCATCATTTCAGCCGTAGGACGTCCACTGCTGGATATAGGTCTCCCTCATTGATGCCCAATCATTACGATTGGAAACGATCAGACATAATTTTGGATGAAACTTGTCACAGACTAGACACAAATCTGGATTGAGACAGAATACTTAGTATTCTGGTAGTTAGTACAAAACTAAAGTAATTCTGAGAGTCCTGCCCGGCAATGCAAACAGCCTGCAATCAATTATATAATATATCTCTCTCTTTTATTGACATGAGATCTGTATCTTTTGTTCTTTTCTTGAGCGAGAAAATAGTTGATATGATGGAACCTTTTCACTGCAACTGTCATTTTGATATTACAATACAAAGACCAGTGAACACCATGTAGTAAGTATGTACATAATAATACACAAAACAAGGTATAGTCGGGGTAAGAAAAGGTTTGTCACTTTTCGACCTTAAATCGTTGACATAGAGTCGAAAAGTGACAAACCTTTTCTTACCCCGACTATACATAGAGAAAAAAAACAAAAATATATATTTGTGATAGGGTCAAATGACCAGGCGGGTCGCCTGATGGAAAGCAATCACCGCCGCCCATGGACACCCATAACATGAGCTACGGATAAGTTGCCAGCCCTTTGATCTTTGATAATTTCAGCTGAAAGATGTCCTCTGCTGAAGATAAGCCTCCCCAAGCTTCGCCAAACACGGTCCTGCGCCATCCAGATCCATCGCGTTGCAACCTTAACCAGGTCGTCGCTCCATCTTGTTAGAGGTCTACCTACACGGCCAATCGAGATTTGCCCCCATCGGCCAACAGCCCACTGCCGCTCAAGTCTGGCGATTCTTCGAGCTATGTCGGTGACTTTAGTTCTTGCGCGGATTTCATCATTTCTAATGTGATCCCGTAGAGATACTCCGAGCATAATATTTGTTATAATTATAATGTTACAATCGTTGACGACTAAAATAAATGGCCTACCTAGTTGTTATAGAACCTGACTACTACAAAACCTTGAGGTCCCAGTTCGATTCCTGCGTTGGGGCAGATATTTGTATGAAAATACGAATATTTTGTTTTTGAGTCTTGGGTGTTTTATCTAATACTAGCCTTCCGTCCGCAGCTTCGCCCGCGATAAATTAATTTTCCCGTAGGAAAAGGTATTTTCCCGCGGTAAAAAGTAGCCTATGTCATTCAGTGATAATGAAGCTTTCTAACGGCAAAAGAGTTTTTGAAATAGGTCCAGTAGTTTCGGTGCCTATTCAATGCAAACAAATAAACAATCAAATCTTTCCTCTTTATAATATTAGATATAAAAATCTCGTGTCACGGTGTTTGTTACCGAACTCCTCCGAAACGGCTCGACCGATTCTTATGAATCTTTTTCTCCATATTCGGTAGGTCTGAGAATAAGTCGTAGGCTATAATTTATATGGCAAAACAACGTTTGCTGGGTCAGCTAGTTATATACAGGGTGTTAGGTAATGAGTGGATAATCCTTGAATTACGGATAGAGGGCACTTAGGACGTTATAATAAAGCTAATATAGGTTTAGTAAAAGTCGCACGGTTTTCGAGATATTTGGACTTTTAGGTTTTTTTCGAAAATGAACACCCTTGTTCAATGTTTTGATCATAGCACCATTTTAAACTATTTTTTTATTTTTTTATTTTTGCTCAATATTCTTGAGGACTTGTGTAATCAGATAGGCATCACCTTTTTGTGAGACTTAATTAGATTTTTTTTTTAAAAATCGCAAACTTAATTTTTGCGTTTTCAATCGTACATTGACCAAATTTTCAGCTCTCATGGTGAAAAAAAAAAATACACTCTAGTTGCCAATAAGCTTAAAAACATGCCAATTTATCAATTTAAAATAGTACGCGTTATGGAATCGAGGAAAAATCCGGTAATCGGGATGGTGTCTGTTTGGGTAGCGTTCAGCGTACAAAATTGCAGCAGCACTAGCGTTGCCTTGGCACTCACCATAAATGTAATGTATTTGAGCATATTCTAGAGGTGTGTATTGTGTTCGACACATTATTAAACTAAAAAAAATTCAACACAACAATCTAAACACTCAATTCACCATTCATTACGAAAAAAATACCGAAATTCAAAATCGAATTCGAAAAAAAAATCCAAAAAGCAGTCTGCATGATTTTTTTCAAATTTGGAATAAATGGCATTTAAATTAGTGGCCAGTAATGTTATTTTTGCAACAAAAAGTTTTGAATTCTACGGTCGGGATACAAAAAGTACATTGGGAAAAATGTGTGTGAGCGTCTCTTTTTTTTATTATTTTGGCATTTTGATTTTAAATTCAAAAGGTAATTACAATTTTTAATTGTCAATAAATTGTCATGTTTTTAAGCTTTTTGGCAACTAGACGGCAGTGTATTTTTTTTTTCACCATGAGAGCTAATAGTTTGGTCAATGTACGATTGAAAACGCAAAAATTAAGTTTGTGATTTTTTTTTAAAAAATCTAATGAAGTCTCACAAAAATTGTGATTCCTATCTTATTACACAAGTCCTCAAGAATATTGAGCAAAAATAAAAAATAAAAAAAAAATAGTTTAAAATGGTCCTATGATCAAAACATTGAACAAGGGTGTTCATTTTCGAAAAAACCTAAAAGTCCAAATATCTCGAAAACCGTGCCACTTTTACTATATTAGCTTTATTATAACGTCCTAAGTGCCCTCTATCCGTAGTTCAAGGATTATCCACTCATTACCTAACACCCTGTATATGTATAAGTGTGTACCTATCTTCTATCTATCTAATATATAAAAATCTCGTGTCACGGTATGGTGCTTGTAATTGAACTCCTCCGAAACGGCATGACCGATTTTTATGAAACTTTTTTTCTCTATACTTAGTAGGTCTGAGAATAGGACTAAATTTTTATACCTCTATTCTTCGCAGACGAAGTCGCGGGCAACAGTAGTCTATTTATATAACTATGTTTATCCGTTCCCTAGTACCCGTAACACAAGCTTTGCTTACTTTGGGACTCGGTCAATTGTGTGAATTTTACAATGATAAATAATATTGTACGGTCAGCGTACATTTAAGTTACTAGGCTCACTACGCGTGTAACCCCAATTATCGACACTGCTGTCATTGCACATCTAATTTACCTCAATATTGCTTAAGATGATTTCAATTAGTCACGTCTTAGTACTCTAACCGCGAACAGTAACATTTTGTATAGACATTAGTACCTAGATCAGTGATTCAACTAACATTTAACATTTGTAACATTATTATTTAACATTATTAATTAAACAGTTTTAAACATAAACAATTTCTTTTCACATCTCACATCAACCAAGAAGGGTACTCGTAGTATATTGGTTCGTCGCGTGCTACGGGTATAATTTAAGGGTCGCTACCCTTACATTGGTCCTTCGAACTCTTAAAACAAACCAGTGCTGTGAGTGTTCAGTGCCGTTGGTCTTACCGTCACCGCAGCGTACAGCGTGAGGGGTGGCAACAGCTACGGGAGCTTCAGCAATCACAACTACATTGTCGACGGCTTGTCGACATTAACAGCAACATAACATACACGTCGTCAGGTGGTAGCAGAGACAACAAGTAAGATCGTTTTATTTTACTGCTTGCAACTTATCGCCTTCGACAACTCTTAACGTTCAAAAACAACAACATGCCTATCACATCTTCAGTGATGAGACAGTCCGAGATAGCGGACCAGATGGTGCAGTTGGAGACCAACTTCAAGAAAGATGGCCCATCGCGCATTACTTTGAGTTACATAATGAAACGGCTTTCTAACTTGGAAGTTTTGTGGCAAGAATTTGCAAACAATCATGCTATGATAATGGAATCGGGAGATTGTAAGGGCGAGTATTTTGATAAGAAGGTCTACGAAAAAATAAGTGA
This sequence comes from Archips xylosteana, assembly GCA_947563465.1. Lineage (NCBI taxonomy): Eukaryota > Metazoa > Arthropoda > Insecta > Lepidoptera > Tortricidae > Archips > Archips xylosteana. The sequence goes on from OX387370.1 coordinate 7,948,035, forward strand.
CCTTTACGTACGGTTTAAAAATGCTCTGTTAGCCAGCGGACAGGGGTCATCTGACAGACTAGAACTGTCGCTGGGTGCCAGAAAGGAAGACAAAGATGCCCAAATGATTAAAGATATGCTTAACGAACAACGGACGAATGTCAAGGCTTTTGAGAGGCAGGTGCTTAAGTTAAACTTAACAGAGCTGACAGAAAAATGGCAGTTAGAGGATGAGTTGAAAACCCTTTCATTACGATGGGAGAACATTGATAAGCTATACTGGAAGTTGTACAGTGTAACGAATATGGAAGGGTATGAAAAGGACTATGATCGATGGGAGCAGGTGTACAAAGACGTAAGGGAGAAGATTAACAAGAAAGTTATGAGTAGCGTTCATCAGGAGAAATCGGCACCGAAGGTCGAGCTACCTATTTTTAATGGTCATTACGAAAATTGGTTAACATTTAAGGATTTATTTTCGGAAACTGTGCACCAGAATCCGTTTATTTCAGCCACCCAAAAGATGCAACATCTAAAATCAAAACTGCGAGGAGAAGCGGAGAAACTTGTCCAACATCTTAACATTAGCGCAGATAATTATGGGACGTGCTGGGAAATCCTTACACACAGGTATGATAATGCCAGACTTCTATTTACTCACTACGCCAACGCATTGCTCGACCAGCCTCCGATTCAACGATCTAACGTGGTTCTAATTAAGAGGCTACATGACACTACGCTGGAATGTTTAAACGCTATATCCAACTTAGATATCGATATTAGCAGCTGGGACCCGTTAATAGTACACATTTTAATGCAAAAACTAGATAAAGAAACTACGGAGCAATACATTGAAAGCTTGAAAGCACCGAGGTCCCTGCCTACGTTGAGTGAATTTTTGGAATTCCTAGAGATTAAATTCATGGCCTTAGAGTCGAGTAACAAAGGGTCTAGAGTCACTTCCGGTCTCTCAACAAATATTACCAAACCACAACAGTACTTTAACAAGCCATACAACAAGAAACCAACATTTTTCAGCAACCGGAAACCAGTTGAAGGGACGTTTCATAAGACATTTCATGCCGCAGGATGGACTTGTCCGAAATGTAACAAAGATCACGGCCTTTACACATGCCGTGAATTTCTAGAATTATCTCCTGAAATGAGGTTGAAAACGGTGCAAAGATTAAAAGTGTGTCACAATTGCTTATACAGTCATAATGGCAAAGAATGCAATTCGACAAATAAATGCAAGACGTGCAATCAGGGTCATAGTACACTACTACACGATGCGATGCAGAGAATATCGCAAACAACATCGAAACCAGGTCAGCGGCTGGGCGCGCATGTATCAAGTCATGACCTAGATGAAGTGCTTTTAGCAACAGTACAGCTGAGGGTGCAGTCTTCGGATGGTACTTTCGTAACATTGAGAGCCTTGCTTGACCAAGAATCACAGTTAACATTAATAACAGAGAATGCAGCTCAACAATTAAAATTAAAAAGAACCAAATACGATGCCGTAATATCGGGAATAGGAGCGGAGCCGTCAAACAAATGTAAAGGAGAAGTAACATTGTTATGCCAATCAATACACAACAAATATACGTTTAATGCCAAGGCGTTAATAATGAACAAGTTAACAAGTAAATTGCCTGCTAGGCAGGTAAACACAGACAATTGGAGTCAGATAACAACTTTGAAGTTAGCTGACCCGCGATTTAACATACCTGGAGAAATTGATATCCTTTTAGGCGCAGACATATACGCGGAAATAATAATGGAAGGCCTAATTAAAGGAAACTGCAACAACATTACAGCTCAACAAACCCAGCTTGGGTGGGTGATATGTGGAAAGATTAAAACATTTAACTGTCACGTGGTCCTCAATAACACTAATGACCTGTCTAGATTTTGGGAACAAGAGGAAATATGTGAAAGCACTACATTAACAAGCCCTGAGGAAGACTGTGAAAAACTGTACAAGGAAACGACAACAAGATTGGCCGATGGCAGATATCAGGTCAGGTTACCGATGAAACCAGGATTTGGAACTAAATTGGGAACGTCAAAGCAAAGAGCGGTAGCCATATTTAAACATTTGGAGAACAAGATGGACAAGAACAAGGATTTCGCAAGCGATTACAAACAGTTTATACAGGAATATAAGGATCTGGGACATATGAAACGATCAACTAAGGAACATGCAATACACTTCTATCTTCCTCATCATGATGTCATTCGACTGGAGGCGGTAACAACAAAATGGAGGGTGGTGTTTAATGCGTCCGCAAAAAGCGCATCAGGACTGAGCCTCAATGATTTAATGGAGGCGGGGCCTAACCTACAGGTGGATCTACAGACGCTTTTATTGCAATGGCGACAATATAAATACGCATTCACTGCGGATCTGGAGAAAATGTTCCGGTTCATCGCAGTTCATCCTGATGATCAGCCATTACAGAAAATCGTGTGGCGTGAGTCATCCAACCAACCCCTAGCGTCGTATCAACTGACCACCGTGACTTATGGCACAAAAGCAGCCCCTTATTTAGCTCAAAGAACATTGAAACAGCTTGCCGCGGACGAGGGAGACAAGCATCCAGTGGCTAAAGAGATTTTGAATACGAAATTCTACATGGATGATGTATTATTTGGAACAGATACAATTGACGAAGCAAGGTCAACGCGAGATGAGTTAATCGGTTTACTGAAACGAGGCGGATTTAATCTCAGAAAATGGACTAGCAACGAAAAACAGCTTGTCGAAGATCTTCCGGGAAACATGAGAAATCCACATAACTTCAGCTTCAGTGACGCAGAGAACCTGAAAACATTGGGTTTAGGATGGAACCCTAAAAACGATTTGTTTACATTTACATCGCCACTACAAAGCAAAACAAACACGCGCGAGCACTATACAAAGCGACAATTACTCAGTGAAATCGCCATGCTATTTGATCCCTTAGGCTGGCTTTCACCGGTAACAATAAAGGCGAAATTATTGTTTCAACAATTATGGACTTTAAACGTAACATGGGATGAGCAGTTACCAGAATGTCACAACAAGGAATGGCAGACGATTAAAAATGATCTTAAAAACATCGAAAAATTCAAGGTGCCAAGATGGCTGGGTTTTCACGGCTCGGACATAGAAGTGGAACTACATGCCTTTAGTGATGCTTCAGAAAAAGTATACAGCGCGGTAGTTTATAGCGTAGTTCGGAAGACTGGGGAACCCAAGATAAATATCGTCGCCGCCAAAACCAAAGTAGCGCCGATTAACAAGAAGATTAGCCTGCCACGACTTGAGTTAAGTGGAGCTTTGCTTGCAGCTAAACTGGTCAACAAGATACTGCAAGCATACAACAACAAAACATTTAAAGTTTAAGTATGCGTGGACTGACTCAATGGTAGTACTAGGATGGCTACACGGCGATGAGCAACGATGGAAGGCTTTCGTTGCCCATAGAGTACGGGAAATCAAAACAGTTATCAAGCCGGAACAATGGAGTCATGTGAAATCACAACAAAACCCAGCAGACTGCGCTACTAGGGGCCTACTACCATCGCAGTTAGCGCAGTTTTCCTTATGGTGGAAAGGGCCAGAATGGCTCTCTAACAAACAAGAACAAAAATTAACAGTTAACAGCTCGGATTTAAATACTGAGGAAGAAGTGAAAAAACATACATTAACAGTACAAACAAACATTCCGGAAGTAACTATTATCACTGAACTACTTAGCAGGTGCCATTCAATAACTAAGGCCGTGCGAACATTGGCTTGGGTATTACGTTTCACAACAAACGCACGTGGTAGCGAGTTACGTAATATTAATCAGCATTTGACGACTCAAGAATTGCAACGCGCGCATACTTTAATTATAAGACATATACAAATGGAATGCTTTGATAAAGAAATAAAACAAATAAAAACAAAAGGGTCTGTAGACAAAACCAGCAGCTTATTTAAGTTAAATCCTAAACTAGACAAACAAGGAATGCTTCGAGTCGGAGGTAGACTTGGACGCTCTGACATGTCGGAAGAGAGAAAATATCCCTTCATCATTCCATCAAAGCACAGGCTAACATACCTACTTATTCAACAAGCACATGTAGCCACATTGCATGGCGGTCCCAGGTTAGCACAAATATACCTAAGACAACGGTACTGGATCCCCGGCGGAAATAACGTAGTTAAAAAACAGTTGAGACACTGCGTGAAATGTATAAGATTTAAGGCGAAGAAACAAAGTCAACAAATGGGGGATTTACCAAAGGTGAGAGTCACCCCAGCTCTACCATTTCACAACTGTGGAGTTGATTATGCCGGACCAGTGGAAATAAGGGCCAACAAAGGCCGAGGTATCAAAGTGTGCAAGGGATATATAGCGTTGTTTATTTGCATGGTAACGAAGGCGATCCATCTTGAACTCGTGAGCGATCTAAGCTCTCAAACATTCATCGCAGCCTTGAAACGAATGATTGCAAGGAGGGGGGTTCCGAAGAACATGTACAGCGACAATGGCACCAATTTCGTTGGGGCAAACAGGGATTTAAAACGACAGTTCAGGGAGCACGCTACATTTAACAGTGAACAATTTTATAAAGCTACAACTGACTTGGAAATTGAGTGGCATTTCAACTGCCCCACCTGGGCCACAGCAGGTGGACTGTGGGAATCCGCTGTTAAGTCGATGAAATACCACCTTAAAAGAGTACTCGGCGAGCAAAAACTTACATTTGAAGAGTTCACCACATTGTTAACTCAGATAGAGGCGTGCCTAAACTCCAGACCACTTTTTGCTCTGACTGAAGAGAGGGACGATTTAGAGTACGTTTTAACACCAGGACATTTCCTTGTCGGACAGCCACTAACAACATTGCCCCAGGAAGATTTGACAGAGGAAAAAACATTGACAAACCGTTGGCAACTAACAACTAAACTTTATCAAGATTTCTGGAAGAGGTGGTCTACTCAATACCTTCACCAATTACAAACAAGGTGTACTTGGAACAAGAAAACGGATAATTTACAAAAGGGAGACGTGGTTATCGTAAAGGAAGACATCACTGCACCGACTCAGTGGCCATTAGCTCGCATTACAGAAGTTCACCCCGGGAAAGATGATTTGGTTCGAGTGGTTTCATTAAAAACGCAACGTGGAACAATGAAACGACCAATAACAAAACTAATCCGATTACCAGTGGAAGACCAGGCAAACTCAGTTCCCATAAATAACCGCACAGGTGGTTTGGCAGTATTTATGTGTCTTTTTAACATTCATGAGCATTATAACAGGATCTTATCAACACATGACGAGCATATCATCATTTGAGAGAGAGAGGCAAATATATTACGATGAGATCGGCAAATTACAAAACATACATGAGAGCTGGAAAATATTAACATACTTTAACATGACTACGTATTGGCAAGGAATCACTAATATGGAAAGCTACATAACACATATAGAAGGCATATGCAGCCAATTCACTTATCGTCGGATATGCGAAAGTATTTTAACAGAGTTGCAACAGGAAGTGGATGACATAAAACATAACAACCTCTTATTACACTCTTCTCATGGTCTACTACCAAGGCGCAAACGAGGCCTGATTAACGCAGTAGGCAACATTGCTAACAGTTTATTCGGTGTCCTTGACGAACGCTTCGCAGAGCAATACAAACAGGACATTGAAAACGTACAAATCAACGAAAATCACCTACTTAACTTGTTAAAAAATCAAACCTCAATTATAGAATCGCAAAATAGCATGTTACAACGAAACGAGAACTCAATGAACAAACAATTTAACCTTATTGAAGAACACATTGAGCAAGCAGACAATGTTATCGCCGAACTGCAAAACAGATCGAAACAAGACATTCTTATGACATATTTTAATTCAATGACAATAGCGACCAACATTATTATAACAAAATTACGCCGCACTCAGCAAAGCCTTGTTGACACACTTAACAATATACATAGAGGATATATAGACGCATCAATACTCTCACAGGAACAGATTTTACAACAGTTGAGAATTATTGCGGCTCGCTTGCCAAACCACCTGTCTCTTCCCGTGGAAGATATCTATAATGAATTATCAGATATTTACAAATTACTACACGTCAAAGCACGGGTCACCGACAACTATTTTATAATGGAAGTTAAATTACCACTTACACGAGATATACAGTTTCAACTTTATAAAGTAATCCCACTTCCAATTTTAGCAAATGGCAGAACCATAACAATACAACCATCAGCGGAATACATAGCCGTAAACATCCTGAAAGATCTCTATATCAAGCTGGATCAACCCGATTTACAGTCATGCGTTATTCTTCAAGAAAACAAATACATTTGCACATTTAATAAACCAGTTCATAGCATGCGTCAAAGTAACGTACCATGCGAATTAAGCTTCTTAGTAGAGCACTATTACAATAACAATAACAACGGCACGTGCGACTACAACACTGCATGTCGCGAATTCTCGCGATGTACCTTTATTACTGGCAACACTTATCCGACTGTCCCGTCATTTCCTTTATTTGTCTATGGTAAGATATTTGAATTTGCTAAAAGTAACGTCTCTTGTGTGCACATAGTTTAACGTATTCCTTGCTATCACATTATAAATGATTAAACAGTTAGTAGTGACTGTGTATAACGAAGGGAAGCAACATCGAGCGTCATGGCGTCGATGAAAGCTAAGTATTGATGATTTGTGCCCAAGCTTCTCATGTTAATGATATGAACGTGGTTTCATCCTAGCTAAATGGAGGGAATCTGACGTTCTGCCGTTTATGGACGTGACCACTAATGTCACATGTGTGGGGTACATCGCGCGCCTGTTGCACTGCTTAGTGTATTACGCCCGGTTGGGTGGTATGTTTAATTATCTGATGTACCTCACGGGGGGTCCTGACGAGGATGACCCCTAGATTGTCCATGCAGCCTTGGGCTGTTATTACGCAATAGTTGTCTCGGAGAGAACTCAGGTCATCATACCGATGGCTACCTCGTAAGATGGTATATTCCCAGAGGACATGGTTGAGCTCTCTTTGGGATGTACTAGGTGCGTTGATGCTCTCTTTGTGTGGTTTATTCCCTGAGACATCCGTGGAGAAGCTTGGGACAAGTTTAGTGACATAGAAGTCATGTTTGTTGTATTTCAACAGGTTGTGCAGTGAGATAGCTGAGATACCAACCACCTCTGTACTCGGAGAAGCTCGTCCCATAGAAGGGACCGAATGACGCGATAGTTGATGTTGGGTATGTATGAGTTTTGTCCAAAACGCACCGACACAGATATATGAATATTCATGAGACTATAAGAATGATAATGCGAAGCAGATTATAACTATGTTTATTGTAATACTGAAGTTACTTATTATTTCTTAATGTAAGAACCCTGGTTAACCATTTATACCACTTGTCGCTGTCGTGATTCCCCGGCGGCGGCGACACTGCAACCTGCTCGAACGAATGGATCGGGTTACACCGAAGTAATACATGGATCTACGTATGTTGTGACGTATGTCAGTTGCGAATCATATGTAACGATTTAATGGCATCAAAAGAGATTCACAGGACAGGCATTATAAATGTTGGCCAAGGATGCACCATAAAAAGGGATGAAACTATAATACAAACCAACACCATATACCAGAGCAAATTGTTTGTGAATCCGACACCGTACATTCCACTTCCAAATGATCTTAACAACCTTACAAAGCTCAACCCACCAAAACATTTAGACATAATAACAGAAGATCATGCACAAACATTCCAAGACATCAGAGGAAAAATTAAGGAATTGAGCAGAAACAGCGAGTTACCAAAAGATTTGAACAATCATGATGTGCACCAGTACACCGTATCTTACCTGAGTCTTATCATCGTCATTGGAATAACGACTGTAACCGGCTACATATACTGCATTAAGAGAAAACACAGTCAACGAAAACCCAACACGGTACAACAGGACAGTCAAAGAAAAATAGAACAGCCAATGGAAATGGCTACAAGAACACCGGTGGACGACCCAACCCACGTAGAATTAGGGCCCTTACCGCCCTTACCGAAAGTGAAGAAGCATATTTACGCAATACCCCATAAACCACTTTTTAACTTATAAAACTTTAGTCTTAAATATTAGTTTTACATTGTATACATTATAGCACTACTTCTAACTTACCTTTTTAACATTTAAGGACCTTTCGTTGTCCTGGCAGCATGTACGGTCAGCGTACATTTAAGTTACTAGGCTCACTACGCGTGTAACCCCAATTATCGACACTGCTGTCATTGCACATCTAATTTACCTCAATATTGCTTAAGATGATTTCAATTAGTCACGTCTTAGTACTCTAACCGCGAACAGTAACATTTTGTATAGACATTAGTACCTAGATCAGTGATTCAACTAACATTTAACATTTGTAACATTATTATTTAACATTATTAATTAAACAGTTTTAAACATAAACAATTTCTTTTCACATCTCACATCAACCAAGAAGGGTACTCGTAGTATATCGGTTCGTCGCGTGCTACGGGTATAATTTAAGGGTCGCTACCCTTACAAATATCCTAGTTTCACCCTATTTGCATTACACCCCATTAAACGGGTAAACAGTAAGCTCTCATCAATGGCAACACCGCTAAACTTCACATTTCCCTTGATTCAATTTTACCCGATTATAAGGGTAAACTGAAAGCTCGCATGCACAGCAACACCGCCGAATTTCTCATTTCATTTCACTTCAGTCGATATTTTCAGCCAGTACCGCCGCGCGTAAATTTAGACGCTGCCAGCAATTTTATAAGCTTTTATTAACAATGTTCGCGTAAACAAGTGTAATTTAACGTTTTTAACATTATAGTGACGTTATGAATGACTGTGAAATGATAATGATTATTTAGTGATTGGTATCTAAACGACTAATTTACAGGTAAGTTATTAATCGAGGCCAACCGCATTGAACTTATAATTAGGTCGAAAATAACTTCATGATTTCGGAATATCGACGTGTTATTTTATTTAAGGTATTTTTCTTCCCGTTGGAATTAATGTATGTAAATCCTTGATGGTACAAAATTAATAAAAAAAAACTACTTATAAGGGTTCCTAGTTGACTACGGAACCCTAAAAACACCATTGACAACCATTGAGGTACTTAAGTACAGATTTAAAAGGAAGAAAATAAAAATTAAAAATATAGCCTAATAGTTGTTGGCCGCGACTCTGTCTGCTTTATAATTTATAAGTAGGGTGAGTGGGGTAAGATGAAAAGCAGTGTAAGATGAAAAACACTTTGGTGCTACGAGTAACGAGTAGCTACACTATAGTAGTAGTATAGCAGTAGTAGTAGTATAGTAGTATATAGTAGTCACTATAATACCCGAATGGGTCAAAAGACCCATAAGTTATTATTCTGAAACCGTGAACTCTTTAAAATTAAGTCAGATATGAAGTATCTTTTTTATTTATTTTTTCAACTTCATTTTTTTTTATTACTTTTACGGTCATCCCATGAAACCATATATTTCAAACTAAATACAAACTGAAATATAGATGCACAGAAAAAACAGATAAGATTCGTCGCTAACCTCTAGACCAGTGGTAGTGTAGGGGTAAAGCACGCAGCACGGAACGCTGAGGACCTGGGTTCGATTCCCAGCATTGGTCTTTTTTCTGGGGTTTTTTCTGTGCATCTATATTTCAGTTTGTCTTTAAAATTGTTATAAAACTAAACCTAATCTAATGGGTTCTATAAATACAATGCCGTATTAATAAATACTGAGAAGTTTATGGTTTCTGAAAAAAAGCTTTCGGTCTTTTGATCTACCTATTCGGTATTTTAATACATTCGATCTTTCATACGTAATTACATTTGAAATTTACCATGAGCTTTACGGTGAAGGAAAACATCGTGAGGAAACCTGCATACACCTGCGAGGAAATTCGATGGTGTGTGTGAAATTCCCAATCCGCACTGGGCCCGCGTGGGAACTACGGCCCAAGCTCTCTCATTGTGAGAGGAGGCCTGTGCCCTGCACTGGGACGTATATAGGCTGGGATGATGATGATGATGGTTTTTCGTACTTCGGTTAGTACATACCAAGATGATATAGACTGGATTGGCAATCGCCATAGTACGGATCGGCCGCGGTTTTTGTAGTTCGATTATTAAATCTAGATGGCGCTGAAATATAGCCAGAGGCTTTGAAGGCATTTGACTCACTAAGCATTTGACGAAACAATGATTTGACGAAACAAGGATCCGACGAAGCTAGGATTAGACGTAACTAGAATTAGACGAAATAAGCATATGACAGAAGAAGTATTTTACGAAACAGAAACTTGACAATACTAGGAATTGACATACCAAGGATTGGACAAAACTAGAGTTTGACGAAATAAGCTTTTGACATGATAAGCATTTGGTGAAATAAGGATTTGACAGGCGTCTGTGCTTCCAACAATAAGACTACAGATGTTTCATATTATAACAAATGTATTATTTTTCAAAAATATTGCATAATAATACATTTGCAGTGATATGAAATATCTGTAGTCTTATTGTTTTGCCTTCAAAGCCTCTGGCTATATTTCAGCGCCATCTAGATTTAATAATCGATCTACAAAAACCGCGGCCGATCAGTACTATGGCGACTGCCAATCCAGTCTATAACATCCTTGCGTACGTACACACCAGTTCATTTCCGTGGAAATACCACATAAATGAAACATAGCCACATTCTATGGGCACCTTGCCCAAGATTGATACCTACAATAAACATCCTGTAGCAGAGTTTCTCAAGGTCTCAGCTCTATGGAAACTTGCGGGCTAATTGTATATGTATAGGTGAAAAACTTAAGGAGTTGACCTGTTGTATGTAGTAGTAACGTGTCCGTATAAACAAATTGACGTTTCAATTCAAATTAGAAAAAAAAACCGGCCAAGTGAGAGTCGGACTCGCGCACCGAGGGTTCCGTACAAATTTATATGTATCTGTGAACATCCAGTCTTAGCAGACCCCTGCTCCTAAGACAGACAGACAAAAAAAATTATGCTTTTTCCTAACACTTTTTTTCTCTGAAACCGTGAATTTTTCAGGAACTTTTTTATGATTATCCTCTAGAACTCTATAGGTTAGGTTAGGTTTGTTTTATAAAAATCCAGAACAATTAATTGATTTGAAATAAAAAGAGTTACTTAGGACAAACGATCATTAGGACAAACATTACATTAGGACAAATAATCATTAGGGATTTAGATATAGAGCCCAACCAGCCATCATCAGTGGCTGCCACTGTGGTAGTGGTTTGACTGAACCACTGGTGGTCGCGTTTGGTGGCGGCGAGTGCGACTAGTGGTCATAATGAGCGGGGGCCCTAAGCTACTATACGGCTCCCTTCTAGTTGTTCTAAATTAGAACTTCATGTCACGCATTTTTTTTAGATAAAACAACCAATCTCACCTGATGACAAGTGCAAATCAGGCCAAAGACAGGGAAAGACAATCATCCAGTCGCCCAGTTTCATTGCAGGGAAAGACAATCATCCAGTCGCCCACATGCGTGTGCCGCCGATGCCCTATCGCGTGTTTGCGCCAGCACTGAAAGATCATCAAAACTACTATCACTGCACGAATCCTTATGTCATCCAGGCGTGACAAGGATGGCCCATTGGATTCGATCTAAGAACCTGCCTTACTCAGTAGAAGACGTCAGAAACATGACAAACGCCTGTCGCACTTGCGCAGAAATAAAGCCAAGATTTTTCAAAACCAACCCACAAAATAGGCTTATAAAGGCAACAGCTCCTTTTGAACGGCTTAGCATTGATTTTAAAGGGCCAGTTCCCTCGAAAACAAATAACAAATATATTTTAACAGTAAGTAATTGACGAGTATTCACGTTTTCCATTTGCTTTTCCATGCTCTGATCTGAGCGCGAGAACTGTTGTTAAACATCTGAACAATCTTTTTACCATATTTGGAATGCCAGCTTTTATACACTCAGATCGTGGAACTTCTTTCTTATCATCAGAAGTTACAGAGTTTCTACATACTAGAGGCGTGGCTACGAGCCACACAACGCCCTATAACCCTCAGGGTAATGGCCAGGTGGAGAAACTTAATTCTACGCTTTGGCGTACGATACAATTAGCCTTGAAAACGAAAAACCTACCGATCGAACACTGGGAGGACGTCCTACCCCAGTCATTGCATTCGATACGTTCTCTTTTATGCACCAGTACAAACTGTACACCTCATGAACGGATGTTCGCATATTCCAGGAGATCGGCCAATGGAGATTCTATACCTACATGGTTAACAAGCTCTGGTAAAGTCTTTATGAGGCTCTTTAATCGTAATAATAAATACCAGCCAATCGTGGAGGAGGTCGAAGTACTCCATACGAACCCATCTTATTCCCATGTCCGCCTTCAAGATGGACGAGAAACTACTATCTCCAACCGGCACTTGGCGCCCTTGGGCCAGAACGGCGAAGAAGTCGGAGAGCAGAACGATCCTACCAGCTAAGAACCCGACTCTCACGCTAACCCCCAATCACAGTCGCCCACATTATCACCACAACCATTATCATTTCCATCATCCCAACAGCGGACGCCGGAACCAGCCAGCCCTCAGACCCCACAGCGCGGTACAACCAACGAGGCTTCGATCGCCGAGCCTGAGGCAGAGCCAGCGCCTCCTGAGCCAGTCCGTAGATCCAGCAGGATGCGCTCTACTCCAAAGTACCTACTGGACTACTTGTGGGGGATGAATGTGCTGATTTGTCTATGCTTTATATTTTGTATTTTGTTTTTAATTTGTCATTGTCATTTAGTACATTAAAACCTGAGTACAGGTTTTGTCTTTCATTCCAAGAGGTTAACTATGATACGAATTTCAATTTTCATATTTCGGAGTTGGTCGCATCGTCAATCACGGCTGCACCATTTCAAAACATAATAGTAAGAGACATTCAGCTAATTTTACACGAGAGCGAAAAAACATGTTTTGTCTCAGCCGTACAAAATTTTGCAATATTTGTTCAAAAAGTGACACTTTCTTGGTTAACAAGATTAAAACGAATATCCAGGTACTTCTATTTATGTTAAATTTCTTATATTACATGTTTTATCTGAAATTATGTACCATACTGGCCTTTGAAATGAGCGTAGGTATTGATTATCGTTTCACTACATCAAACCTAATAAGCCTCTACTTATGACTTTTTCAAAACCTAGTAAGTGCATGCCACGTACTAGGTTTTTGAAATAGTTTTGTACCATACTAGGTTTTGGAATGGTCAAGCCCATTTTTTTGGGTAGGTATACTAGTTTTGGAGGTACTCGTATCTGTGAAATTTAGCGTGATAGGCCTCTAAATGTTTTTGTATCCTGTAGGTAGGCACTTACTAGAAACCACGTTATATGCAAAAATCGCAAAATTGTTTTTTGAGAGTTAATAGGTTTTGAAATGGCACAGCATTCAAGAGTCAAGTGGACACTTCATGTTTCAATGGATTCACGTCATGCGTCAAGATAAAATAACTAATAACGCCGATAACAAAAGCTCAAATTAATTGAACGGCTCACGACTTCTCAAATAGGCTCGGCTGTAGTGGTAGAGCCATGTTGTAGCTAGCCGCTGCATCACGAATGGGCCGGCTCGTCCGGGGCAGTACTACCCTCTCACGGAACACCGGCGTGAAGCAACAGTAATCCTGCTGCGTTTCGTACGGTCAGTGAGAGCGCCGGGGGCCTAATACTAGTGTTGCCTATCGATAGCCCAATATCGATAGACTATCGATAGTATCGCCATGTGTCAATACTATGTATCAGTATCGATAGTTTTGTACTATCGATTTTACAAAACTATCGATACTATCGATAGTATCAGACATAAAACTATCGATAGTATTGCCATTATCAATAGTATTGCTTATAAATCACTATCGATAGTTTTGACATGTGGCGACACTATCGATAGTAATATCGATATCCTGAATAGTTTGCGAGGTAACGATCGATAGTCAAACTATCGTTAGTTCTGCAACACTGCCTAATACCTCTCCCCTCCTCTCCCCTGTAACCCCTATTCCCTTTACTTTTTAAAGGCCGCCAACAGATTGAGTTGTTGATATTTATGGGCGGTGGTGATCATTTTCCTTCAGAAGGCAAGAAGGCTTTTATTCCTTTTATTACAAATAAATAAAAGTTTTTCGCTGATGGTATTTTTATATTGAATCGTCATTGATTAATTACCGGAAAGTGGTTAGTCGCATATAAGAAGATAAATAAATATAAAGAAAAAAAAGGACAGTTTTTTTAATACAGCATTTAATCTCTGCCATAAGAATCAAACCATACATTAAGGTGGAAGCGCACGCTCTAGGCGCGAAATTCAAACTTTTTACAGTTTTTAATTTATTGTGGGTAAACGGTGTAACTGTTTAACTTCATATGGTATTTGCGCTTGTAAAACAGTGTTCTTTATATTATTGTGTAAAGTTTTTTTAAGAATAAAACTATTAGCTTGAAATAAAAGTTGTCAAAACGTTAAAAGTCCGAATTTCTGTAACAGTTACACCGTTTACCCACAATGAATTAAAACCTGTAAAAATTTTGAATTTCGCGCCTAGACCGTGCCGTTCCACCTTAAGGCTGCGTATCCACCGGAACTGTGCGAGGATGCGTTGCGAGGAATGTGTCTGTCATGAAACAATAGAAACACTTCATTTAAAAGGTCCTAAGTGAATGAAGTGTTTCTATTGGTTCATGACAGACACATCCCTCGCAACGCATCCTCGCACATCTCTGGTGGAAACACAGCCTAAGACTAGTTTTTCAAGCTGCAATATAGCAAGCGAAACTTTAAGCAACTCTGACTTCGTGTTTAAATAATTACTTAACTAGAAATAATTGTGTATCCAAGAAGGTCAGGTTGCTTGCTGTTCTTGCTTGAAAAACTAGTCTCGTGTGCTTATCCCGAGCATTTTCTCAGAGGCTCAGCCAGTTTACGTAAGACAGGGTAAAATGTGTAAACCGTGGTTGTATGGGATAAATTCCTTTGCCTTTCCGATAAAAATGTAAAAGCTACGCTTATCTATACAACTAGTGTTGCAAGTTTAACATTTTTAGGCTAAATTTGCATATTGTCACGACATTTAGCGTATTTTTTTAGCATATAAAAACCAATCAATTAAAAGTGCAACTATGAAACAAACGCCATTTTACATATCAGATTCGACCTTAAGGTGGAACGCCACGCTCTAGGCGCGAAATTCAAAATTTTTACAGGTTTTAATTTATTGTGGGTAAACGGTGTAACTGTTTAACTTCATATCGTACTTGCGGTTGTAAAACAGTGTTCTTTATATTATTGTGTAAAGCTTTTTAAGAATAAAACTGTTAGCTTGATATAAAAGTTGTCAAACATAGAAATTCGGACTTTCAACGTTTTGACAACTTTTATTTCAAGCTAATAGTTTTATTATTAAAAAACTTTACACAATAAAATAAAAGACACTGTTTTACAAGCGCAAATACCATATGAAGTTAAACAGTTACACCGTTTACCCACAATAAATTAAAAACTGTAAAAAGTTTGAATTTCGCGCCTAGAGCGTGAGCTTCCACCTTAAGAAAGCAGGGAATTGCTGCTTTTTCTATATAGTCTAGCATAAAGACTAAAATATCTACATTTTATTCGAAAACAGAGTCGATTAATCTGTCTGTTCATTAAAAGTATGATCAAAATTTAGTTGATTTATAAACAATTGAAATTAAATTACTTTTTATTTGACACTGAAATATGCTAGCATACATTTTAGCTTAAAATGTTGGCTTATTTTTTGTAGTCTGGCGTAATTTTATATTAATCTTGTTGGCAACACTCTATACAACTGTCAAATACGTACGGAACGGAAGCTTAGCTTCATCGATCGACGTCTGCCATTTCAATAACAATATAGCGTTGTTATTTTTATTTTTACTTTATTTCTTTGAGAAAGGTAAGTTAAATCAATCATTTAAAGTAAGAAGCAGTAAGCGGAAGAGTTATTTAATACCAGAACTGGATATTTCATTGTTGTAGGCCACTTTTAACAGTTATAATTAAGGTCAGATATAATACTAAAGGGAGAGATTGAATCCTTTTTACACGCTTTATTCCACTATATAATAGTTGTTATTTAAAGTATAAACCATGCAAGTTAGCGTATGTTTAACTCAGCGGTCCGTGAATTAACTGCCCTGCGACTATCTAATTACTTCTGTACGTCCTACTAGTCCTGTTACGACCTTTTTGTCATAATTTGGTTTTGAATCTAGTCCGCTTAAACAAGTAGGCATATAGAAAAACAAGATGGGCTCTTTAAAACTTGATTTCAAATAAGAGCGACTCTGCCAGATAGGCTGCAAGTTAAATAATCATGGGACAATTATTGATACCAACTGGCCTAGTACCAAACTAAGTAAATCTTATATGAGTACTAGCTGTTGCCCGCGACTCCGTCCGCGAAGAATAGTAGCCTACGACCTATTCTCAGACCTACCGAATACAGAGAAAAAAGTTTCATAAAAATTGGTCAAGCCGTTTTGGAGGAGTTTGATAACAAACACTGCAACATGAGATTTTTATATATTAGACTAGGCAATGAATAAACATGCTTAAATTTAGATAAATAGATACTTGCATTACATATTAACCCTGCATATAATAATATGGGAAGTGAAAAAACCTTAATTCTTGAATCATTCCATTGTCTCATATAATTAAAATAAAAAATTTTGGACAAAACAAAAATAATTAAAAAACATTAAAATTTGCATGGATCCGTGTCTTAAGCATACATCCAAGACTATAGGCTGTATTGTCTAATGCATGGCCCTTGCAATCATATTCACCATCTCTTTTCACCATTGTCCTATATCATATATCAATTAGCGCACAATTGTATTAACCCTTCAAACGTCCCGCGCGCCACAGTGGCGCGTAACTAACTGTTCATGATTTGCTAATTTTTGTTACTAGTTTTGATGATTTAACATAGGGTACTTAGAAAAAATTACTCAAAAAAGTGGTTGGTTGTGTGACGGGTTTACAATTCAGTGCACAATTAAGTTGTAGTTTTGTACACTAGGACGTACAGTGCTAATTTATATATGCAGTACATTGTAATTAATACGATTCTGCGCTAAGGTATTGACATGATACAAGGAACTGGTTCCAAGTGAGTTTGATAATAAAGCTTAATAACTTTGAACCTTACTCAGGATCTCTAACTACTAAGCTATTGTAGTTATCCATATTTTTTCACTATGAGTGAAACTCACGGTAGTTTTATGTCTAAAGTACAGTCAACGTCATAAATAAGCAATCACTTTTGTACCTCATCACTTTCAGTCAGGGACCGTCCATAAATTACGTCACACATTTTGGGGCAAGCAATCTGTGACACAAAAACAAAATAATTGCGATTTTCATAGTAATAGTAAATAGTAATAAGTGTGACAAGGGGGGGGGGGAGGGGTCCAAATTGATTGAAATTAGTGTGACGTAATTTATGGATGGTCCCTCATTACATAATGTTGTATGGCTTTTCAAACATGACGTTAACACACAAAAGTGCGGTACAAAAGTGATCACTTATTATTTGGTTGCAAAAATAAATTGCAAGTAGGTATTTTTTATCTTGTCATGTTTTCAGAAGATAAAGATATTGGGAGTGCGTCATGTCGCTCGAAATAGTGAATGTGAAGGAGGAGTGGTGTGAGAGTGATGAGCCAGAAGACTTGGAACAGGAAGCTATAATTCCGGTACAGGATATCAAAGAGGAGGTTATAGACGTTGTAGTGGAAATCCCTGTGCACTTGGAGGATGACGCTCATAGTGCTCATGGTAAGTAAAAACATAGAATTTATTTTTTACCCATGGATCATTTAATCAATGAATCAGTTAGTTATAAGTAATCTATATCCTGTCTATTTAACAGAGTTAGCAAAGCGTTCTCTCTTTTGCACTTTTGTATGCAAATGATAGGGACAAGAAATTGTCAGTGGGCGTCAACAATCGCACGTCGATGGCGGGCTCGGCTTGCATGCCGTTTGTTGGAATATTCGTAATATTTCTCGTGATTTTTGTTTGTAGTTAGAGGTACCTCAAATAATTAACTTATTGATAAGATGCCATTGTCATGTCATGTTTATTCATCTATTAATCAATAAACGAGCCAGGTAAAAATTAGTAACTAAAGATAAGCACTTGAAAGCATCCGCACCGTACGAGTGACAGATGTTGACTAAATTTTGACAGACATGTATACCTATCTTGTGCCAGTGCATCGTCCTTATCGCTGACCATTTACGTGCATTCTCTGTTTTCTAGTACTAACTCTGTTAAATAGACAAAGTTTATATATATAAATAAAAAAAATGAATCACCATAATTTATGTATGCGCATAAATTCCGACAGACTGCACTAAATTGGATAATTCTTTTTTTGTTGCGTTTGTTATTGTCAGAAGGTTTAACAGGTTTCATAACTGAAAGAAATTTAACAGCATCAGCTATTAATAAATAAACATTGTGGGACAATTGACACCAATCAACCTAGTCCCAAACTAAGCAAAGCTTGTACTATGGGTACAAGGCAATGGATAAACATACTTTGACAGTCCAAGACTCGATAACAAATATTCATATTTTTCATACAAACATCTGCCCTGACCAGGAATCGAATCAGAGTTCTCAAGTTTCATAGTCAGTTTCTCTAACCACTTGGCTGTTTGGTCAACTTTTTAAAGAGAGTGAGGATTAAATGTTTAAAGATCATTTATTCTCAAAAATAGTTTTATAATTCACTTACATGAGATATTACGGGTACTTATAATATTTTTACTTTAACTTTATCTAACTACAACTTTTTTTATTTCAGCCTCAACCATGTATCCCATAGACCCTCTGCAAGTATGCGAAACAAGTCTAAACGAAGATAATCCAAATCTCCCAGAAAAAAAACGATACAAATGCGACATATGTGACAAAACATATTCAGCAAACTTCGTCCTGACCGCCCATAAAAAGATTCATACTGGCGTGAAACCGTATGTCTGCGACCACTGCAAAAAAGCGTTTAAATTACGAGCACATTTAATCACACATCTGAGAATTCACTCAGGTGAAAAACCTTTCCAGTGTGACGTATGCAAGAAATGTTTCATACAACGCTCGCATTTGCAAAACCACTCAAAAATCCACAACCGAGACAGCTGGATACCATGCGAGATTTGCAAGAAAAAGTTACCGACGCAAATAAATCTGATGAACCACATGAAAATTCACAACATGGACCCAATGAAGTACACATGTTCGATATGCGACGAACAATTCACTGACCGCTCAGAAATGATTGAACATAAGAAATCTCACACAGCCGAGAAACGGTACAAGTGCAATATGTGCGATAAAAAATTCACAGCAATATCAACGTTGAGTAGCCACAAGAAAATTCACACCGGTCAGAAACCTTATACTTGCGAGATCTGCAATAAAAGCTTTGCAATCAAAACATATTTAAACAGACATACTAAGACTCACACAGGTGAGAAACGCTATACTTGTGAAATATGTAAACATCAATTCACACAGAGCAGTCATTTAGCGAAGCACATTAAAATACACACAGGTGAACAACGGTATGCATGCAAGATATGTAACATGCATTTTGCAAACATATCTGGTTTGTTCAGGCATGAAGGTAACCATAATATGAATCTGCCCTTTTCCTGTAACATATGCTTTAAGCGTTTTGCTAAAGAGAGTGTCCGGACCGTTCATATGCGTATTCATAGCGGAGATAGCCCGTTTGGATGTGAAATTTGTGGTAGGAGATTCACGCAAAAGTGCTATTTGACTCGGCATGTCAAAATACATACAGATGCACCGATGCCTTGTGATATATGCAATGTGGAGATTGCTTCTAGCTATATCAAGCAGCATGTGAGAAGATGTCAAATACGTCATATGAAAGTTCCGGATTAGTCTAAGAATTAGTGTCAACTACAAGGCTTTGAGGCAATATTGGTGCAAGAACTAAATTTTGTGTGGACAAGATACAGCTAGTGCCATTCACAAAGACCCGTGATATCACATTTTTCAACTAATGAACTAAAACAATTACTTTGCTCACCCGCGACCTTACAATAGTTACGTTTATGCAAAAAATGTGTGTTCATGCAGTTCCTCCACCTCCACACTGTACGAACACACACAAATCACATAAACACAACTATCACCACCACCAAGCTACACTGACGCGTTTCGAACTCAACCAGAGCTCATCTTCGGAGTTACCACAACCGTATGCTATGCTACCAAATGTTAACTAGGAGTTTAACATTAACTAGGAGTTTAACATTTGGTAGCATAGCATACGGTTGTGGTAACTCCGAAGATGAGCTCTGGTTGAGTTCGAAACGCGTCAGTGTAGCTTGGTGGTGGTGATAGTTGTGTTTATGTGATTTGTGTGTGTTCGTACAGTGTGGAGGTGGAGGAACTGCATGAACACACATTTTTTGCATAAACGTAACTATTGTAAGGTCGCGGGTGAGCAAAGTAATTGTTTTAGTTCATTAATATGGACCTCCGCAAAGTAACGCCTGATTCAATAAATTATATAAATTTTTCAACTAAATATGGTAGTCAATGAGCAGTGACCTCGATACATTTCTGTGGAAGTGACCAAAATAGCAAATTGATATTTATAAAATTCAAACTGACAACATTTCAATAGGATTGCCTGAGTTGTCAACTATTTGGTAGTTACTTTAAGGATAGGTGTGGCCAGTTCTTTGTACTACACTAAATTAGTATACAAATTATGTGTATAGGCACCAAAAGTGTATGAGTGGCTCAAAATTACCTACACACCTTCAATAGTCGCATGTGGATAATTTTGAGCTCAACTGCTCATCCATTTTTGCTGACTGTATGTTGTAGGTTAATACGAAAACGAGTAGAAGACGGTTAAAATGTGAAGTAAAGTTTTACACACAATATTGTTACTAAGCTCAAGCGTTTTACTTCAATTATGTTTAATTTATTGTTATTAATATTTACATGAAACTATGGTGAGACTCATAGTGAAAATAAACGGATCACTCACGTCTTAAATCGAGTTTAACTCGACATGTTTCGGGCTAATCCGTAGCCCTAGTCGTTTTAAGACGTGAGTGATTCCTTTATTTTCACTATGTTTAATTTATGTTGAAACAACGCCGTTTACTTTTTACTTTGGGCTATTCCCATTTTATTCGCACAGTGAATTACTGGGATTTTTTCCCACTTGTCCGTAGTTCTCTGCACTGACCACATTCCCACTATTCCCTAGTTCACACCCGCGGAACAGATTACTTAATAGTTACTTCGTAACCGTCGTTTTTGCTGACGACACCTCTTTACTGTTCAAAGTTAGTAGAAAAGACACCGATTTCACTGAACCCAATGAAACTCTGTCCATGATATCCGCATGGTTTGCTGCCAATAACTTGTTACTAAACCCTAAGAAAACAAAATGTATTAAATTTTCATTGTTAAATCCGCCTCATTCAAATTCGGTCTCAAATATTAAACTTAACGGTCAAAGTATTGAATTTGTAAAATCTACGGTATTCTTAGGAATAACACTGGACTCTAAATTGCAGTGGGGATCGCACACCACAGCAATTGCGAATAGGTTGAGCTCTGCTGCGTTTGCAGTCAGAAAGATAAGGCAGCTAACCGATGTGGCGACGGCACGGTTGGTGTATTTTTCCTACTTCAATAGCATCATTTCATACGGCCTTATTTTATGGGGATCTGCTGCAGACTTGGAATCAATTTTTATTTTGCAAAAGAGGGCTATCAGAGCGATATATAACTTAAGGACACGCGATTCTTTAAGATCTTTTTTTAAAGAAATAGGTATCCTAACCCTGCCGTCGTTGTATATATTTGAAATAATCATGTATGTAAGAAAAAACATATGTGATTTTCCCACTAACGTCGATAAGCCAAAGGTTACTAGAAACACAGGGAAGCTTAAAGTTCCATCTTACAGACTGGCTAAAACTAAAAAGTCGTTTCTGGGAAGATGCATACGTTTTTATAATAAAATTCCGAAAACAATAACCGAACAAACTGATACAAAATTCAAATCCATTGTGAAGAAGACATTAATATCTAAGGCGTACTATAAAATTAATGACTATATCATGGACAGGGATGTTTGGAAATAATTCCGATCCGCATTGGCGATCTCTAGTCTCAAATAGCGTATCTACTGTGTTAAAAAATTTAATTGTATTAAATACTTTAGATGTATGTCATTTAATAACAATGTAGATCTGATTGAAAAAAATATACCTTGTTGAGTTTCTTGCCGGTTTCTTCTCAACAGGGTTTTTTCCGAACCGGTGGTAGATTTTTCGACGTTCATAGGAGCATCAATTTGATGCCTAAATTGAATAAAGAATTTTGACTTTGACTTTGACTTTGAACCCAGTTGCTTACTGGGATTTATTCCCACATTGCGGACAAGCGGGAAAAAAACTTTATTTTTTATCTTTTGGCAATAATTAGATATTAAGTAAAACTAGTAAGTTTTATTAAAACAAAATGTATTTTGCTTTAAATACTTTTATTTATTCTAGCTTATAGGTATGTATTTATCTTTTTTAAGTGGCATTTGTATTATCACATTATACCTAATTTTTCAAACATGTATGTGTTTTTATTTAACTGTTTAAAACCCATCATAAAGTCATGGTCAGTGTTGCAGAACTATCGATAATTTGACTATCGATCGTTGACCTCGCTAACTATTCAGGGTATCGATATTACTATCGATAGTATCGCACATTTCAATACTATCGATACTATCGATAGTAGGTAGGTATCGATAGTGATTTATAAGCAATACTATTGATAACCAGGACTGAGTACTAACTTTTATTAGTCAATCAAAAGTGACCCATATTACCAAGCCATACAGTTTAATAATGGCAACTAGAGACAGCGGTCCGAGAGATTACATACAAACTAGAGAAACTAGTGTATTGTGTCCCACTCGCACCATTACTTGATCACCCTAATTAGAACGAGATGCAAACCACTAGTTATTTTTTTTTACGGCCTCACTTTTTTGTCGCAGTACTCAGTCCTGGTTAGGTATTAAGTCCATGATTGATAATGGCAATACTATCGATACTATCGATAGTTTTATGTCCAATACAATCGATCGTATATTAAAAATCGAACCCAATTTGTATTCACGAAGCCCGTGGCCGCGTGCTGCGCCGCCTGCGCGGCAGCACCTGCAGCGCCGCACCGCCTGCGCACCGAGCTCAAGGTGTGGGCAGGCGGCCGCGGCGACGTGGCGCCGGTGCCGGCCGCGTAAATTCTTCTTCTTAGTCGTGCACTCTTGACAGAGTGGTCGTGGTCATGCTTCGGTCGATCGACTCCTGCGCCACCGCTGCTCTCGCGACGCGACGCCAAGTAGCCCGATGTCTGGCAGAGTGGGAGCAATCGTTTATGCTAGAGTGCGTCACAGTTCTGATGAGGTCTGTCCACCGAGTTGGGGAGCGCCCGCGAGATCTTTTGCCCTCGACTTTCCCCTGCACCACAAGCCGTTCCATGGAGTCCTCATTACGGGTGACATGTCCAAAGAACTTGAGGATTCGTATTTGCACAGTTGACGATAATCTCTCTTGAATGTTAAGTTCTTTAAGGATCGAGACGTTGCGTCCGCGTAAATTGCGTATATATTTTTAACATAACGGTTTTTCTTATCTATCTATCTATCTACAGCCATTGTCCGTCCACTGCTGGACGTAGGCCTCCCTCATATTGCGCCAAAATTCGCGATCCTGGGCTTCCCCCATCCACCCACTGCCAGCTGTCCTCCTAAGGTCATCAGTCCAACTTGTTGCAGACGCAACCCGCGACGCGTGTTCAACGTGTTGTCGTTATGACTTACGCTGCTGAAACGTGGACACTCACAGGAGGACTAGTCCATAAGTTCAGTCGCTCAGCGTGTCATGGAGAGGGCTATGCTCGGAATCTCGTTGAGAGATAGGGTCCGCAACGAGCATATAAGACAAAAGACGAAAGTCGTTGACATAGCCCGAAGGATTAGCACGCTGAAGTGGCAATGGGCTGGTCACGTTTGCCGTACCTACAACTGACGATCGTTGGAGCAGACGTGTCCTGGAGTGGAGACCACGTTTAGGAAAGCGCAGTGTGGGACGCCCTGCAACACGTTGCAACTTAAATACTTAAACTTAAATTTCAATTATCTCAGAAATGGTTCATTTTGCATAGAGCATTATGGGACAAAAATGATTGCAAATGACCTCCCCCATAACCCCTTAACGGGAATAGGTCGACTTACCAATAACCCTGTATAAATTGGTGACCCAAAGACGGACGTCTAAAGTAAATAAATGAATTTTAATCACGGACACCACTTTTGTGGGAAAATAAGAAAACATTTTTATGCAGGGTTTTTTTTTTCGAAACAGATCTAGAATGTCTGTTCTAAAAAGCATTTTCAGTAAAAAGACTTGTCAAGATTCAAGATTGCTTAACGTATTTCTATTCCTAAACAGCGAAGGAAGAAATAAAATTGGAAGATTGTCAGATATTTTAGTATCCAAAGAACAAATTAATTAAAAGTATTAGGTAGATAGGTACGCCCTTAACGATATAAAACGGACATAATTTACATACGATGTGCACCATTTCTCCATACAAACGTAGTCCCCTGTTTCCTCCCTGGATAATGGCTTTAGAGCCAAATTTTTTTTACTGTGTAATCTGTATCTACCACAGCTATGCCCCTAGGTTTCGTTTTTTTCCATATTTCCATATAAACAAAAAAAGGAAAACATAGGGGCATAGCTAAATCTATCCTCTAATTATATTAGAAAAAAATAATTTTATTGGTCCAGTTTTCGAGAAGAAAACAGGGGATTACGAAATGCTGTTTTGATCAATTTTACGCGCCTATTAACGGTCTGAGCTGCAGTTGTCCCGCTCTCGCTGTACTGACACGGAGGGGTTCGGGCGAGACAGCGACATTTCATTAAAATACCTATTTCTCAAAAGTCTCTCAGCCATCGTACCCTCTTAATGACGCAGACAACGCAAATATTTTCGCACAGCTTCGTGGTAACATTAACACCATTAGTGTAATATAAACAGAGTAATGTAACGATGCCTGTTGATTGACTTGTGTTTACCCAATCATACACACTCCATTCACTTGATGATAGCTATATTACCTATAACAAAGTCAGGGTTGAGGTATGCGCACAGAGCGCTTATGGTACATACACATCGAAGACGTAATCAGAACTGATACGGCTTAAAGTGGGATCATAATAACATAATTATCAGGTGATTAATGCAGTCTAGAGTAAAGGCCGGTGCAGTCTAGATGCGTGTGCGCGTCACGCACCGGTTGTAATCAATGAAACTCTAAGAATGTTGGCATATCATATGCACGCATCTAGTGTGCCATCCCTCCCTCGGCTCCACGCACCACAAAAGGTGCGTGTACATGACGTGACACGCACACGTATCCGGTCTGCGCCGGCCTTTACTCTTAGGATGAGGCCAAGCGAACGTAATTTTTTGAGCTGAGGGCACAGGCCTCCTCTCAGAATGAGAGGGCTCGGGCCGTAGTTCCCACGCGGGCCCAGTGCGGATTGGGAACTTCACACACACACACCATTGAATTTTCTTCTCAGGTATATTGTAACTATGCAGGTTTCCGTAAAGCTCATGATACATAAATTTCAAATGTAATTTCGCACAAATTCAAATTCAGAGGTGCGAGCCTGGACTCGAATCCACGACGCTCTGCTAGAGAGGCCATAGGTCAAACCAGTCGGCCGCCACGGCTTCGGCCACTGGTCACTGGTAATATAACACCTAATATGATACCTTACTGGAGCAATCAGATGATAGACTGTAAAAATGCCCATATAGATTACTTTACTACTTCCCTACAGGTACCTAACTAGGTACCTAAAGAATTGATGACACTATAGGTACACCGATAAAGCATCACTTCCGAAGTATGATTGGAGTGGCTTATTTATTACTTACTAGCTTATGCGCGCGGGTTCGCTCGTGTAAAGCATTAGGCCTTTCTCATATTTATAGTTTTACTGTTTTTAATATTTACACGCTGCAATGGCGGCAGAACATGTGATACCTCCTGTTGTTATAATATCTTATTACCTACCGTGTTCTTAGTGAATAAAATTTTTGATTTGATTGATTTGATTTTGATTTAGGTCTAGTAGTTGAATTGAAATTTCAGGATACAAAAAATCCGTGGGTGATCGTGGGTTCGGTCCCAATAATTACGTTGTGGATTTCATTAACGATGCAAAAAAACCACCATCGTCAAATTTCATACATAGTATATCTAATCCTAGCGGTGGAAATTTTGGAATTTTATTCCGATGCCGTTTATTTCGTTCATCCCATCATCATCATCCCAGCCTGTATACGTCCCACTGTAAGGCACAGGCCTCCTCTCAGAATAAGAGGGGTTTGGCCGTAGTTCCTACGCGGGCCCATTGCGGATTGGGAACTTCACACACACCATTGAAATTTTTCGCAGGTGTATGCAGGTTTCCTCACGATGTTTTCTTTCACCGTAAAGCTCACGATAAATTTTAAATGTGATTTCGCACATAAATTCCAAAAAACTCAGAGGTGCGAGCAGGGATTTGAACCCACGACCCTCTGCTTCAAAGGCCATAGGTCAAACAATGCCACCACAGTTACATACAACCCACCACGGCTACAGTTATTTCTTTATTTATACATTTTCTTGTGGACTTACAGTAACTACCCATAGATAAGACCAAAGCGCTCACTAAGATTACTAAGATATAACTAAGAATTTATATATTTAAATCTAACTAAATACTTATTTATATGCAACTCTATTTAACAACAAACAATAACAACTAAGTATAATGGTATTTTATATTTTTGTTTTCTTTTTTCTTATTGTACATACTTTTTTTTTTAGTCTAGGATAGTTGTACATATGTAATATATTAGTATAAATGGTCAATGAATATAAAATAAATTTTTCAGTATAATGGTAATTTTTAAAAAATTACACAAGTAAGTAATTAAGGGCTTAATGAAAACAAAATCACGATCGCATCCTCTGTGTAACGAAAGTTAGTCATACAAACTATATGGGTAAATTTCGTTACATATAGGAATCAATTAAATTTTGTTGCAATTAAATCCCTTAATTGTGGACAATTTTTCTGAAAAATACTCACAAACAAACAATACACTACACTTTTTTTAGTAAGAGCGGGATTCGAAGGTTTGTTGTCATTTCTCTTTTTAATTACATTTGAAATGAAAAATGTCAAGAGTTACAATATTTCCAGAGAAGAAGAAGTAAAGATTCTGTTTATTGAGCACCATTTTCTTTTTCAGGTTAACATGGAGTTCCTGAGTCACAAGAGAAGCATTTTCTGCGCTGTTATTGTGCTGCTATCGTATATGTCAGTTGGTGAGTAATTGAAATGTTCATTAAAGATCCTTGTCCGAGTCATTTTTAAGAAAATTGTACACAATTAAAGGCTTTAATTAAAACAAAACTTAATTGATTCCTTTTCCTTTTGTTTTTATTAAGCCCTTAACTATGTAAGTATTTTTTTTTAAATGGCCCATCTATCACAGTGGTGTTATGCGAACGTATTAAAAGCCAGGCGAGCGCACAACGATTTCACCTTAATGTTAGCACTTTGAACTTAAAACTACCGTGAGACTCACTGATAGTGAAAAAATACTAACACACGTCTATGATCAAGTTTGGCTCGATATGTTTCGGCCTAAACCGTAGCCCTCCATCACGGAGCATACGCCACGGCGGCTGCTGCCAAATGCGCACACACACAGCAATGCAGTGCAGTTAGTACTTGACAATGTTTTTCTTAAAACGGTTAATCGCTAGCGGCATGTCCACTATAATCCATTATTGCTATGTATTTCTAATATTAATGTAAAACTCTTTAACATGAAATAAACAGTTAACAAGAGAAACAAATGTACAAAGGGGAACTTATCACTTCCAGTAGAGTCGTTTTAAAAAAATGTACTTACACAATTAAGGGATTAAAAAAAACTTAATTGATTCCTTTGTGTAACGAAAGTTACCCATATAATTTGTATGACTAACTTTCGTAACACAAAGGAAGCGATCGTGGTTTTGTTTTCATTAAGCCCTTAACTATGTACCTACAATTAACGACTCAGTTAAGCTTTATTAAGTCGAGTGGATCCTATCCATAGATCGATCGATGGATCTTAGCGAACATACCCATCGCTGGTGTATGGGTAATAACTAGGAAGTTTACTCTACACAGTTTTATACGTTTCTTTCTCCAGTGCAAGCCATCGACTGTTTCAAGTGCGTCTCCATGAACGGGCAATTCGCCGCGTGCGACGACCCGTTCCACAACAACCACTCGCTGCAGATGCTGGAGTCTCCGTGCATGGGGGGAAGGAAGGGCCGCGACGGCTTGTTCCCCGCCACTTCTTGTATCAAGCTGGCTGGAATCTTTGGTAAGTCAATTTGAAGTTCGTGGGGAGGATTATGTTTAACAGTAGAAGTCTTTTGGCTGAAATGGTGATGATACGTACTTTAAATGTATGTGTGATATGCAGGCCGAGGACAGAGTGGTGTGGAGGCGTTTCGTCAACGTCTCTTGCTTATCATGACGAGCAAGACCTTCAGAAATGAAGGACACGAAGAAGACAGAATGTGATATGTAATAAATAATTTTGACTTTATATTTTCAGACGACACACGTGAGACGATCACAGTGCGCGGCTGTGGCTTGGACTCGGGCACGGTCACCACCGACACGGAGATCATACGCATGTCGCACTGCGGACGCTTCTACTACAACGACAGGTAACACAGGGGACACACAGTGACGCAAATGACACGATGGGAATGACACCGATGACACTGAGATCATACGCATATCGCAATGCGAACGTTTCTACAACAATGGCAGGTAGCACAGAGGACTTGGTAGGGATGACGCCGATGTTACTAAGATCTACTATGTAGGCTTCTACTACAACGACAGGTAACACAGGCTACACTCAGTGACGCAGATGACACGATGGGGATGATATCGATATCATACGCATGTCTCGCATTGCGGATGTTTCTACTAAAACGACAAGTAACACAGGAGACACGCAGTGGCACAGTTGACACGATGGGGATGACATACTGAGATCATACGCATGTCGCAATGCGGGCGCTTCTACTACAACAACAGATAACACGGGTGACACAGTGCACACATTTTTTACATAAACGTAGCTAACGTAGGTCGTGGGTGAGTAAAGTAATTGTTTCAGTTCATTGACACACAGTGACAGATGACATAATGGGGATAACTCAGATGACACGATCACCGATGACACGAAGATCATAATATTCATGTCACATTGCGGACGCTTCTACTATAACGACTCTACATGTCACTATGTCACCGACCATTTTCATGTTGCTGAAATAGGGACCAGTTTGACAAAAGTTTACATTTTAATCTCCTACTCCTTGTTACTTCCAGAAGACATAGTATAGGTAGGTCTCCAACAAGATGGAGCGATGGCCTGGTTAAATTGCGGGAACTCGTCGGATGCGGATGGCGCAGGACCGATCAGTTTGGTGAACCTTGGCGGAGGCCTATGTTCACTGAAATGATGACGATTCCTCGTTACTGAGTCATCTAATCCTTGTTGCCCTTCTCTTCCAGGTACGTCCACGGCTGCCTCCAGAGCTGCAACGACGCTGATGCCTGCAACTCTTCAAAACACCTGACTCCGGCCGCCACAGTGATCCTGGCTTCATACATCCTACTCCTGACACAGAGCTAACAGAGAACAGAGGACTAGACTACGGGATCAAAAGGGACTATAGGATGAGAAATCAGTAAAAATTCTAATTATTCCCAATTCAATAAATCCTGAGATTCACTTTCAATAATCAAAACCCCGTTGTGACTATTATCGCTGAACTAAGTGACTTGGATTTTTTTTATTTTTACTACAACTGGTACTTACACCAGTCGTTTAAAAAAATACACAATTAAGGGATTTAATGAAAACAAAACGTAATCGATTCCTTTGTGTAACGAAATTTACCCATAACAGTTTGTACGACTAACTTGCGTTACACAAAGGACGCGATCGTGATTTTGTTTTCATTAAGCCCGGTACTAGGTTATCGTTTAAGGACACCCTGTATATTTAGTACACAGAAATTTTTGAATTTTTTAATCTATATTTAGTAAAACCTATAGTCCCAGGTATCCCTAAGTCACTAAGAGGGCACAATCAGCAGGGAAAATGTCCATTAAATAATATAAATTAAGTCTAATACAACTTTAGCATAAACGCAATATACGCTACGCAATTACCGACACAACTGTATTCTAATAAGATACACGAGAAGCCTAAATGGATTAGATTTTTTAATATTATAATTAAGTTGCTAACTCAATAAACTTGTAAGTTTATGCGCCAGAGATTCAAATGAATAAAACGCACTAATCCAAGACTTTTATCTATGACCCAAGCCGTAAGCGAGGGTGGCAGTTCAATCGAGAGTAAAACGGGTTTTATGACAGATACTGGTTTTTGATCGAAATTAAACAGCAACATTGCTAATTAAATGTTTATTTACAAACTTATAATTAACTAGCAATGTTCGTATCCTCATTAAAGTCGATCTAGCAAATCGAAATTAGCTACATCCAGTGATCGGATTGCTTTCAAATAAGTACGGATATGAAATTTGGATGAAAATACAATTATAGTCAATAAACAGTGAGCGAAAAGGTTGTATTTATAATGTTTTTTTACAAAAAAAACCTAATTTGAATTGAAGTAGTAATACAGTATTTTGTTGAGACTTCTTTTTTCCATATACATACAAAATTTATTAGGTACACAACAGGTTAAAAAATATATTTAAAATAAGAAATAGATATCGCTATTGGTTCTCTACTGTTTGCTCGATTTTCATATGCCATAATGTATCGTTTCTATAATTTTCATTTGCCATAAAGTTATTTAGTTCTGACACAGCATTTTCTTCAGGACTTGCATTACACAAGATAACATTTCAAAAAATTATGAAAACTTATGTTATTTATTTGATATTTTAAACGTTGTAATTAGTATTGAAAGTAAAATTATAACAAATTAAATTAAGGAAAACGAAGTGACAAAGCTATTTCCTGAAATTCTTTATTGTAAAATAACCGTTTTACGATTGTTTAATCGCTTATTTAATAATTTTAGCAAGAATACCATTTGCCTAGACGCCATTCAACCATTTAGACATTTTGCTATGTAGGCATAATATTGAGGCATCATGCTTTGTAGGAAACTCGTTCAAAACGACTAAAAGGAAATTGATGCGTATATT
Organism: Archips xylosteana; assembly: GCA_947563465.1. Lineage (NCBI taxonomy): Eukaryota > Metazoa > Arthropoda > Insecta > Lepidoptera > Tortricidae > Archips > Archips xylosteana. Next base: position 7,979,591 of record OX387370.1, read on the forward strand.
TTTTCCTACTTTGGCGCGTAGACAATAACAAATAAGTTACTATTTCATGTTTCTTTCTCTGGCTGTGATATGTTTTCTACTGTTTACAAAACACACGCTTTTTACTACTTACTACATTTAAATACCTAGGTAAAACTTAATTTAATACGACAGTGAATTTTTGCAATTTACAATTCTGCAGTCTTTAGAGGGGATGCGGATCAAAACTAAAGGAATTTCGAAATAGGCTAAATATTTAACACTATACTTCTTTTTGAGCTGTCAAACGCGATTCCCGCATAGCTTTTGTAAGGCAATAGCAAGCTGTGACGTCAATATTTGGCAACTCAATTGACTATTTTTTTATTTCAAGAGTTTTTAGGAGGTGCTTTGAAATGTATCAACCGCTGTACCTAAGTCGTTTTAAAAAAAATTTACACATTTAAGGGTTTTCATTAAAACAGAACTTAATTGATTCTTTTGTGTAACGAAAGTTATCCATATAATTTGTATGACTAACCTTCGTTACACAAAGGACGCGATCGTGATTTTGTTTTTTATGCCGTGATTATGCCTTTAATGTATGTACAATTTTTTGAAAACTACTCACCTGTTACGAAAATCCATCCAAAACATACCATGTGTGGATTTTAGTAACTCACGCGGTTGAAACGCTTTAGAGTCCCTGTTTTTTTATAGGCGCCTCGTGCTTTTAGCTATCGTGACGTTTCTATTATTAGTTCTGTGGTTACGATTAACCCGTTGGCCACCCCTGCACGGAGGCTTGTTGCCTTATCTTATTTGGACGGAGTGAGAAATTATGCGGGTGACGATACATTGCGTCGATGATTGGTCGCTTATGAGTCTTTTCAAAAAAAAACTTGACATGAGGGCTTTAATTAACCCTTTACCTACGGGCATAATTAGAACAAATATGAATTCTCTACTAAATTCCAGTGACAGAAAGTCTATTTTGTACTAAACATACTATCAACTATAGTTGACACCCGCAGGCAAAGGATTAAAACAAAACTTAATTGATGCCTCTGTGTAACGAAAGTTACCCATATAGTTTATATAACTTTCGTTACACAAAAGGATGCGATCGTGAGTTTGTTTTCTTTAAGCCTTTAATGCATGTAATTCACGTCGTCCCACTGTGCCCCCCCCCCCCCCCCAACGCCGGCACCGTCGGCGTGTGTTGGGATATCAATACAATACAATACAAATATTTTTTATTGATCACCAAAAACTACAGTAACATTACAAAAATAAAAATTCAGGTAGACAATAGGCGGTCTTATCGCTAAAAAGCGATCTCTTCCAGACAACCAATTACTCAGAAATTAATAAATATCAACAGACTAACGTAGGTGGCAGAAATAACAGACAAGAGAAACGTAGTATTAATAGACAATAAACAATAAAAACAATACAAATATACTATAAATTTTATAAATAAACACATATATTCAATATAATACATATACACTACATATACTTAATACAAAATATCAATAGAAAAATGTCAAAAGGCCGCATGTGAGAAAAGGATTTAAAAAGGAAATTAAAGAAACAATATAAACAAAAAAACAAAAAGAACAAAGAAGTGTCAAAGACCGAGGATTATGTTAGTGACAAATAGTGAGCCTTTAGAAGGTTTTTAAAAATGGGAAGGGATATCTTTCGTCCCATTTGAATAAATCTTAAGTTTGCTGGCTCGGAGTCGCTAATTTTACGTCCACAGGAGAGACAATTTTTGTTTCTTACGGTGTGTACCCGTATGACCCAAATACATTTAGCCGTGGTTGACAAACAAACATTTAAACATATTGACATACCTTCTCATTTATATTAATATTAGCAGGATATCCGTGCGGCCCCGCCATGTAACGAAACTCGCACAATATTCTCACCGTGTTAAGGCTTTATGGCCACATAAGTAACGTTACGTCACACATTGACTAAGTACAAAACTGCTACTTTAGACGCTGTCTGTATGACGAGATTTTATGTTTGAAAGTATGGATATTCAGCGTTTTTAGAGCGGTTTTTCATCATTACTATTTCAGCAAATATTGATAGGTTAACTTTTTATGAAAACAAAAGGCTAAAGGCAGCACCGACACCTAAATGGCGTTTTAAAAAAATGTACACAATTAAGGGATTTAATAAAAACAAAACTTAATTGATTCCTTTGTGTAACGAAAGTTACCCATATATTTTGTATGAATAACTTTCGTTACACAAAGGAAGCGATCGTGATGTTGTTTTGATTAAGCCCCTACGTAATTTTTTTTAAAACGATCCTAATCTAGTTATATCAAAAGTACTTACGCCTTGTCCTTCCTTTGTCGTATAAGTATAATCGTGGGATGGTAATGATGTTTAACCATCATTATTCATTACCATCAAGATGGTCAAAACGATCGAACACCCACTACTGCATTTGAAGTTCAATTTAAAATATTTCAAAACGTTCTAAAACACCGTTTTCTAGACTCAAGCTATGAGTATCTCTCAATCGAGGGACATTTAGATAAGTAAATATGCATTTGCCTAATGTAAACTTTTTTATAGAAATGTACGGATTATTTTATACATATCTGCCCGATGTTTTAAGCAATAAAATATAGTGATAAATACACCAGTGCTTTATTAACATTTTCTAACATTATACACATTTGACCCTAGCGTTTATCTGCAGTTTCAATCGCGTAATTCAGAGATATACTTTTTTGTTGAGACAACCCCCACCTATAGCCCGCCCCTTGTCATATTTTTTATCCTCCGACTTCAAAAGAGGGGTGTTATAAGTTTGACCGCTATGTGTGTGTGTGTGTGTGTGTGTCTGTATGTGGCATCATAGCTCTTAAACGAGTGAACCGATTTGGATGCGGTTTTATTTATTTGAAAACGGGTTTTTTGGCGATGGTTCTTAAACATTTTTCATGAATTTTGGTTCAGATGTTTGAAAGTTATCAGCTCTCTTGGTAGCTGCGGATGATCTTAGAGGCATAATGGGCATTCACTTTATTTTCAAACATATGTGTGACCAAAGGCTATAGTCGGGTTTCCATAGTAAGTCGGCCCTTACATCAAATGGGGTCGGGTTTTTTTTTCTGAGTACCTACCTCTTGTAATGAAGAATATTTCAGCCGAGTATGAACATCCTACCTGTAATAGTTTTAGACTTATGATTTTTTCAAGTTTTTTTTAATGTTTAATTTTTCAGGATGTATTCAACCGATTTGCTTCAAATTTTGAAATGATGTTCTGTAGATCGTATAAAAAAGAAAAAAAGACCAAATTAAAAAAAAAACATTTTTTTTATGTGGTTGTGAAGTAGTGACACCTCTAGATTTTTTTCTCAAAATAGACCATACATTGGCCTACTACTTGCCTGAATCTTAAAATTTTACAGGCGGTACTTCCTACAAAAAATCAGCAAAATGTGTGACCAAGTTCTGTATTCAATTACTTACTTACTTACTTACTGCCAGGGCGCAGTGACCCAAAGTGGGTCTTGGCCTCCAACACCAGATTGCGCCATGCTTTTATTCAATTGGTGTTTTTTAATGTAGTATATAAACTCTTCGATTATGTTTGAGTTTTCTTATCAGTTTGTCGTATTTAAGAGTAAAATACTAACATAATCGAAGAGTTTGTATACTACATTGAAAAACACTTATTGAATACAGAACTTAGTCACATATTTTGCTGATTTTTTGAAGGAAGTACCGCCTCGAAAATTTTAAGATTCAGGCAAGTAGTAGGCCAATGTATGGTCTATTTTGAGGAAAAAATCTAGAGGTGTCACTACTTCACAACTACATAAAAAAAATGTTTTTATTTTCTAATTTGGTCTTTTTTTCTTTTTTTATACGATAACTAGTATTAGTTTTTTGGGTGGCGATGCAAATCTGTCTAAGGAACATCATTTCAAAATTTGAAGCAAATCGCTTGAATACATCCTGAAATTAAACATTAAAAAAAAAAACTTGAAAAAATCATAAGTCAAAAACTATACATGTAGGATGTTCATACTCGGCTGAAATATTCTTCATTACAAGAGGTACTCAGAAAAAAAAACCCGACCCCATTTGATGTAAGGGCTGACTTACTATGGAAACCCGACTATAGCCTTTGTGTTGGGGGTTTTTAATTTATATACTTCATTTAATTTAGAATTAGAAACCACAATAACATTATATTGCGTCTGGTCAACTATTTCTTACCTAGCAAATAGTACAGTACAATAGTCTGGGACAGTTCAATAGTCTTGTGGTTTCTAATTCTAAATTAAATGGAGTATAGTTATCAGTTAAGGAAATACCCCCTGCTTGCCTACTTAATATTGATTTGTTGTGGTTTCTTTTCCGGTGAACGTAGCCCCTAATATTTGAACGCAGTTTGCTAGTATCTACCCGTGATTATGACCTGGATTTATTAAAAAATCTAAGTATATTTCGACTCATCTATTCACGAAGAAATAAAACGACAATGTGAAGCCGTCAAACAGGTATATTTGTTTCGCAAAGAAAATACAATTTAAACTAAGGAATACGATAATTAATCATGATTACAATACTGTAATTTTTAAAAGTATAATTAACCACTACATACAAGGACAGTTTCTATTTAAAATGGTATTTTTTTTGGAAGTTGAAAGTGACGCTGTAATGTGCATACCCCACAACGGAGACCTTGCTTACATGTAGCAAAACCGTAGCTTATGACAGAAGCGTAGGTATTACATAACATAATATGTCAGATTAACACAGAATTTTCTATGCCGTGTTTACCAGCGTCGCTTTCAACTGAGCTCTGACGTCATAAAACCCCGTGTTCGAACCTCTCGCTCACTCTTGGGAATTTATCGGATCTCTCACTCGCACTTTGCCGCGGCTTGAGTGTTGTGTATTATGAAAGTGCGAGCGAGAAATCAGAGTTTTATGGCCCAAGAGAGCCAGTTTTAGAGCTTAGATGATAGCGAGTGGGGCGTCAACCATGTGCGGCGAGTCCATATAAATGTATGAAAACTACAGGAAAGAGGTCGGCAGCGGCGTTTTGTGGCCTTGTGCGCTGAACCTATATGTGATTATAAATTTAAGTTGCGTTAGGCACTGGTCCCACCGTCGGCGAGTAAGCGATGAGCTATCGGCGATTTTCTCGCCCAATAAACGAACAAAAGATAATCGCTATAGTTCATCGCTGCCTGTTCACACTGCCCGCGAGGATTCTCTCTTCACTAGTTGATCGCAGCGTTAAAAGCTATCAACGATAAAACTCGCTCAGCGGTACTCGGCGGTGAACGATTAGCAATCAGGGGGGCTACTCCGAAATTCGAAAATCGACGTTCGAATCGCATCGTCTTGCTCGCTCTTGTATTAAATACTATTAGCGTGAGAGGAATGGCACGATACGAAGTTCGAATTTTGCACTTCGTAGTATAAGGCCAGAGCGATCATTCTACTGTACACAATCGCCCGGCGCACTCGAACACACGCTTATAGCCGAGCGACAAAACTACCGAAACTACACACTCACTTCTCGCCGCTCGCCCACTCATTTCTAGTTCTAGGCGGGCACTTCGCTCAAAGGACGAATGACATTTGGGGTCAATATGTTATATAACGGCAGCCCTCCACAATGTGCACTAATGAATGACTTGGTGAAGGTAGCAAGACCGGTCATTGCGCGTTCTTTGCGGGAGGCCTATATGCAACGGTGATGATCAAGTAGGTTATTACGAATGGCGATGATGGGATGGAGATGAAGTTCAGGGCTCATTCAGGTCCGGAGTCGGAGAGGGTCCGTGTTCCTCGAAGCTGGCTGACGCTTCATCAGCTGCTGGAATCCAGATAAGAAAAAGCGTGAAGTTGTTATACAAGGCAACTCAAAAGTAGGTCGCAAAACGTAATCGACCGATCGGGTGTGTATCATTGTTTGGCACTCCCTGTAGTCTAAACGGCTCGATGGATTTTAAACTGTGAGGTGTCATTAGATTCGTTTTATTGCGAGAGTGGCATAGCGAAGGTTGTCTGGTCAAACCCACTAAGTCGAAATAATTGATTGTTGAAAAAAAGAATACCAGGTAAGTATCTACCTATGTAAAACATCTAATTTCAAAATTCCTACAATGCATTAGATCGACTTATCCGGTTTGACAAGGGAACCCCCGATAGGAGACTTTTGTCCCCCTTGAACCCCTAGATTTCCAATACCGTAGAGAGTGGGTCGTTGACCTTACCTTCAGAAGGCGAGGCCGGCGAAGGCTTCGCGTCGCACTTGCATCGCCGCAACTCTTCTAACTCCCTCACTTCCGAAGGCAGCAGTTTCGCCTTCTCTTTCGGTGTCATTTCAGCTGGAATTTTGGACATCGTTACTTTTAACTTCGTTATACATAGCGCCATCTATGAATTCAATGAGGAAACTAAACAGAGATGGCGCTGTTGTGTTAGGCAGAGTTCTATAGCCAGGGATACAACTAAGCTGTACATATCGTCGGGGATAGTGCAATACCGCGTAACTAGCACTGGTGAATACTGCGTATCTGCACAACACCCATACGGAAAATCTATGTAACTGGCATTAGTTAATACCGCGTATCTAGCAAATGTAGCCAAATTAAGATTTCCCGCCAACGATATTCTAATCAGGATTTTACGTTCGTTGGCGGGAAATCTTAATTTGGCTACATTTGTTAGATATGCCGTATTATCCAATGCCAGTTACGCGGATTTTCCCTATGGGTTGTGCAGATACGCAGTATTTACCAGCGCTAGTTACGCGGTATTGCTCTATCCCCGACGATATACAACGGGTTGAACTCAGCTATGTTTTTATATGGAAAGATGCGTGCTGAATCTTCCTCGAATAGGTACTAAAATAAGTAGTTTGGCATTAGTGCAATGGAAACGATCACATAGTTTCGTAGCTTAGCTTTAGCATCCTCGCAACATAGCTGCGTTAGTAGAAAGGCACCCTAAATATTCACGGGAGCGAAGACGCGGATAATCACTAGTTCATAATATAAGAAGAATTGCTTTGAACATAAAACTACCGTGAGAGTCACTCATAGTGAAAAAATACGGATAACTCACGTCTATAATCGAGTTTAGCTCGACATGTTTCGTGGTAGCGCGCAGTGCGCGTTTGGCAGTAGCCGGTGTGGCGTGTGGCTCCGGGAAGAAGACGGATTAGCCCGCAACAAACTCGATCATAGACGTGAGTTATCCGTATTTTTTCACTATAAGTAGGTGAAGGGGCAAGAAAAGGGAAGTGGGAAAACGCGTACCTGGTTCGAGGTACGCGCGGCTGCAAGATGTTATGGCTGCCGGTCTTACGCACTCCTCTTCTGCTCTTCAGCGATGATACGCATCAGCGAACGCGTTACCGAAATAAATTAAGATTTGCTCGAAGCCGTGGGCGAATGGCAGGATGGAGAAAGCGCTCTCGACATCGACTGACTCGAACCCTGTCGTTGGCTGAACTGGACGAGTGTCAGTTCTTGACGTTTTACGCTATTTGTGTCTACCCTCGTTTTCCGGGGATAGGATGTATGAAGGATTTGAGGGTAGGTGACATATGTACAGATAAGTTTACAAACAATACCGAACAGTAGGATTATACTGACTCAATAGCAGCCGGACGTGTCCGGGCGAGGCGTCCGGTTGGCAGTAGCAGCTCGGGTCCAGCCGCTGTATCTCCGCTATGGCGCGGTTGCGGATGGCAGTCGGAAGCTCTGGAGGACCTAAGGAAAAACAGTATATTATATTTCAGTTTGTATTTAGTATGAAATATATGTATATTATATAGACAACATCAGGCCTGTATGCCAAACGGGGTAGGCAGAGCACACGAAACGATACATTTACGCTTCAGGGCTACTTTTAGCATATTGTGCACATACATTGTTTTACGGAGATTGGAATTTACGCGGTATTTTTGAATATGGCAGCCAAGTGGTTTGACTTGACTCTCACCTCCAAATTTTTCCTAATTTACACAATAAAAAGAGTTTTTACAGCGTTTTGTCGTCATTACCATCTCAAGAAATATTATTAAATGTTACGTGATAGTAGTCATAGCATTTATGATAACGAAATGTAGTATTATACACAATTGTGTTTGATCAAAGTTGTTGCGACTGCACTGGTCTTTCCGTTGAGATAAAAATCATGGGATGGTAATGACGTTGAACTCGAGCGAGCGGGTTAAAACGACCGAATATTCTAGCTGGAATGACGAAGATGGCGATGATATTTATACTAACAGGAGCAAGTGGGGTAGGGCTCTGTCCACTCCAGAGCGTCGTGTCGGATCCACCGCATATAGTGGTAGTAGTCTCCTCGGACCTTGGCCAGTCGAGTCACTACTGGGTGCCCCACAGTACTACACTATAAGTACAGGGTTATACTAACAGGGACAAGTGGGGTATGGCTCCATCAACTCCAGAGCGTCGTGGCGGATCCACCGCATTAGTGGTAGTACCTAGTCTCCTCGAACCTTGGCCAGTCGAGTCACCACTGGGTGCCTCACGTACTACACTATAAGTACAGGGTTATACCAACAGGGACAAGTGGGTATGGCTCCGTCCGCTCCATAGGGTCTCGGATCCTTCGTATGTAGTATTAGTAGTCCCCTCGCCTTGGCCAGTGGTTGGATTTAGCCTTCCTTAACTGACTGGCGCAGCGTAAATAGTCAACAAATTACTTTGACATGGGTTTGAATTTAAACTAGATTATTGCAGTAACTTATCATTTACTTCTTAAAAACAAGTCCAGTGCATCTTTCGGTTGCGTTTGTAAGCACAATGTCTGGTCGTATTAGTTACTGTGCCCGTCACGAAACACAGTTTGCACCCCTTTCTGGTAAATACGCTTTTTGTTCTTGACGCCGGACGCTTGTGGGTTACAGAGGTACGTACTAACAGGGGCAAGTGGGACAGGGCTCCGTCCGCTCCAGAGCGTCAGGTCGGACCCACTGCATGTGGTGACTGGTGGCGGCAGTCTAATAGGACTTTGACCGATTGGGTGACTAACTAAGGTGCCTCATGTTATCTACTACATTATAAGTACAGGGTTATACTAACAGGAGCAAGTAGGGTAGGGCTCCATCTGTTCCAGAGAGTCTCGGATCTGTCGCATCTAGTGACAGTAGTCTCATATCCTCCTGCCTTCCAGTGTCCTATATGAATTAGGACTTATTGCGATGTGACATCGAATCCACTCATAAGTGATATAAAGTTTGAAAGAATGAAAAAATAATTTATTGCCACAAAAAACAAAAGTCTAGATATTAAGCATAAAATATACTCTTAGAAGTTTGTGACAATGGGTAGATTTAAAATTCATTAAAACAAAATTTGACGTGGGCGGCAGGAGACTAGAACCTTGGCCGATTGGGTGACTATTGAGATGCCCAGTATTACTACACAGTTAGTCCAGGGTTATACTAACAGGGGCAAGTGGGGTAGGGCTCCGTCCGCTCCAAAGCGTCAGGTCAGATCCGCCGCACGTAGTGGCGGTAAGTAGTCTCTTCGCCTTGGTCAGTGGTTGGATTTAGATTTCCGCTACTGATTGACCCAGAATACTGCAGTAACAATGTAATACAATACAACTAACCATTTATAACTAACGTAAAATCAGTTACCCCTTAGAAACAAGTGCAGTGCGAATTTCCATTGCGTTTGAATCCACAACATCTGGTGGCATTTTGTACCCATCACAAAATAGTTTTACCCCTTTGACGGCAATAACTCGGTCTGGAATCAACTGTTCTAAAGATCTTGACGCCAAATCGCACGTTTATAACGATACCGACACTATACGAAACCATTTTCTTTTCAAAAATAAACCTGATTTTCTATTAACACGAAGTTAATTTTTGAAATGACAATAATTTTGTATAGTGCCAGTATCGTTATAAACGTGCGAAATGCCTGCGGGTTATAGTACCCTATGAATCCAATACACTGTAACTCCCATAGACAGTGTACTGAAGATACAGTGTATTGGATTCACAGGGCACTATAGAGGTACTAACAGGGGCAAGTGGGGTAGGGCTCCGTCCGCTCCAGAGCGTCAGCTCGGATCCGGCGCATGTAGTGGCGGTAGTCTCCTCGGACCTTGGCTGGTGGCTGGATCACGCCGGTGGCGCGGTCCACCACTGCGGGGAAGTTAAATTAGTGCCTTCCGTCCTTATATACTAATACTGTTTCACACTGATAAGTAGTGTTTCAAACGAATGGTTATAACGGGTCATACGCAGCATAAAAAAAAACCGACCAAGTGCGAGTCGGACTCGCGCACCGAGGGTTCCATACAAATTTATATGTATCTATGAACATCCAGTCTTAGCAGACCCCTGCTCCTAAGCAAAATGTGCGCAGTGTGGGATCATTGTAGATTGGTTACTGATATAGACAGACAGACAAAAAAAATTATGCTTTTCGCAATTTTCCTTTATATGTGCTATAAGTTAATTGTTAATAATATTTTTTCATTCCAAAATCGACGTACTGTAAAAGACCAAATATTACTGTTTAAAATTATTAATAATAAAATTGACTCCCCATACCTTCTTAATAAATTAAATTATAGAGTTCCACGCCCCAATCCTCGACATATTAATAATCTGTTTCATATCCCCGTTATACGTCCTAAATATGTTGGAAATTCTTTTGTTAATAGAGTTTGTAAAATTTATAGTTCCAGTTTTTCTGAAGTTGATATATTTAACACATGTCTCCGAGAGTTTACAGCTTTAGTTAGGGAGCAAATTGTTACTTAGTTATTATTTTTCTTCTTTACGTTACACGTTTTCATTTGATGTTAATTTCCTGCCTCTATAGGTATCCATAGTCTTTTAAAGTAATGTCACGATTTTATATTGCTTGGTTAGTAACATGTATAAGCAACCTGTGGTAACTTTACTGGTTGATGTATAATCTAAGATTTCTATTGTAATTAGCTATATTATACCGTTTGTACCCAAATAAACATTAAAACATTAAAACATTAAGACCTAGCTTCGTACCAAATTTCAAGATTCTGAGTTCACGGGAAGTACCCTGTAGGTTTTGATTCCCTTGCGAGTTTCGAAAATATGCGGAAATTTGCGCCATAAACAGCTGTATCTTTTGATTGCGTTGGCTTTGATGTTTGATTTTTTCACAGCTCCAAGGGACAGTAGACTTGAGTATTTGATATAAATTTCAGCTTGATACCTCCACGCGTTCCTGATTATTATTACTATTATTTTTTTTTCCCTTTCTCTTTTGAGTATTTCTGTTTTTCTTTTTACCGCACGTATTTTTAACTGTCTGCTTATCCATTATATATTAAATTGTCTTCTCTTAACTAGGTTAGCTGGAAGAGATCCCTTTTTAGGGATAAGCTCGCCTTTGTTCTCTTCTCTGTTTATTTGTATTTTTATTTTTATGTGCAAAAAAGAGTTTACATACATACATACATATCCTAAACGCAAACTGTGTCAAACGCAAAATACCCTAAACTTAAAACGACCTACACGCATAACGTCCTAAATCCAAAATACCCTAAACGTACCTATATTGTAGCGAGGATGACCTGTGAATATTATTTCATAGGATATAGGATTAGGATCCAGTCTACGATTGGAAATTTTGAAAAAAATCTTTTTTTTTTTTCAAGCATAAATGTTAAAATAGTTTCGAACTTCAAGATAACAAGGGCTTGAGTATAACGAGCTGGCAACGCATTCTAAATTATTAACGTTATCTAATATAAAAATACTTTTTAGAATTGAAGAGTGGCTTTTCTTATCATTAGTGTATTGTTACCTACCTACTCCTAATTTTTTCAAAATTATTTTTTGCTTTAAATGACATGTCTCCAATTTGACCTAACTTTATACTATATTCTTAGCTTGAAATGACCTGAGTCTATGTTTATAATCTCTAAAGACGACTCACATTCGTCATAGAACTCCCGCGCATCCAGCTTGACCTCCAGAATCTCGCGCAGGCGCCGCTCCCACTCGTTGCGGATGAAGCGCGCGTCGCCGATGGTAGCGCGCGACTTGACCACCACTGCACAAAACAAGAAAATTGTTGACATTATAATAGTAAGTAGCTAACAATTATCTTTATCTGTATTTATTTTGATGTAATTTGTTTGATTTAATTTGATTTAATGTAATTTGAAAGATCTTGATTTAATTTAATTTGATTTAAGTAATTTAATTTTGTTTTATTTATATACAAGTTTGGTATGAAGTATCTTTTAGTATTTATTTTTTCAACTTCATTTTTTATTACTTTTACGGTCATCCCGTGAAACCATATTTTTCATACTAAATACAAACTGAAATATAGATGCACAGAAAAAACCCCAGAAAATAGACCAATGCTGGGAATCGAATCCAGGTCCTCGGCATTTTTTCTGGTGTTTTTTCTGTGCATCTATATTTCAGTTTGTATTTAGTATGAAAAATATGGTTTCACGGGATGACCGTAAAAGTAATAAAAAATGAAGTTGAAAAAATAAATACAAAAAGATACTTCATTCATACCAAACTTGAAAAGTTGGCCTTGTAGCGCCATCTCTTGGTCCGGGTGGGCGGTTAGCTCCAAAGGAGTGTTATAGTCTCTCGATAGAGGGTGTAACATAGATGTGCGTTTATCACTGCATAAGGTGATTATTTAGCAGACTGAAATGTACGGTGTGTAGAAAAGATTCGTGTCTAATCTCTAATAGTGGTGGTGTAGGGGTTTAGCACGCAGCACGGAATGCTGAGGACCTGGGTTCGATTCCCAGCATTGGTCTTTTTTCTGGAGTTTTTTCTGTGCATCTATATTTCAATTTGTATTTAGTATGAAAAATATGATTTTATATAATTTTATTTGATTTAATTTAATGTATTTTAATTTAATTTGATTTGTCTTAATGAATGTTGCATGTTTTTAAATTAAAAGCTTATGGAGAATATTATATTAGGTATTTGTACAATTCACGGCAGAACATAGCGATCTATAAAAAAAATGTAAACCTTTATACCTATGTTTTACAAATAAGTAAATGAATTGATTGATTGATTGAACAAAAATATACGTATAACTGTAACCCAAAGGAGCCAACTGTATAGTTTTAATTGTAGATTTACAGTTTTTTGGAAATGTTCCCAGTTTTTAGTTTAGGTCTCCAAATGTACCTACAGATTTTTGAAATACCTAAGGCGCTAGCGTCATCTAATAGGTACGTCTTCAAGACACTAACTCGGCCTCAGCAAAACCTACTCCCTCTATGATACTGACTCTTCTGTTACGTCGTGGAACCTCCACCTCATTCATCATCATCATCATCATTTATTTATTTGCGATAAAACATACTTAAATGCATGCAAATACAATTTTATATGAGACACAGAAAATATTTTATAATACGAACGAAATTAGAAAATTAATTCTATTTAAATACAATGAAAAAGATAAAATTACATTAATAAACTCAATTCAATTAAATTAAAATAACAATAAAGTCAAATTAAAAGAAAGAATTAAACTAAAATTAAATTAGAGATGTATTGTCAGCGTTCAAGAAATAGAAAATAATCTAGAATAAATGAATAAAATTGAGCATTTGAATGAAAATTAAATACAGAAATGTCAAACGGAATAATTGATAAACAAATAAAAATTTGATATGCTACGGTTAAATAATTTAGTCTAACGCATTAGCGTAATATTCTTTAATGGAGTCTAAGTCTTTAATGGGTCTAGTCATAAAATAATCTTTTAGTTTTCGTTCAAATGTTCTCAGATCACTGCACCCCCTTATGCTATTATCGAATTTATTATACACTCTTATTGCAGTATTAGTTAGGCCTTTATTAAAATATTTAAAATTACATTTAGTCACCGAAAATTTATTTTTATTTCTAAACTGATGCACATTTTGTTTAGCTACCCTGAATTGGTCTTTGTTTTTAAATACATATAAGCAAATACGGTAAAGATATAAAGAGACAACTGTCAATATTTTATACTCCACAAACATATATCTATGTGTAACAGGTAGGTACACGTGAACACCCTGCAAGAAGACGTAGGGCCTTTTTTTGTTTTAAAAGCACCGATTGCACCCAAACCTCTATACAGTATCTCATTATACTTTCAAAGTACGCAAAATATTCCGGAAATCGCTAGAAATGTTCAAAGATTTTAAGGAATGATATTTCATAGGTTTAGCGGTGTTATTTGTGTCACAATTCTCATAATTAATGCTGTACATGTTTAGTTTCCATTTTTTTTTTAATAATTTGATTAAACATTAATATTTACAGTTTTCTACAGTTTTTGCTAAACCAAGCTTTTCATTTACAACCAAGATCAAGAAGGAAACGGAAGAAAGATTGGTGACGTATGAATAAATAAAATGAGTAAATAAAAAAAATCTTTATTTCCTTTAACAACATGTTTATAAATGAACGTTTCCGGGGCCTCCCTTTTATACAGTGCCTGTGTTAGGTCGTCCCGCTCTTCCTTTGCTTAGGTGAAAGGTGCGTCAGCCAGGTTCATAACATAATTAACATCAAGAAATCTTACATCTAAAAACTTCAATTCATTTCATTTCATTTATTTGCATATATCATAAAACATACATTATTAAAATATTATTATACGATAGCCCTGGGAGGGCATTGCAAAATAAGAAACTTAAACCTAAAATATTAACCTAATAACTTACATTACATGCAATATTAGGTACAATATCTTTCAATTTTATACATAATACCTACCTAATTATTTTATTCTTCACCTCACGGTAATTTATACTAATTCATAATTATAAACCACAACAACATTATATTGCGGCTCGTGAACTGTAATCTCTTTACAATTTGTACTAGAGTAACAATTGACGACACGCAAATAAAGTGACATTAAAACAATTTTATTTTGCGGCTCCCAGACTATTGTACTGTACTATTTTCTAGGTAAGAAATAGTTGACCAGACGCAATATAATGATGTTGTTGTTTTCAATTCTAAATTAAATGAAAGTATACTCGTGAGTAAGACTACGTAGAAGACTCCAAAATTATAGGTAAGGCCACGAGAGCTGAGGTGAATGAGTACACACACAGCTATATAAAGTACAATTACAAAAACCGGGCAAGTGCGAGTCGGACTCGCGCACGAAGGGTTCCGTACCATTATCTATAAAAACGGCAAAAACATCACGTTTGTTCTATGGGAGCCCCTTATATATTTATTTTATTCCGTTTTTTAGTATTTGTTGTTATAGCGGCAACCGAAATAAATCATCTGTGAAAATTTCAAGTGTCTAGCTATTACGGTTCATGAGATACAGCCTGGTGACAGACGGACGGACGGACGGACTGACAGCGGAGTCTCAGTAATAGAGTCCCGTTTTAAATTATTAAATAGGTAGTGAATGAATGAAATGAATGAGTGACTGAAAATGTGAGTTATATGTAGGTACCTATAATTTTATGATTAAATACCTAGGTACGCAATACTATGCATACCTTTTCTTTTTTCATGTACTTAACCTATTTTTGAAATAAAACAGTTTGAAACTGATAAGAAATATTCACAACAAAAAAATCGGTATTGATAAATAGCGACAAATATTTTTCTCTTTTGTTTGAACTAGATTACCTACTTATTTTCCTTAATAATTCTAAACGAAATAGGTTAAAGAAATTTTTAGTCAATCTTGTAATTCACTGTTGAGTCTGTTGAACTTGCTATCGGTACGAAACTACGAATAAATGTCAAAATCCTGCTGTCATTACATGACATGTTGTCTGCGTGACCTCAACTCTCGTGGCAATACCTATACCTATAATACATATACCTCACTAAATAAAGGATTCCGTATATGAGTGCTTGAGTCATCGTAGCCAATGACAGCTCGCCGCGAGCACTATACCCATTCCAGCGAAACGGCCGCCCCTCAAGCTGTTCCTCCAATAGCGTGCGGCTATTTAGCGGTCGCTTTAAAACGTCAAATGACGTGTAGGTAGGTACTATAATATGGATGGATGCAATATGGTGGTAGCGGTCGCTTCGAGACTATTGGTAGTTTTAATCTGGCTGTATCTCAGGAACCGAGATTGATTGAGAGATTGATGAGACGTAGGTATTAAGATATTACAAGTTGCAGAATAGAATTTGACCAAAAAAGATAGTGACGGATAGTGAACAAGACGAAGACGTCCGACTCGCACTTGGCCGGGTTTTATATTGGTTTCCGATTATAATCACACCTTTAGGTAGGAATCTGGATAATCAGGTGTCCTTGTCAGTTGGCTTATCGTAGGTATATAAGAGATGGACAGATTGTATTGAAATGAACTTTAGGGCCAAGATTCGGTGACTCAGTGATCATCATAATCATCATTTCAGCCGAAAGACGTCCGCAGCTAAACATAGGCCTCCCCCAAGGCTCGCCAAACAGATTGATCCCATGCCATTCGCATCCGTCTTGTTGGAGGCCTAACTACACTGCGTCTTCCGGTCCGTGGACGACACTCGAGAACCTTTTTGCCCCATCGGCCATCAGTTCTACGAGCGATGTGAAACTCCGAACCTTCTCCATCGCCCTCTGAGTGACTTTGAGCTTTCTTATGAGGCCCATCGTTAGCGGCCGAGTCTCAGTGCCACAAGTCATCACTGGCAACACACACTGGTCAAAGACATTTGACTTGAGACATTGCGATGACTCAATCACCTCGTGTAAGATATACTTATATTTTTTGCATTGGCGGCCGGGATTTCTTCGTGGTTGAACTTATTTTCGCGCTTCTTGCCGATGGTACCCATGCGTGAGTCGTCCACGATCTTGTCCACAAAGCGGCACTTTTTAATATGTCACCCACAAGATGGGCACGGGTAGGTCTTTCCTTCCGCAGCCTTTGGTGGCGGCACTGCGGGCTCCGGGGTGGTCTTCGCAGGACTAAGTCTGGATGTTCCCGAGGGGCTTCGTATTATATCTATAGAGTCGACGGTCACCTGCCGCACCGTGGGCTCATGTACCAAACAACAAAGAAATATAATAGACATAAAAAATGAAACAGGAAAAAAAGACATACAGAAACACAAAAAAAAATCTTCGTTCAATGCTCGGCTCAGCATAAATGCTGCCGGTCGAGGAAGCCGGCCTTTTCACCATTACGGGAAGGGCAGAGCTCACAATAGTAAAAATATTTGCAAAACAAATAAACATACGATTAGAACAAATAAAAGGAAAATAAAAAAGAAGGGGGATATCAGGCAGTTCCTTTCTAAGAAATGGCAAGGCACATATTCATAGCATATTCTTGTGGTCTTTGAGGAAGTATCAATTTCAATTTAAGTTCCAAATTTGGACCGCCGTTAACACTTTCCTAATTGTTTGTTTGAAGACCGGGAAAGACATGTGGGTTCGCAGCGGGGGAGGAAGATCGTTTCATATCTTAGAGGCACGGAAACGGAGACTCAGCAGCAGCTCGTCCCTAATATTTTAAATGCGAAAGTGTGTCTGTCAGTCTTGTAGCTCAGCACGCTTAAGCCGCTGAACCAATTTAGATGAAAATTGGTATTTAGAGATAATTTGAGCCCCGGGAACGGACATAGGATAATTTTGATCCGGGAAAATTGCATAGTTCCCGCGGGACAGCGATAGTTAAATTCTTCGCAGACGGCGTCGCGGGAAACAGCTAGTGTGTTAATAAGTATATTATATAATAAATAAATTTTAATATTTCCTCCCATTGTTTGAGAAAAGCACTATACAATCCTCGGCCGGAACAGGGATTGCTGGACTCGTTTTATCCGTCTACTCCAAATCTCGTCCATGAATCCCTTACTTCACGGCCTCTGCAGTAATGTACTATTATCATAAGGCATTAAAGCCACCTTTGACGGGCATTGAATAACAAGTTATGATGTTTGTTAATAGCAACAACAAAAATTGGCAGCCATGATGAGGGCAAAAAACAAAAAGAAAGAAAAATCTAGCCCTAAAAAGGGCTTTTTGGGTAAGCCTACGGCGGTGCAGTTGTCTCTAAGCATCCTCGGCGGGTGCTTTGCGCCGTTTCGGCTTCTCCACCGGCTGCCGAGGCTTTCTTGGCCTCAGATTGTGCTTCGTCACCGCTGAGGATTGTGTCTTCGCCGCCTCTTTCGCCAATATCTCCTGGTACTCGTGTACCACTTTCGCGGGAGTATTTTTTAAATAATGCTCCGCACAGACGGCACGAGAATTGCCACGACGCAATGCGTGCGGGGGGTTCTGAAGAGCGCTCCATTTTGACAATTAATTGTATGCGTCGCTAACAGTTATACGTTGACGTTGAGTCACTGCCGGAGCTAGAATATTAATAAAAAAAAATAAGCTCGCTTCGTTTATTAATACGTTTCCCTCCCCTTCGGTCACGTTGCTTACAGCGCTTCTGATTGGCTGATGCAAGTTTCTTTACCGATTGAGGAGTCGACAAAACCTTAGGGGGGTACCTACCGTGTGTTTGGCGCATTTATTGCATTCATTTAAACTCGTGCTGTATCATTACTAGCAATGCTGTAGTCCTGAAATTAATATGTGAGATATTTGAGGATTCACTTTAGCGACCAGTCTTTTTCGAAACACGATTACTTACTTGTAGTTCGCTCGATAGAAAAAAAATCCAAAGTCGTCTCTAAAATATAAATTGAACTCGTAGTACGACGCTAATACTGCACGGAAGATCAAAACTTTTGAATGTTAATAGAACAAGATGTTTTCTAGGGCGTAGTCTGGCTACATTTTTAAAATATGTATTTGTTTTAGTAATATGATGAAAATACCCAAAAACACGCGCAGTTCAACCAACCTATCTTGAGCCATCGTGCCTCCCCCAAGCGGCCCCACGCCCGAAATCGCCCACCCAAAATCGATTAGCGCAAAAAACGCGGTACCCCCTTAAGATTAAGGACTATTCAATTTACTAAGCGGACATACTTAATTCAACACTAATCCTGCAACTAAAAAATAATTGATGGTAGTGGCTGGTTATAGAATAAATGTTTCCACCATCAATTATTTTTAACAAGTCTATCGAGTGTTGTATATATTTTTTTAATTGTCTAAATAATTTTCACGATGGAGCGAATTAATGTTGAAGATCGCAAATTAATCCTGCAAAAATGGTGTACGTAATTTTCAACGTGGAAATATGCGAATGCGTTTAAATGTTCCAAGTCAGCCGTGTTCCAAATCATAAAAAGTTGGAGAGCATCAGTCGCTCGATGATTTACCAAAATTGCGGCTTCGAAGTGGCCCGGCAAACCCAAATGTCGAAGAAAAGTTCGTGCGGCTGTTAAAATCGAAAAAGTACATGTCCGTTCGTGAAATTGCTAAAAAAGAAGGTATTAGCAAGTACAATATTTTGCTGCAAAACAAATCTCGACGCATTTTAATGGACGACGAAACGTACGTGAAGTTTGACAGCAGTAGGTACGTTACCGGGGCCCCAGTATTACAATGCGGTTGTAGGAGAAATTGTACCCAAATCCGAAAAGCCATAAAAATGGGCAAATTCGGGATGAAAGTCCTTGTATGGCAGGCAATTTGTTCGTGTGGCCTCAAATTTACGTATTATTTTGCAACTGGAACTATTGGTGGAAAAATTTATAGAAAGGAATTTTTTTTTTATTTATTTATTTATTTATTTATTCATAAAATACAAAATATAAACATGAACATGAAATAATCTTAGGTCTAGATAGTAAACTTAGTTACTTACTTAGAAAGGAATGCATCACAAAATGGTTATTGCCTATATATAGAAAGCACGGTATTCCCCCTTTGTTTTGGCCTGATCAAGCGAGTGATCACTATGCTGGTGAGACTGTGGGGCAGTTAAATTAAAAAAACATTGATTTTGTTAAGAAAGATGATAACCCACTAAACTGTCCGGAGCTCCGCTCCATGGAGCGATACTGGGCCATTGTAAAGAGATACCTGAGGAAGGATGGCCGAGAAGCTAGTACATTGGCAGAATTTAAACGCGTATGGCTTGTTGCTTGTAGAAAAGTATCCAAAAGCGATGTGCAAACACTTATGCGACGAATCCGGGCTTAAGTCCGAAATGTTTACCGTTGTAATTAAAATTGTTTTTCTTTAATATTCACCATAATAAAGATATACCTATTTGTTATAATAAAATCCGTAAATTAACCTATTTTTGATGTCCGCTTAGTAAATTGAACAGTCCTTAAGTAATTGACGTTTGTAAATTGAAACTGGAAAAGTTGGCAGCCCTGAAAAGGGCTATTTGTAGCCCTAAAAAGGGCTTTTTGAATGTTGACGTTGCGGTCTCTAAGCATCCTGGATGGGTGCTTTGCGCCGCTTTCGCTTCTCAACCGGCTTCCGAGGCTTTCTTGGCCTCAGGTTGTGCCTCGTCACAGCTGAGGATTGCATCTTCGCCGCCTCCTTCGCCAAATCGTCCTGGTACCCGTGTATCGCCTTTGCGGAGTATTTCTTAAATAATGCTCCGCAGTTACGGCACCGGAATGGCCAGGACGCAGCTGGTATGGTGCGGGACTCTGAAGAGCGGTCCATTCTATGCGTGGCTAACAGTTATACGCCGAGTCACTGCCAGAATCGCAATAAAAAAATAAGCTCACTCGTTTATTTATACGTTACCCTCCCTGTCGCTCGCGTTACCAACAGCTCGTCTGATTGGCTGATGCAAAGAATCTACGCGCAAGGCGATGGGGAAAACTACCCGTTTTCCTTTCTGCGCGTTACGATGTATATTTTGATTGCCTTATGATATGATAATTTTATTGATAGAATGTTGCGGTGGATTTACAAACGTCCACAAAAGTTTGAATGTAAGTAAACATTTAAATGTATATAACGATAAGTGTGAGACAAAAGAAAATTTATTAAAAATTGTATTGTTTATGCACTTTTCGCACTAAAAGTAACGAACAGCGTGTCAAGCATGTAGGTAGTTTAAAAACGTGCAGCTGCAAAGTACCGCGAACTAAACATTAAACTACGCCGCGTCAAGTTAACAACGACAGTAAAATAACTAAGTCAAAATGGGGGCTTGCTGTGTGTTACTATATTCTTTTCACTGTAGCATGGTGCGGGTGACACTTGACACACCGTTTCATTACACTTAGAAAAAATTGCTGCGGTGTTTATACATGGCGAACTATATAAATTCCAGTCCAAATATGTCTGGCGTTAAACATCTAAAATTCGAAAAAACTATCATACTTACAAGAAATAAATTTAACTTAATTAATTTTTATTATCAATGTAAAAATTATAATACGATTAGGTTATGAAACGCAATATGCGTGTAATGAGTCATTTAATGATGGGACATAATCTACCACGAGTTTATCGATACTTATTAATTTGTAATTTAAATAAGTAAATAACGATGTGCTTTGAAAAAATGTTTTCCATGCCGTGGTAACAGATTGGTATGTCCGACAAATACGTAAGTTTATGAGAGACACTTATCCACGTGATAAAATGCTTCTATAATATTATTATTATTCGTTATTTAACGACTTATTATATAATAATAACATACAGGTGAAGCTAATATAAAGCGTGTAAAAAAATAAGTCAACGTACTTCTACCACCCCGATTGGGGTGTTACGTTTTGACGTAACCCTCACCATCACATTCCCACTGTTGGGAACCCTCAGCCGTTTCTCCCGGACGCAGCCGCCCCGCACTCGGCATTTACCATCTTCGGCCCAAATTCCAACTGCGCAGGCTCAAGACGACACAGGGAAGTACCGGACTACAAAAAGTGAATTCAGACGGGCATTTGTAAAACCATAAATAAATGTATTATGTTGACCACTGGTATATTTATTCATCTCCAGTAGTTAAGGTCACACCTGGTGACAGACGGACGGACAGCGAAGTCTCAGTAATAGGGTCCCGTTTTTACCCTTTGGGCACGGAACCTTAAAAACAGGCGAATGCGAAGTACCGTCGCTTGGTCTCGCGTCGGCAACACCTAGCTGCGTAAATACTGCATGCGCGCCGGGCGTAGCTCAGTCGGCCGCGTGCCTCGCGACGCGCTTGCTATGTTTACAGATACTTACAGCCATAATGAGTCACTACATAGGTACCGCAACTGAACCTTTGGGTAAATTATAAAGGTAAAGTTGCGGTACCTCTATACTTATATGTAACAATTTGAAAGGAAATAAGCCAGCTTTTTACGTCGCAGTATCGTATTTCGTATTTGAAAAGCCCTTCTAAGGGTTTCAAAAATCCCATTTCAGGGTTGCCAATTTTCTCAGTTTCATATAACAAACGTCAACAACTTCATGAACATTATATTATTATTATATAATAGTTACATACCTTGCACAATTTCTAATTTTCAATTTTTTATTTGTGCTTATGACTTAGAATTTTAATTTAAACAATTTCTAATTTTAAATATTTTTTTATTTTTTATTTTAATTTAAAGTTTGACTTGCATTTATTTAATTTAATTGAGCTTGTTTTTTTTCTTTTTTAATTGTACTTAATTATCATCAATTGTATTTTTATTTTTTGCCTGGCACTTAATTTTTAATTGTTGGTTGGTTATTTAAGTACTAATGTTTTGTACGCCCATTGGCAAGACATAGAAGACCACAATTAATGTTCCAACAACTCTGTATCCTTACCTTACCTACGTTCTACAATAAACTTTTTTTTTATTCTGATATGTTTGAAGTCACATGAGGTATAATTATTGTCTGACTCTAGGTACTTTTTGGCCGAATGATCGTCGACCTGGAGGAGACTACTGTTTGTGAACGCAGCTGGTTGAATACGTTACAGTCAGTTTACATCGAGACAAGACGTTGAATTTTTATTTAAAAAAATACGTCAACGAGTAGGTAGGTGCTCATTTGACGTTTTCTCCCTACAAAAAAGGTCTAACGAAAAATAGTGTGCCTCATAAGACCTAACCCTTT
The DNA here is from genome assembly GCA_947563465.1 of Archips xylosteana. NCBI lineage: Eukaryota > Metazoa > Arthropoda > Insecta > Lepidoptera > Tortricidae > Archips > Archips xylosteana. Next base: position 8,002,551 of record OX387370.1, read on the forward strand.
CTCAAATGCATTTTCAATCTTATCACCTGAGTACGTAATTATAATTAATATTTGCTTCCCTCAACATGTTCAGCAAGCAGTCAGGTCAAAATGTATAACGCAACGTGCAGAAAGGACAACGCGTAATTTTCATTTTCCCCATCGCCTTGCACGTAGATTCAAATTTGCATCAGCCAATCAGAAGCGCTGTAGGCAACGTGAGCGAAGGGGAGAGAAACGTATAAATAAACGAAGCGAGCTTATTTTTTTTATTGCGATTCTAGCTCCGGCAGTGAGTCGTCGTATAACTGTTAGGAACGTGTCAAAATGGAGCGCTCATCAGAACCCCGCACGGTACCCCATGACCATCAGCCCGTTACACTGGGCATTGCTGTGTCGTGGCCATTTGCGTGCCGTCTGTGCGGAGCATTATTTAAAAAATACTCCGCGAAAGTGGTACACGAGTACCAGGAGATTTTGGCGAAAGAGGCGGTGAAGGCGCATCCCTCAGCGGTGATAAAGCACAATCTGAGGCCAAGAAAGCCTCGGCAGCCGGTGGAGACGCCGAAACGGCGCAAAACACCCGCCAAGGATGCTTAGAGACAGACGATTGCACCGACGTAGGCTTGCCCGTTGCAACGTCAACGTTTAAAAAGCCCTTTTTAGGGCTAAAAAAGCCCTTTTCAGGGCTGCCAATTTTTGTTGTTGCTATTAACAAACGTCATAACTTGTTATTCTATAAGCCCATCAAAGGTGGCTCTTAATGCCTTATGATATGATAATTTTTTTATTGGTTGAATGTTTTTAGCGGTGGATTTACAAACGTCCACAAAAATTTGAGTGTAAGTAAACATTTAAATGTATATAACGATAAATGCTAGACAAAAGACAATTTATTAAAATTTGTATTGTTTATGTACGTTTCGCACTAAAAGTAATGAACAGCGTGTCAACCATGTAGGTAGTTTAAAAACGTGCAGCTGCAAAAGTACCGCGAACTCAACATTAAACTACGCCGCGTCAAGTTAACAACGACAGTAAAATAACTAAGTCAAAATGGGGGATTGCTGTGTGTTACTAGCGTCGCGTTTTGAAGTGGTTGTATAATATGCATTTTAAGCCTCCACAAAAAAGTTTTTCCACTGTTGCCCTTTTTAGGGCTGTCAGTTTTCGTTGTTTCTAGTGACAAACGTCACAGTCAGAATTTGATGTTCGATATGCTCTTGAAAGGTTACTTTAATGCTTTATTGCTTTATGATAATTTTATCGCTAGAACGTTTCACATTAAAAGAAATGAACTTCGTGTCGACAATGTGGTTAATTTAAAAACATACGTATGCGAAGTACCGTCGCTTGGTCTCGCGTCGGCAACGCCTCGCTGCGTAAATACAGCGCGTGCGCTGGGCGCGGCTCAGTCGGCCGCCGCGCGCCGCGCGCCTCGCGACGCGCTTGCTATGTTTACAGATACTTGCAGCCATAATGAGTCACTACATAGGTACCGCAACTTAAACAATCGTGAACATTATATTATTATTATACTAGCTGACCCGGCAAACTTTGTATTGCCTTATATCACCTAGGGGTATAAAAAATAGCCTACGACCTATTCTCAGACCTACGGAGTAAAAACAAAAAGGTTTCATAAAAATCGGTCAAGCCGTCTCGGAGGAGTTCGGTAACAAACACCGTGACACGAGATTTTTATATATTAGATAATTGTTACATACCTTGCACAATTTCTAATTTTCAATTTTTTTTTGTGTTTATGACTTTGAATTTTATTGTAAACAATTTCTAATTTTTAATATTTTTAATATTTTAATTTAAAGTTTGACCTGCATTTATTTTATGTAATTGAGATTTCTTTTCTTTTTTCATTGTGCATACTTAATTATCATCAAATGTATTTTTATTATGTAATTACTACAAATAATGTAAATGTTGTTAATTATTATGTCTGAGTGAATAAATAAACTAAACTAACTAACTAAACTATTTTTTGCATAGTTTTTGCAATCTATTTTTAATTGTTGGTTGGTGATTTAAGTAACTAGTAACTAATGTTTTGTACGCCCATTGGCAAGACATAGAAGACCATAATTAATGTTCCTAACAACTCTGTATCCTACAGCTTACCTACGTTCAACAATAAACATTTTTTTTTATTCTGATATGTTTGAAATCACATGAGGTATATTATTGCCTGACTCTAGGTACTTTTTGGCCGAATGATCGTCGACCTGGAGGAGACTACTGTTTGTGAACTCAGCTGGTTGAATACGTTACAGTCAGTTTACATCGTAACAAGATGTTCAAATTTTATTAAAAAAATACGTCAACGAGTAGGTGCTCATTTGACGTTTTCTCCCTACAAAAAATGTCTAACGAAAATTAGTGTGCCTCATAAGACCTAACCCTTTCTCAAATGCATTTTCAATCTTATCACCTGAGTACGTAATTATAATTAATATTTGCTTCCCTCAACATGTTCAGCAAGCAGTCAGGTCAAAATGTATAACGCAACGTGCAGAAAGGACAACGCGTAATTTTCATTTTCCCCATCGCCTTGCACGTAGATTCAAATTTGCATCAGCCAATCAGAAGCGCTGTAGGCAACGTGAGCGAAGGGGAGAGAAACGTATAAATAAATGAAGCGAGCTTATTTTTTTTATTGCGATTCTAGCTCCGGCAGTGAGTCGACGTATAACTGTTAGGAACGTGTCAAAATGGAGCGCTCATCAGAACCCCGCACGGTACCCGATGACCATCAGCCCGTTACACTGGGCATTGCTGTGTCGTGGCCATTCGCGTGCCGTCTGTGCGGAGCATTATTTAAAAAATACTCCGCGAAAGTGGTACACGAGTACCAGGAGATTTTGGCGAAAGAGGCGGTGAAGGCGCATCCCTCAGCGGTGATAAAGCACAATCTGAGGCCAAGAAAGCCTCGGCAGCCGGTGGAGAAGCCGAAACGGCGCAAAACACCCGCCAAGGATGCTTAGAGACAGACGATTGCACCGACGTAGGCTTGCCCATTGCAACGTCAACGTTTAAAAAGCCCTTTTTAGGGCTACAAAAAGCCCTTTTCAGGGCTGCCAATTTTTGTTGTTGCTATTAACAAACGTCATAACTTGTTATTCTATAAGCCCGGCAAAGGTGGCTCTTAATGCCTTATGATATGATAATTTTTTTATTGGTAGAATGTTTGTAGCGGTGGATTTACAAACGTCCACAAAAGTTTGAATGTAAGTAAACATTTAAATGTAGGTATATAACGATAAGTGCTAGACAAAAGACAATTTATTAAAATTTGTATTGTTTATGTACGTTTCGCACTAAAAGTAATGAACAGCGTGTCAACCATGTAGGTAGTTTAAAAACGTGCAGCTGCAAAGTACCGCGAACTCAACATTAAACTACGCCGCGTCAAGTTAACAACGACAGTAAAATAACTAAGTCAAAATGGGGGCTTGCTGTGTGTTACTAGCGTCGCGTTTTGAAGTGGTTGTATAATATGCATTTTAAGCCTCCACAAAAAAGTTTTTCCACTGTTGCCCTTTTCAGGGCTGTCAGTTTTCGTTGTTTCTAGTGACAAACGTCACAGTCAGAATTTGATGTTCGATATGCTCTTTAAATGTTACTTTAATGCTTTATTGCTTTATGATAATTTTATCGCTAGAACGTTTCACATTAAAAGAAATGAACTTCGTGTCGACAATGTGGTTAATTTAAAAACATACGTATGCGAAGTACCGTCGCTTGGTCTCGCGTCGGCAACGCCTCGCTGCGTAAATACAGCGCGTGCGCTGGGCGCGGCTCAGTCGGCCGCCGCGCGCCGCGCGCCTCGCGACGCGCTTGCTATGTTTACAGATACTTACAGCCATAATGAGTCACTACATAGGTACCGCAACTTAACCTTGGGATAAATTATAAAGGTAAAGTTGCGGTACCTTTACTTATATGTAACAATTTGAAAAGAAATAAGCCAGCTTTTTACGTCGCAGTATCGTATTTGAAAAGCCCTTCTAAGGGTTTCATAAAGCCCTTTTCAGGGTTGCCAATTTTCTCAGTATCATTTAACAAACGTCAACAACTTGTTGTTGGTCGAATAAAGCTACCATAACCTCGCTTAAACATTCGTGAACATTATATTATTATTATACTAGCTGACCCGGCAAACTTTGTATTGCCTTATATCACCTAGGGGTATAAAAAATAGCCTACGACCTATTCTCAGACCTACGGAGTAAAGACAAAAAGGTTTCATAAAAATCGGTCAAGCCGTCTCGAAGGAGTTCGGTAACAAACACCGTGACACGAGATTTTTATATATTAGAAAATTGTTACATACCTTGCATAATTTCTAATTTTCAATTTTTTTTTGTGTTTATGACTTTGAATTTTATTGTAAACAATTTCTAATTTTTAATATTTTTAATATTTTAATTTAAAGTTTGACCTGCATTTATTTTATGTAATTGAGATTTTTTTTCTTTTTTCATTGTACATACTTAATTATCATCAAATGTATTTTTATTATGTAATTATTACAAATAATGTAAATGTTGTTAATTATTATGTCTGAGTGAATAAATAAACTAAACTATTTTTTGCATAGTTTTTGCAATCTATTTTTAATTGTTGGTTGGTGATTTAAGTAACTAGTAACTAATGTTTTGTACGCCCATTGGCAAGACATAGAAGACCATAATTAATGTTCCTAACAACTCTGTATCCTACAGCTTACCTACGTTCAACAATAAACATTTTTTTTTATTCTGATATGTTTGAAATCACATGAGGTATATTATTGTCTGACTCTAGGTACTTTTTGGCCGAATGATCGTCGACCTGGAGGAGACTACTGTTTGTGAACTCAGCTGGTTGAATACGTTACAGTCAGTTTACATCGTGACAAGATGTCCAATTTTTATTAAAAAAAATACGTCAACGAGTAGGTGCTCATTTGACGTTTTCTCCCTACAAAAAAAGTCTAACGAAAATTACTGTGCCTCAATAAGACCTAACCCTTTCTCGAATACATTTTCAATCTTATCACCTGAGTACGTAATTATAATTAATATTTGCTGCCCTCAACATGTTCAGCAAGCACTCAGGTCAAAATGTATAACGCAACGTGCAGAAAGGACAACGCGTAATTTTCATTTTCCCCATCGCCTTGCACGTAGATTCAAATTTGCATCAGCCAATCAGAAGCGCTGTAGGCAACGTGAGCGAAGGGGAGAGAAACGTATAAATAAACGAAGCGAGCTTATTTTTTTTATTGCGATTCTAGCTCCGGCAGTGAGTCGACGTATAACTGTTAGGAACGTGTCAAAATGGAGCGCTCATCAGAACCCCGCACGGTACCCGATGACCATCAGCCCGTTACACTGGGCATTGCTGTGTCGTGGCCATTCACGTGCCGTCTGTGCGGAGCATTATTTAAAAAATACTCCGCGAAAGTGGTACACGAGTACCAGGAGATTTTGGGGAAAGAGGCGGTGAAGGCGCATCCTTCAGCGGTGATAAAGCACAATCTGAGGCCAAGAAAGCCTCGGCAGCCGGTGGAGAAGCCAAAACGGCGCAAAACACCCGCCAAGGATGCTTAGAGACAAACGATTGCACCGACGTAGGCTTGCCCATTGCAACGTCAACGTTTAAAAAGCCCTTAGGGCTACAAAAAGCCCTTTTCAGGGCTGCCAATTTTTGTTGTTGCTATTAACAAACGTCATAACTTGTTATTCTATAAGCCCGGCAAAGGTGGCTCTTAATGCCTTATGATATGATAATTTTTTTATTGGTAGAATGTTTGTAGCGGTGGATTTACAAACGTCCACAAAAGTTTGAATGTAAGTAAACATTTAAATGTATATAACGATAAGTGCTAGACAAAAGACAATTTATTAAAATTTGTATTGTTTATGTACGTTTCGCACTAAAAGTAATGAACAGCGTGTCAACCATGTAGGTAGTTTAAAAACGTGCAGCTGCAAAGTACCGCGAACTCAACATTAAACTACGCCGCGTCAAGTTAACAACGACAGTAAAATAACTAAGTCAAAATGGGGGCTTGCTGTGTGTTACTAGCGTCGCGTTTTGAAGTAGTTGTATAATATGCATTTTAAGCCTCCATAAAAAAGTTTTTCCACTGTTGCCCTTTTCAGGGCTGTCAGTTTTCGTTGTTTCTAGTGACAAACGTCACAGTCAGAATTTGATGTTCGATATGCTCTTTAAATGTTACTTTAATGCTTTATTGCTTTATGATAATTTTATCGCTAGAACGTTTCACATTAAAAGAAATGAACTTCGTGTCGACAATGTGGTTAATTTAAAAACATACGTATGCGAAGTACCGTCGCTTGGTCTCGCGTCGGCAACGCCTCGCTGCGTAAATACAGCGCGTGCGCTGGGCGCGGCTCAGTCGGCCGCCGCGCGCCGCGCGCCTCGCGACGCGCTTGCTATGTTTACAGATACTTACAGCCATAATGAGTCACTACATAGGTACCGCAACTTAACCTTGGGATAAATTATAAAGGTAAAGTTGCGGTACCTTTACTTATATGTAACAATTTGAAAAGAAATAAGCCAGCTTTTTACGTCGCAGTATCGTATTTGAAAAGCCCTTCTAAGGGTTTCATAAAGCCCTTTTCAGGGTTGCCAATTTTCTCAGTATCATTTAACAAACGTCAACAACTTGTTGTTGGTCGAATAAAGCTACCATAACCTCGCTTAAACATTCGTGAACATTATATTATTATTATACTAGCTGACCCGGCAAACTTTGTATTGCCTTATATCACCTAGGGGTATAAAAAATAGCCTACGACCTATTCTCAGACCTACGGAGTAAAGACAAAAAGGTTTCATAAAAATCGGTCAAGCCGTCTCGAAGGAGTTCGGTAACAAACACCGTGACACGAGATTTTTATATATTAGAAAATTGTTACATACCTTGCATAATTTCTAATTTTCAATTTTTTTTTGTGTTTATGACTTTGAATTTTATTGTAAACAATTTCTAATTTTTAATATTTTTAATATTTTAATTTAAAGTTTGACCTGCATTTATTTTATGTAATTGAGATTTTTTTTCTTTTTTCATTGTGCATACTTAATTATCATCAAATGTATTTTTATTATGTAATTATTACAAATAATGTAAATGTTGTTAATTATTATGTCTGAGTGAATAAATAAATTAAACTAACTAACTAAACTATTTTTTGCATAGTTTTTGCAATCTATTTTTAATTGTTGGTTGGTGATTTAAGTAACTACTAACTAATGTTTTGTGCGCCCATTGGCAAGACATAGAAGGCCATAATTATTATTCGTAACAACTCTGTATCCTACAGCTTACCTACGTTCAACAATAAACATTTTTTTTTATTCTGATATGTTTGAAATCACATGAGGTATATTATTGCCTGACTCTAGGTACTTTTTGGCCGAATGATCGTCGACCTGGAGGAGACTACTGTTTGTGAACTCAGCTGGTTGAATACGTTACAGTCAGTTTACATCGTGACAAGATGATCAATTTTTATTAAAAAAATACGTCAACGAGTAGGTGCTCATTTGACCTTTTCTCCCTACAAAAAAGGTCTCACGAAAATTAGTGTGCCTCAATAAGACCTAACCCTTTCTCAAATGCATTTTCAATCTTATCACCTGAGTACGTAATTATAATTAATATTTGCTTCCCTCAACATGTTCAGCAAGCAGTCAGGTCAAAATGTATAACGCAACGTGCAGAAAGGACAACGCGTAATTTTCATTTTCCCCATCGCCTTGCACGTAGATTCAAATTTACATCAGCCAATCAGAAGCGCTGTAGGCAACGTGAGCGAAGGGGAGAGAAACGTATAAATAAATGAAGCGAGCTTATTTTTTTTATTGCGATTCTAGCTCCGGCAGTGAGTCGACGTATAACTGTTAGGAACGTGTCAAAATGGAGCGCTCATCAGAACCCCGCACAGTACCCGATGACCATCAGCCCGTTACACTGGGCATTACTGTGTCGTGGCCATTCGCGTGCCGTCTGTGCGGAGCATTATTTAAAAAATACTCCGCGAAAGTGGTACACGAGTACCAGGAGATTTTGGCGAAAGAGGCGGTGAAGGCGCATCCCTCAGCGGTGATAAAGCACAATCTGAGGCCAAGAAAGCCTCGGCAGCCGGTGGAGAAGCCGAAACGGCGCAAAACACCCGCCAAGGATGCTTAGAGACAGACGATTGCACCGACGTAGGCTTGCCCATTGCAACGTCAACGTTTAAAAAGCCCTTTTTAGGGCTACAAAAAGCCCTTTTCAGGGCTGCCAATTTTTGTTGTTGCTATTAACAAACGTCATAACTTGTTTATTTATTTATTTATTTATTTATTTATTAAGGAGCACAACAGCGTTACAATCAAACTTATTCTAATTTAAAATTGATACATAAGGCCAATAACAGTTACTCCCTGTATTGTACAATTAATAGCTTGAGCTGAAAACTTAAAATTGACTATCTTGTTAATAAACAAACTTATTCTTATTTTACTTAATCTAATTACAAACTAATTCCAACAAATTTTCACTATCTATTTAGTGAACAAATAAATTTGTGTGTGTGTGTGTGTGTGTGTGTGTGTGTGTGTGTGTGTGTGTGTGTGTGTGTGTGTGTGTGTGTGTGTGTGTGTGTGTGTGTGTGTGTGTGTGTGCGCGTGCGTGTGTGTGTGTGTGTGTGTGTGTGTGCGTGTGTGTGTGTGTGTGCGTGTGTGTGCGTTTATGAGTGTGAATTTGTATGTGTTAACCTATTTTATTACTTTAGTACTTCATTTGTAATCAAGTGCTTGAATGTGATTCTAGAACAAGCAAAGGGATCAACGGCTTGAAAGTGTTTATTGTAAGTGCGCACAACCCTAGTTAGCGTTGAATTCTGAGCGTAGTTGGTGCGATAAAAGGGAACCTGGAAAAGAGGGGTGTGACGGGTCCGACGAGCGGGCGCGCATAGACCGACCCGCTCGAGCAGAGCGGGGCAGTCCAAGCGGCCGCTCATCACGTCGTGGAGCAGCATCATGTCGGAAACAGTGCGCCTGAGATTTAAGGGAGTGAGCTTATGAAAATGGCAACTTTCTTCATATGTATCGAAATATGTGCGACCCTCGTAATTAAGATATTTGATGAACTTCTTTTGTATTCGTTCAAGTCGCCGTTCATGTGTTACGTACTGGGGAGACCAGACGCAACAGCCATATTCGAGTACGCTGCGGACGTATGCACAGTAGATAGACTTTATACATGAAAGATCCTTAATTGGTTGGCAAACCCTCATTACGAATCCCAGACTTTTGTACGCCTTATTAGCAATGACGTCTATGTGCTCTCCCATTGTGAGTTTTTCGTCAAAATGCACTCCAAGGTCACGAACTGAGTGCACTTTATCTATTAAAGATCCCTGAATGATATACGGAAAAGTTAAAGTGTGACGTTTTCGGCTGAAGGATATCAATTGACATTTAGAAGCATTCACAATAATTTTATTTAAGATATAATAGTTTGATAACCGATTTAAATCCTCTTGAAGCTTTCGACAATCCTTTTCGCTACGTATATCTAAGAAAATTTTTGTGTCGTCCGCATACATTAAATAATGGGAGTGCTTAAAACATGTATAAATATCATATAAATAGACGTTATATAATAAAGGACCGAGGTGTGAGCCTTGGGGAACACCGGATGGTACATTTACAAAATCAGAGCGAAACCCACCTATAACTACAGCTTGAGATCGATTGGATAAATAAGATTTAACCCAGCGCAGCAGGTCTCCCTGGATGCCTAAGTGTTCCAATTTACGTAAAAGGATCACGTGATCCACACGATCGAACGCTTTTTCAAAATCAGTGTAAATCGCGTCAACCTGACCGCTAGTCTCCATCTTAGTAAGCAAGAAGTCAGAATATATAACAAGGTTTGACACAGTTGATCTACCACTAAGAAAGCCATGCTGTTCATTTGGGATGCAAGTGTAGATCGTAGAATAGAATACATCGTACACCAGTTTTTCGAAGGTCTTACTAAAAACATTCAGTATAGAGATTGGCCTATAGTGTTCAACATTAAGTTTAGAACTTTTTTTGTGAATAGGGACTATGTGGGCCTCCTTCCATAGCTGAGGATATACCCCTTCCGATAGTGAGCGATTATAAATTATGTGAAGAGGCTTTGCTAAAGCTAAATAACAACGGGTAATAAATATTGGGGGGATGTTATCACTTCCAGCTCCTTTGGTTATGTCGAGAGATTTAAGGGCTTTGGTAATTTCATCCAATGACAATATTAAACTATTTTTGTGAAGAATTGTACCTGATTGTGGGGGGGGCAATGTATAAGCTCAAAGCTCAAAGGTCTTAATCTCTTAATGCCTTATGATATGATAATTTTTTTATTGGTAGTGTTTGTAGCGGTGGATTTACAAACGTCCACAAAAGTTTGAATGTAAGTAAACATTTAAATGTATATAACGATAAGTGCTAGACAAAAGACAATTTATTAAAATTTGTATTGTTTATGTACGTTTCGCACTAAAAGTAATGAACAGCGTGTCAACCATGTAGGTAGTTTAAAAACGTGCAGCTGCAAAAGTACCGCGAACTCAACATTAAACTACGCCGCGTCAAGTTAACAACGACAGTAAAATAACTAAGTCAAAATGGGGGCTTGCCGTGTGTTACTAACGTCGCGTTTTGAAGTGGTTGTATAATATGCATTTTAAGCCTCCACAAAAAAGTTTTTCCACTGTTGCCCTTTTCAGGGCTGTCAGTTTTCGTTGTTTCTAGTGACAAACGTCACAGTCAGAATTTGATGTTCGATATGCTCTTTAAATGTTACTTTAATGCTTTATTGCTTTATGATAATTTTATCGCTAGAACGTTTCACATTAAAAGAAATGAACTTCGTGTCGACAATGTGGTTAATTTAAAAACATACGTATGCGAAGTACCGTCGCTTGGTCTCGCGTCGGCAACGCCTCGCTGCGTAAATACAGCGCGTGCGCCGGGCGCGGCTCAGTCGGCCGCCGCGCGCCGCGCGCCTCGCGATGCGCTTGCTATGTTCACAGATACTTACAGCCATAATGAGTCACTACATAGGTACCACAACTTAACCTTGGGATAAATTATAAAGGTAAAGTTGCGGTACCTTTACTTATATGTAACAATTTGAAAAGAAATAAGCCAGCTTTTTACGTCGCAGTATCTTATTTGAAAAGCCCTTCTAAGGGTTTCATAAAGCCCTTTTCAGGGTTGCCAATTTTCTCAGTATCATTTAACAAACGTCAACAACTTGTTGTTGGTCGAATGAAGCTACCATAACCTCGCTTAAACATTCGTGAACATTATATTATTATTATACTAGCTGACCCGGCAAACTTTGTATTGCCTTATATCACCTAGGGATATAAAAAATAGCCTACGACCTATTCTCAAACCTACGGAGTAAAGACAAAAGGTTTTATAAAAATCGGTCAAGCCGTCTCGGAGGAGTTCGGTAACAAACACCGTGACACGAGATTTTTATATATCAGATAATTGTTACATACCTTGCATAATTTCTAATTTTCAATTTTTTATTTGTGCTTATGACTTTGAATTTTATTGTAAACAATTTCTAATTTTTAATATTTTTAATATTTTAATTTAAAGTTTGACCTGCATTTATTTTATGTAATTGAGATTTTTTTTTCTTTTTTAATTGTACATACTTAATTATCATCAAATGTATTTTTATTATGTAATTATTACAAATAATGTAAATGCTGTACATTATTATGTCTGAGTGAAAAAATAAACTAAACTAACTAACTAAACTATTTTTTGCAAAGTTTTGTAAGTTGTAGTTTTTGCAAACTATTTTTAATTGTTGGTTGGTGATTTAAGTAACTACTAACTAATGTTTTGTACGCCCATTGGCAAGACATAGAAGACCATAATTAATGTTCCTAACATTTCTGTATCCTACAGCTTACCTACGTTCAACAATAAACATTTTTTTTGATTCTGATATGTTTGAAATCACATGAGGTATATTATTGTCTGACTCTAGGTATTTTTTGGCCGAATGATCGTCGACCTGGAGGAGACTACTGTTTGTGAACGCAGCTGGTTGAATACGTTACAGTCAGTTTACATCGTGACAAAAATTGAACATCAATTTTTATTAAAAAAATACGTCAACGAGTGGGTGCTCATTTGACGTATTCTTCCTACAAAAAAGTTCTAATGAAAAGTGCGCCTGAATGAGACCTAACCCTTTCTCAAATGCATTTTCAATCTTATCACCTGAGGTACAATTAATATCTACTTTCCTTAACATATTCGGCAAGCAGTCAGGTCAAAATGTATAACGCAACGTGCAGAAGGGTTAACGCGTAATTTTCATTTTCCCCATCGCCTTGCACGTATATTCAAATTTTCATCAGCCAATCAGAAGCGCTGTAGGCAACGTGAGCGAAGGGGAGGGAAACGTATAAATAAACGAAGCGAGCTTATTTTTTTTTATTGCGATTTTTACTCCGGCAGTGAGTCGACGTATAACTGTTAACAACGTGTCAAAATGGAGCGCTCATCAGAACCCCGCACGGTACCCGATGACCATCAGCCCATTACACTGGGCATTGCTGCGTCGTGGCCATTCACGTGCCGTCTGTGCGGAGCATTATTTAAAAAATACTCCGCGAAAGTGGTACACGAGTACCAGGAGATTTTGGCGAAAGAGGCGGCGAAGGCGCAACCCTCAGCGGTGACGAAGCGCAATCTGAGGCCAAGAAAGCCTCGGCAGCCGGTGGAGAAGCCGAAACGGCGCAAAACACCCGCCAAGGATGCTTAGAGACAGACGATTGCACCGACGTAGGCTTACCCATTGCAACGTCAACGTTTAAAAAGCCATTTTTAGGGCTACAAAAAGCCCTTTTCAGGGCTGCCAATTTTTGTTGTTGCTTAATAACAAACGTCATAACTTGTTATTCTATAAGCCCGTCAAAGGTGGCTCTTAATGCCTTATGATATGATAATTTTTTTATTGGTAGAATGTTTTTAGCGGTGGATTTACAAACGTCCACAAAAGTTTGAATGTAAGTAAACATTTAAATGTATATAACGATAAATTCTAGACAAAAACTAAACATTAAACTACGCCGCATCAAGTAAACAACGACAATAAAATAACTAAGTCAAAATGGGTGCTTGCTGTGTGTTAAATACTAGAGTCGCGTTTTGAAGTGGTTGTATAATATGCATTTTAAGCCTCTACAAAAAGTTTTTCCACTGTAGCCCTTTTCAGGGCTGTCAGTTTTCGTTGCTTCTACTGAAAAACGTCAAAGTCAGAATTAGATGGTCGATATGCTCTTTAAAGGTTACTTTAATAGTTTATGATAATTTTATCGGTAGAACGTTTCGCATTAAAAGAAACAAAAGGCGTGTCGACAATGTGGGTAATTTAAAAACAGGCGTATGCGAAGTACCGTCGCTTGGTCTGGCGTCGGCAACGCCTCGCTGTCTAAATACTGCGCGCGCGCCGGGCGCAGCTCAGTCGGCCGCCGCGCGCCTCGCGACGCGCTTGCTATGCTATGTTTACAGATACTTACAGCCATAATGAGTCACTACATAGGTACCGCAACTTAACCTTTGGATAAATTATAAAAGTAAAGTTGCGTTACCTATACTTCCTTTTTTTTATAGCATTACAAAGAGGGTACGCGATCTTAACGTGTCTTTTATTGGAAAACACTTTTGAAAAATAATTTATTGCCAATATGTAGCAATTTGAAAGGAAATAAGGTCATTGACACACTTTTGGTTGCACAAGTAATAGTTACAATTTTTTTAAGGGTTTTTTCTTCAAGATTGTTAAATGTTAAAATTAAACATTAAAACATCTTATTTCTAATGCTAAAAGAAATTGAAGTATAAGACGATGACGACGCAATATCAAAATAGATACATCGTTAGGTAACCGATGTTGTGCTGACTAAAACCAGCTTTTTACGTCGCAGTATCGTATTTGATAAGCCTTTCTAAGGGTTTCAAAAAGCCCTTTTCAGGGTCGCCAATTTTCTCAGTTTCATTAAACAAACGTCAATAACTTGTTGTTGGTCGAATAAATAACCTACCATAACCTCGCTTCAACTTTCGTGAACATTATATAATTGTTACATACCTTGCAAAATTTCTAATTTTCAATTTTTCGTTTGTGTTTATGATTTAAATTTAAATTTTGATTTTAACAATTTAAAATTTATAATATTTTGATTTTAATTTAAAGTTTGACTTGCATTTATTTAATTTAATTGAGATTTTTTTTTTAAATGTAGTTTACTATCAATTGTATTTCTATTTTTTGCGTGGCACTTAAATTTTAATTGTTGTATTGAGTTAAGTACTAATGTTTTGTACGCCCATTGACAAGACATAGAAGGCCAAAATTAATGCACCTAACAACTCTGTATCCTACAGCTTATCTACGTTCTACAATAAACCTTTTTCTGATTCTGATATGTTTGAAGTCACATGAGGTATATTATAGTCTGACTCTAGGTACTTTTTGGCCGACTGATCGTCGACCTCGAGGAGACTACTGTTTGTGAACTCAGCTGGTTGAATACGTTACAGTCAGTTTACATCGAGACAAGACATAGAATTTTTATTAAAAAATTACGTCAACGAGTAGGTGCTCATTTGACGCATTCTACCTACAAAAAAGTTCTAATGAAAAGTGCGCCACAATGAGACCTAACCCTTTCTCAAATGCATTTTCAATCTTATCACCTGAGTACGTAATTAACACTTGTCTACTTCCCTCAACATTTTCAGCAAGCAGTCAGGTCGTGCAGAAAGGACAACGCGTAATTTTCATTTTCCCCATCGCCTTGCACGTAGATTCAAATTTGCATCAGCCAATCAGAAGCGCTGTAGGCAACGTGAGCGAAGGGGAGGGAAACGTATAAATAAACGAAGCGAGCTTATTTTTTTTTATTGCGATCCTAGCGCCCGGCAGTGACTTAACGTACGTGACTTAGCGACGCATACAATTAATTTACAAAATGGAGCGCTCTTCAGAACCCCGCACGGTACCCGATGACCATCAGCCCATTACACTGGGCATTGCTGCGTCGTGGCCATTCACGTGCCGTCTGTGCGGAGCATTATTTAAAAAATACTCCGCGAAAGTGGTACACGAGTACCACGAGATATTGGCGAAGGCGCAACCCTTAGCGGTGACGAAGCACAATTTGAGGCCAAGAAAGTCTCGGCAGCTGGTGGAGAAGCCGAAACGGCGCAAAGCACCCGCCAAGGATGCTTAGAGACAACTGCACCGACGTAGGCTTACCCATTGCAACGTCAACGTTTAAAAAGCCCTTTTTAGGGCTACAAAAAGCCCTTTTCAGGGCCGCTAATTTTTGTTGTTGCTATTAACAGACGTCATAACTTGTTATTCAATAAACTCGTCAAAGGTGGCTGTAATGCTTTAAAATAAACGAACGGCGTGTCGACAATGTGGGTAATTTAAAAACAGGCGGATGCGAAGTACCGTCGCTTGGTCTCGCGTCGGCAACGCCTCACTGCGTAAATACTGCGCGAGCGCCGGGCGTAGCTCAGCTCAGTCGGCCGCCGCGCGCCGCGCGCCTCGTGACGCGCTTGCTTTGTTTACAGATATGTACTTACAGCCATAATGAGTCACTACATAGGTACCGCAACTTAACCTTTGGATAAATTATAAAGGTAAAGATGAGGTACCTATACTTATGTATATTGTAACAATTTGAAAGGAAATAAGCCAGCTTTTTACGTCGCAGTATCGTAATTGAAAAGCACTTCTAAGGGTTTCAAAAAGCCCTTTTCAGGATTGCCAATTTTCTCAGTTTCATTTAACAAACGTCAACAACTTCGTGAACGTTATATTGTTACTAAATAATTGTTACATACCTTGCACAAATTCTAATTTTCAATTTTTTATTTGTGTTTAAGACTTTGATATTTAATTTAACCAATTTCTAATTTTTAATATTTTCTTTATTTTAATTTAATGTTTGACTTAAATTTATTTAATTTAATTGAGATTGTTTTTATTTCTTTTTTAATTGTACTTAATTATCGTCAATTTATTTTTTATTTTTTGCATTGCAATTAATTTTTAATTGTTTGTTGGTGGTTTAAGTAACTACTTATGTTTTGTACGCCCATTGGAAGACATAGAAGACCACAATTAATGTTCCTAGCAACTCTGTATCCTACAGCTTACCTACGTTCTACAATAAACTTTTATTTTGTTTCTGATATGTTTGAAGTCACATGAGGTATATTATTGTCTGACTCTAGGTACTTTTTGGCCGATTGATCGTTGAACTGGAGGAGACAACTGTTTGTGAACTCAGCTGGTTAAATAGGTACGTTACAGTCAGTTTACATCGAGACAAGACGTTGAATTTTTATTAAAAAAATACGCCTTCCAGTAGGTTCTCATTTGACGTATTCTCCCTACAAAAAAGTTTTAACGAAAAGTGTGCCTCAATGAGACCTAACCCTTTCTTAAATGCATTTTCTATCTTATCACCTGAGTACGTAATTAATATCTACTTCCCTCAACATTTTCAGCAAGCAGTCATGTCAAAATGTATAACGCAACGTGCAGAAAGGACAACGCTTCATTTTCATTTTCCCCATCGCCTTGCACGTAGATTTAAATTTTCATCAGCCAATCAGAAGCACTGTAGGCAACGTGAGCGAGGGGAAGGGAAACGTATAAATAAACGAAGCGAGCTTATTTTTTTTTATTGCGATTCTAGCTCCGGCAGTGACTCAACGTAGAACTGTTAGCAACGTGTCAAAATGGAGCGCTCTTCAGAACCCCGCACGGTACCCGATGACCATCACCCCGTTACTTGGCCGCTGGCAACAAGGTCACTGGACATTGCTGCGTCGTGGCCATTCACGTGCTGTCTGTGCGGAGCATTGTTTAGAAAATACTCCGCGAAAGTGGTACACGAGTACCAGGAAATTTTGGCGAAAGAGGCGGCGAAGGCGCGACCCTCAGCGGTGACAAAGCACAATCTGAGGCCAAGAAAGCCTCGGCAGCCGGTGGAGAAGCCGAAACGGCGCAAAGCACCCGCCAAGGGTGCTTAGAGACAACTGCACCGACGTAGGCTTACTCATTGCAACGTCAACGTTTAAAAAGCCCTTTTCAGGACTACAAAAAGTCCTTTTCAGGGCTGCCAATTTTTGTTGTTGCTATTAACAAACGTTATAACTTGTTATTCAATAAGCCCGTCAAAGGTGGCTTTAATACCTTATTCTACGAGTTTACATCGAGCCAAGACGTTGAATTTTTATTAAAAATATACGTCAACGAGTAGGTGCTCATTTGACATATTCTCCCTACAAAAAAGTTCTAACGAAAAGTGCGCCTTAATGAGACCTAACCCTATCTCAAATGCATTTTCAATCTTATCACCTGACCACCTGAGGTACCTACCTAAAGGTAAACCAAAAATATATGACTATTGTCAAGAGGGCGCTATTTTTCTTATTTATATGGCAATAGTTCAGTATTGTCGGAACAATGACATCTTGACTTGTCCACATCGTTTACTTGTTAGCTCTGATGTTAATTTGGAAAGGTTTCGTAGCGAAATAGTTTCATTCCCCAAGCGTTTTTTTTTTTTCAGTAGTTTATTAGAAACATTATTTACAATGATCCGTTGTAGGCTACGAATTGTTTTGGGCATTTTTTGTTATTGTTGTAAGAAATTAGTTCCAATGAAATTCCGCAACAAGGCAAAATTGTCATATACTTCTGGTCAGGCTTTAATTAACATATCTACTTTCCTCAATATTTTCAGCAAGCAGTTAGGACAACGCGTAATTTTCATTTTCCCCATCGCCTTGCACGTAGATTCAAATTTGCATCAGCCAATCAGAAGCGCTGTAGGCAACGTGAGCGAAAGGGAGAGAAACGTATAAATAAACGAAGCGAGCTTATTTTTTTTATTGCGATTCTAGCTCCGGCAGTGAGTCGACGTATAACTGTTAGGAACGTGTCAAAATGGAGCGCTCTTCAGAACCCCGCACGGTACTCGATGACCATCAGCCCGTTACACTGGACATTGCTGCGTCGTGGCCATTCACGTGCCGTCTGTGCGGAGCATTATTTAAAAAATACTCCTCGAAAGTGGTACACGAGTACCAGGAGATTTTGGCGAAAGAGGCGGCGAAGGCGCAACCCTCAGCGTTGACGACGCGCAATCTGCGGCCAAGAAAGCCTCGGCAGCCGATGGAGAAGCCGAAACGGCGCAAAGCACCCGCCGAGGATGCTTAGAGACAACTGCACCGACGTAGGCTTACCTACTGCAACGTCAACGTTTAAAAAGCCCTTTTTAGGGCTACAAAAAGCCCTTTTAAGGCCTGCCAATTTTTGTTGTTGCTATTAACAAACGTCATAACTTGTTATTCTATAAGCTCAAAGGTCTTAATCTCTTAATGCCTTATGATATGATAATTTTTTTATTGGTAGAATGTTTGTAGGGGTGGATTTACAAACGTCCACAAAAGTTTGAATGTAAGTAAACATTTAAATGTTTATAACGATAAGTGTGAGACAAAAGATAATTTATTCAAATTTGTATTGTATATGTACGTTTCGCACTTAAAGTAACGAACAGCGTGTCAAGCATGTAGGTAGTTTAAAAACGTGCAGCTGCAAAGTACCGCGAACTAAACATTAAACTACGCCGCGTCAAGTTAACAACGACAGTAAAATAACTAAGTCAAAATGGGGGCTTGCTGTGTGTTACTAGCGTCGCGTTTTGAAGTGGTTGTATAATAATGTTTGTTTTATTTCTTATAATTGATTATTTTAAATGATAAATTGTAGATATTTTAATCGATTATTTGTATTCCATAATTATTATTGGCTTTATTTTATTTTTAACTTATGCGAATTTTTATTTTATTGACATCGTCTTTTTTAATTATTTTATTGCATTTTTTACATTATAAGTATTTAGTTGTTTTTTTTTAATGTTATTGGTTAAGTATTGTGTGCCCTTACAGGGCATTATGGACTGACTTATTTTACATGACATTGACAATGTGTAATAAATAAATAAATAATATGCATTTTAAGCCTCTACAAAAAGTTTTTCCACTGTCCCTTTTCAGGGCTGTCAGTTTTCGTTCTTTCTACTGACAAACGTCAAAGTCAGAATTAGATGTTCGATATGCTTTTTAAAGGTAACTTTAATGCTTTATGATAATTTTATTGGTAGAACGTTTTGCATTAAAAAAAACGAACGGCGTGTCGACAATGTGGGTAATTTAAAATTAGGCGTATGCGAAGTACCTACCGCCGCTTAGTCTCGCGTCGGCAACGCCTCACTGCGTAAATAATACTGCGCACGGTCTTTTCACTTAGTACATTTCTGATTTGTATGGAGAAACCAACCAAGGTTTTAGTTTCATCTTTCCTCAACAGATGGCGCAAGTATACTCTTGGAATATGTTTAAACATATATAATACACTTCCAAAATTATAATTTTTTCCTGAATAAGCACATGCCGATAGCATTTAAATTTTATGATAACCATAATCAAATACAATAAAAAGCAAATTGCTTGAGACGTTATTATTGCAACACTGAAAAAAATAATAATGTGCTAACACGTTTCATTTAACGCATTTATAAACATGATCATTATGTATGTCTCAATTTCTTAATGAAACTATTCATGATTTTAACCATTGAAAAAGTCTTAAAATGTTCAAGTTTATGTTGAATCGATTTCTTATTTACTGTGAATTCGGTTACAGAATTTTTTATACGAATAAACTGTGGGCGTGCCATGCTAAGAAAGAAAGAAGTGTTTGGCTATGGAACGTCAACGTCACTTTCAGAAGTTATTTACTTTTTTGACATTTCTTTCATTTATTTACCCCCGTGCGTCCGTTGTTGTTGCGTTTTGGATTTATTGTTTTTAACTTACGACTCTCGGCTTTGTTTTATGGATTCTTGTGACTGTGCTTTATTCTGTTTACCCACGCTCTAACCTGGACTTTGGCGAACGTATATTTTGTGAACCCAGGACTCCGAATTTCCGCTATGACATCAGAAAAGAAGTGCTGTGTACCGAACTGTGTATACAACAACAATTTCAACGTTGTTTTACATTGCTATCATTGCTTGCTGTAAAGCAAATGGACTTTACTTCCATAGTTCAGGTTGTACTTTCTTTCCGTGCCATGTAATGTTATCATATTTAATAATACAACTTGGTAATAACTTTGTTATAGTCGTGTGTGTTTTTATTTAAATAAAACGTTTTAAAGACGAATGTGTGTTTAATTTTAATTTCACGAATAATAATAAAAAAGTTAAATGGGCAGTTAGTATTAATAAAATATGCCTTATAAATAAATTAACAAAAATTCAAGGTAGTTTTATAATATGTCAATAAAAGTTAATTTTTGTGGGGTAGTTTGAGAATAAGAAAAATAAAGTGGGTACTTGTGAAGTTACAGTGACAAGTTAAAACATTTGTTTTGGTTTGTTAGTTTAACATTTGGTAGCATAGCATACGGTTGTGGTAACTCCGAGGATGAGCTCTGGTTGAGTTCGAAACGCGTCAGTGTAGCTTGGTGGTGGTGATAGTTGTGTTTATGTGATTTGTGTGTGTTCGTACAGTGTGGAGGTGGAGGAACTGCATGAACACACATTTCTTGCATAAACGTAACTATTGTAAGGTCGCGGGTGAGCAAAGTAATTGTTTTAGTTCATTAAATGGGCATCCAACAGTACTGCGTAGTTGTATAGTATTTATGTAGGTATGCATATATACATAGTAGGGAATAGTTTCATCTTTAGACACTGGGGGGCGCTTACATGGGAAGCAAGCTGACAACTCTATCTCCCAATGTATAAGTTACTCTATGATACTGCGCACGCGCCGGGCGCAGCTCAGTCGGCCGCCGCGCGCCTCGCGACTCGCTCGCTATGTAACAGATCTGTTGTATCCCACAAACTAACTAACAAGGTATTATAGTGATTACCACAGCATTGAGGAGCTGCTCGATGGACACATCAGCTTCGTGGCCATTCCAGTGCCGTATATATACTTACGGCCAATATTTCAAAAAGATCTCCTCAAAAGTGGTTCACTTGTTGAAAAGGAGCATTTGAAGAAAGTGAGTTCCACGACGCAGCACGGGCATAGCTTGAGGCCAAGGAAACCCCGAATACCGGTCGTGGAGAGGAAACTGCGCATAGAACCCGCCAAAAAATGTGATCCAACTGCAGCATAGCTGGCGTGCACTTGCTTCTTTATGGCTTTAGAGACGAAGCCAGGTTCATAGTTTTATTACGTCTGTAGCTCCGGCAGTGACTCAACATCCAACTCTTAGAGACTCGAACAATTAATTGTTAAAATAAAGCGCTCAACAGTTCCCAGCACCGTACCAACCTACCAGCTGCGTCGTGGCCATGGCATTTTAGTGCCACGATAGCGATGCACGAGTACCAGGAAGATTTGGCGAAGGAGGCGGCGGAGGCGCAACCCTAATAAGGGTGGCAAACGTGTAAATAATCGAAGCGAGCTTATTTTTATTCATTGCGATTCTAGCTTCGCCAGTTACTCGACGTATACAATGGACCGCTCTTCAGTTCCCCAAACCGTACCAGCTGTGCCTTGGTCGTGGCCGTTCCGGTGCCATAAAGCGGAGCATTTTTCAAAAAATACTCCGAGAAAGCGATCCACGAATACCAAGAGAATTGACGAAGGAGGCGGCGAAGGCGCAAGCTTCAGCGGTAACAAGGCACAACCTGAGCCTCGGAAGCCGGTCGAGCCGAAACGGCGCAGAGTACCTACCCCCTACAGTGTAGGTTTCTGAGCAACCTTTACCTCGGCCAACGTGATTGAGTCTACGTTGCTTTTGGTTGCAATGTCAGCATTTAAATAGTTATTTGTTATACAAGGGAGGAAAGTTGTATTTTACCAGCGAGTGTTCATTTGAAACAAGAGCTATCGAAAGGATTCCATGATTGACCACGAGCGAAGCGAGTGGTTCAAAAATAGAATCCTTTCGATAGTGAGTGTTTTAACACACGAGACGTAAAATAACTTTTCACCCGTGTATAACACAAAACTTTTCACCTCACTACAGCGAGGAAAATAATTAGAAAAACATGCGAATATTTAATTGAAAAGTTTTGACTTAAGTTTTTTTTTTATTATTTCGGTTGCGTTTTGTTCGCACATCGACTTACTTGGACTGTCATAACATTTTTACAACATCCGTTTTTACAACAGGAATGAAGGTTAATGTTGAATGCTGATATTTATGAATTAAAATAAAGTTGTAAGACTGTATTTAGTGTTTTTTACTCGATGCAATTCATTAATTGTGATTTTAAAAATTCAGCACTTTTAACGTTTTACGTTTTGTTAGCTGTCAAATATCACTTAAGCTGCCCTCAAATGTCAAAACTCTTTCTTCACATGTGGATAAAAAGCGATTTTCTCAATAGATGTCAAACAAACAAAAAGGGTTTTCCGAGCTAGTGAGGTGAAAATCCCTTTTCAGGGCTGCCAATTGTCGTAGTTTCGATAAACAACGTCAATGCTTTATTTGCAGGCAATCGACTTCCACTAAGGTTTTAATGCCATATTTAATAACTGCAAATTAAAAAAATTATAAACCCCCAACGTAATTTGGTCGCACATTATGTTTGAAAATAAAGTAAATGCCCTAAGTTCCCTTCTGCAGCTAATAAGCTTATAACATTGAAAAGGCTGAACCGATTTTGATGAAACATGTCTAAGAACCATTGCCAAGAAACTTGCTTTCAAATAAAAAAAACCGCATCCAAATCGGTTCACCCGTTTAAGAGCTATGATGCCACAGACAGACACACACACACCGCACACATAGCGGTCAAACTTATAACAACACCCCTCTTTATGTGTCGGGGTTAAAAACTGTATTTATATTTCAAGTCTCAATATCCAATCTTCTTCTTTCTAATAGGTAAGTATAATTTTTTTTTGTGTCATGGTGTTTGGTATCGAACTCCTCCGAAACGGCAATAACAACAATAACAGTGAATGAGCGTGCCTACATGAATTTATTACTAATCAAACATACAATTAGTGCCTACTTATTGTAAATAACGGTTTTAAACAAGTAAATTCCCTTGTACTACTTAGTTTAATACCTACTTATTTGTGTTTTTAATAAAGCGATGTAATAATTAAATCAAGTTAATCCTGTCTTATTCATAGGTCTATTCAAAGAGTATTATTAGTACTATTACCTATATAGAAAATTATGTTATAAAAAATGGCATTGTGGCTGGTGATCTACATTACTGCTTTAGACTGTTAAGTGCACACTATGACGCTATGAATACGCAGCAATGTATCTCGTATGATTTGCACTTCCGATTTCTCCCGATGAATGTCGAGCATTGTCGAGTGCCAAAGGGGAAGTAATCGTATTGTAAGTATTTATTTATATTTACTTGTGTTTCTAAAGTGTGCTATGAGATATTTAATACTTTGCAAGCCCATGTTACCTTTTTAAACTAAGTATCATAACACGCTAGACTATTGCACAGAAAATTATGCTTAATTTGGTGTGATTCCTTGACGTCAACTAGGTACTTGTCTACAAGAAAATGTTGACTTAAAGATTCGTGTTTTTTCATTTCGCGACTGTGTATCAAACAGTAGGTAATTATGTTGCAAAGCATACAACATTTTGTAAACATAAATACTAATTAAATTCATTGGACATGGCAACCTCGTGACAGAATAATGATCAAATTATCATAGAAAATCTTACTAATATCGCGTAACTAAAGCAAAACTTGACACAGTAAACTAAGCGGCTTAGGCACCAACCGCAACCGCGCGTATGAAAACAAAATGGCGGCCGACAGGGGCGGCACTGGGCGTGCACTATTTGAAGTTGTTGCAATACAATAACTACGCACTTTAAGCAGCTACAATAAAGTTTCCTTTACTTTGGGTGCAACAATTTTGTTTTATTATCTTTTGAATCTTCCTTCAGAGACGAACAAAAGTAAATGGTCGCTTTACATTGAAATGGGAGGGAAGAAAGGTTAATCCTAGTACGTGGGGCATACTGAAAGTTTCTGGAACTGGCCACTTATAAAAAGAAAATTAAAAAAGCAATAATAGGATTTGAAAAAATAACTCTCTGGCCTAACCTTACGTTTCTTTGCCTAACGTTTCTTTGCCACCACAGCCGGCGATAAAACGACGGAGAACATGGATAAAAGCGGCTATTTACTATCATAAATATTTACCAGCCATCAAGCAAATCGTACGAACTTTTAATAACAAAGAATCAACAGGTATACTGAAAGCAAAACAGGCAATGAATGATATAAATATTCTCAGCAATTTGATAGCTAACAATTTATCCATCATACCAAGTACCATTGAAAAATTACAAACACAAAATTTAAGTCTAGAAGCAGTTTGAATATTATCCATAAGTTAAAAATACATATATCAAGATTACGTTTGAATCCTCAGGGTAAAATTATTCACAAAAAACTTCAAACAGTGTTAGAGGAAAAACTTCAACTTTAAAAACATTAAATGATTTGGTATCCGGAAAAGAAATAGAACTGAGTCGTACTGAAGAAATTCATCAA
The DNA here is from genome assembly GCA_947563465.1 of Archips xylosteana. Taxonomy (NCBI): domain Eukaryota; kingdom Metazoa; phylum Arthropoda; class Insecta; order Lepidoptera; family Tortricidae; genus Archips; species Archips xylosteana. The sequence continues at coordinate 8,027,240 of OX387370.1, forward strand.
CCCAATAAATTATTTGAATTTGCACCAATTACTAAGTACAATTGCCAATTGCCGTAGAAAGGTCGTTATTTGGTGTTAACAATTTATGATCAAACAACTTATAGCAACACAAAAACGAATAAACCACGGCCTTGTGATAATCACTGACCGAAGCATAGGAAGGCACTCGCCAGGAGTATTGCTAGCAGAAAAGTTTGGAGTGAAATACTACTTAGCTGTTCTTAGTGAAGCCGTCTTCACGATTTTCTCTCCATGGGCAGTGACGGTAGGCCGTGCCAACGGGTTAAAAGTTTTGAACTTGATGAGACAGCCACATTTCTCGCGTTAAACGCAATGCTAGCTCGCCGAATGGCAAAAAAAGTTGTTGCCTACATCGCCGACATCTACCTTTCGGGATTCGTCATGAAGGATACCGGAGAATGAGAATGTGTATTCTACTTATTCGGTGCTATCGATATTATATGGCTTATTTTATTTTGCAATTAATTAATCGCTATTAGCTACTACAATAGGAAAAACGAAATGCTAGCTTGACGAATGGCGCTCAAAGTTGTTGCTTACATCGCCGTCATCTACCTTTCGGGACTCGTCATGAAGGATACCGGAGGATGGGAATGCGTATTCTACATATTCGGTGCTATCGACATTATATAGCTCATTTGATGGTGGTAATTTGCAATTAATTAATCGCTATTAGTTGCTACAATAGGAAAGACGCAATGCTAGCTTGCCGAATGGCGCTCAAAGTTGTTGCCTACACCGCCGTCATCCTACCTTTCGGGACTCGTCATGAAGGATACCGGAGAATGGGAATGCATGTTCTACTGATTCGGTACTATCGACATTATTAGTAGCTGAGACAGACAATAGGAAAAACCCGTTCATTATCCCTTTTGCTCGTTGTACTTACTAAAGAAGGTTTTTTTACGTGGCTGCTTGCTGAATTTTAAGTAGGTAAGTAGAACCTAAACGATATTTTCATTAAACATTTTAACAAGTTCTAATACTAAGTTCTAATTTATTTGTTACAGCTGGCCGACAATTATGTATGGTTTAACCACGATTTTGTCCGTGAAATAGGTACTTAACTTCTACTACTACTACTACTACTTTCAGGTCTTAATCCCATTGTGCCAGATCAAATACCTGAAACGGCTGGCCATATATCAATCATTGCCAATTCTTTGCTCTTCGCAACATTCCTAGTTCTGATCATTGCTCTCTTAATTATCTTTATCTACGTACTAAGTATATCTTCAATGGACCGATTAAATTCACCGGCAAGATAGCCATCGGCAACTTTGTCCTAAACCCTGCGTTTTTATCAGAAGTACCTACATTCATCTCAAGCGGTTGCCTGCAATTTTGTCTGTGACCTATGGACAAGTACTATGCACCTTTTGATAGAAGTTTAATAGAATTACCATCCCTTTTATCCCACAGAATAACAATATGCGCAGAACTATGTACAGCTCTCATAATTTTTTTAATCTACGTACTAAATCATCAATGAGCCGATTGAATTCAGTGGCATCATCGGTGACCTACGAATACAATACCTACCGACGATGTACCTGACTATTACAGATGTTTGATACCGATGGAGAACAAGCCGTTCATTCTTTCCATTTAATTTAAGAAAAAAAAAAATGGCGAAGAAAATAAAGAAAAAAGAAACAAGATCAGACATCATTTCACCAACATGGCATGTCACATAACATGTATCCAACATTTGAATTAAATAATCCAGACGAGGATTTGGCTAATCAACATAAAGAAAGTACAAGACGTCAGTCGCAAAATTTTCCTAACTTTTCATTTCTGTAACCATAAAGACGACGGTGATGACCTGATGACACAAGACAATGTCCTTGTCTTGTGAGTTGTGAAATGCGTAATGTCACAAGACAAGGCCAATCAATACACAGAACATACAAGTGGTGAGAAACGCAGTATTGAAAATTGTCATTAATAATTAAATTACGTACCCTAGATTGACGACTATAATAACTAGGTAATACCAAAGTAGTAAATAAAAGTCTCAAATAATAAATATTACGTTAATCTTAACAATACATAACAATATTATGACCACAATAATTAAAGTATTCAATTGAGAGTACTACAGTTATGAGTATGTGCACTTAGTAATTGTGTAAGTTTAATTTAGTTTAATTTTTTCGTTACGTTTATTTTCAAGAGTACTAAGTTACTTTACTTTAACATACCTACTTTAACATCCCTAAATAGTTTATTTCTTGTGTTTTTGTATTATATGTACCTAAATATGTTTATTTTTGAATTTTACGGCGCATTGGTATTATACTGTAATGCTGTAATTTTATATTGATTAATAAATAAATAAATAATACCAAATCAAATTATGAAAATCTTGGCGAAAGGCAAAAACGCAGAGAGCATCTTAAAATCGAAATTGAAGAAGTTTATTTACGAGCACCAGGAAGAACAGGAAACTTTGAGGCACGATACAAGTTGTATTTAGTTAACTTACATTATTGGAGCGTCCCATCCTTCTTGCAACATCTTAGTCTTATTGTAGCAACTCTTTGGTGAGTGTATCTATAGTTACTTTAAACCATCTAAGTATCTAAAAAAAAAAAAAAAATATTAGGGGACAATCTTACACAAATCGACCTAGTCCCAAACTAAGCAAAGCTTGTACACACGATTGCCTCACTTAAGTAACCACGTTGAATAAGAGGTATTGAACGCGCACTACTACTATTACTACTATTACCCTACTTTATTTCGCTAAAAAGTAGTTCTACAAACTGCATTTCGTCATTACTTTTAAAAAAGCTCGTATCTCAAATTCGATAATCTGGCAAAGTGAACTTTACTTAGTGTGCATCAAGGTTCAGTTTGGTTTACATATTGAATTGAGATACGAGCTTTTTTCAATGCAGTGACGATTTCATTCATGAAATACCTTGCATTCGAGACTCAGGACGAATTGTCTTTTTTGTTGCAGTGTATTTTTTTTTGTTTACTTTGAATGTTAAAAATAATATGTATGAATGTTGTTATGGAATTTAAACAAATTAATAGGTATATGTAATTTGATAAAATTTTGTAGTTCTGTATTTTCGTTCCTATTTTAATTTTTTTGTAAATCGATAATATTAGCTTTTTTCAAAGTAGTGACGATTTTCACTAATAAAAAGAAAACAATTGTTTTATTTTTAATAGTATTACTCAAAATTAAAATCATTGCGCAACCTACTGTGAATATAGTCACTACTTTGAAAAAAGCTCGTATCTCAAAATCAATAATCTGGCTAATTGAACTTTACTGAGTGTGCAATAAAGTTCAGTTTGGTTTACGTATTGAATTGAGATACGAGATTTTTATAAAGTAGTGGCGATATTATTAACCGCCCTTCTTAACTACATACATACATACATAGATGGCACAGCACAGTTGGTCACTATCACCATTCAAATAGTTAAATCAAAGTGTAGACTTGCAAGAATGTGAAAGTTGCATTACATAGCAGCGCTGGATTGGCCACTTCAATCTCGTTCGCTTTGCTGCCTCGCAATGTATGCAACTTGCGCGTTTTTTCTCGCAGGTCTTAGTCTTAGGTCTAAACTCGGCTTATTATTCCGTTCGTGTCAGTTTTTTTGCTTTCATTTATTGCCACTACTAGATGGCAGCACTGCGCTGCTTATCGTCAGAATCAATTCACTTTATTATTATTTATTCCTGTTGTCACACTCGTATAAGATTTTGTGTGCTAGTTTATTCCTCGCTTCTTGAAATTTTAGAAGCTGGAAAATCAAAAAACTTCAATTAGTATGCTGGGAATCGATCCGTCAACCTCGTGCGTCAAAGCCGGCATCCAGACCACTGGACCAAACGATAGCTTAATTTACACTACGAAAATTAAAACTGGTTGTTGCAAACTGACGTCATTAGAAATGTTTCATCATCATTCGTTCTCAACTTAAAACGATTTACCCGCAATTAAGATTATTTACTCGTCAATTTTCTACCGCAATATAGATTTTTCTTAAGTGATTCGTTTTTTGCCTTCGGACCAACCACAGTGTCACTACGCTAAATAAATACATACCAACCCAATTTATTTCTATGATGTCATCCATTCATTTTATTACTTTTATGAAGGAAAAAATAGTCGTGTTATTTGAGCATAACACTTCTATTGGTGAAATAGCTCGTCAGCTCAATTTAATACGGTAAGTTAAAATATTATGCAAATCTTGTAAAGTTTAAACCTTTAACCGTTGTATAATAGTTTCGTTATGTTGTTTGTATAAATTTGCATTATGATAAAAAAGTAGATAGGTAATAAAATAAACATTAGACTTAATATAATTTTCTTTGACAGAGAAAAACCTTCAAGCTGTGGGTAAAACGGTATGGAGATTCTGGCGACATAGAAAGGAAGCGGCCAGTTTTTCAACCTATTATGTTTACACCTCAATCTGCACGTTATCAAGACATTGATGCAAGACATACTGCAAACCCTTTGCTATCAACCTAGCAACTGCTCACGGTAAAGCAGTAAAGACAGTGCTGAAACACACTCTGCTGGGTTTAAAAAATACTGACCAGAAAATAAATCGCACTGTCCTACGTTCACCGAAAACAAAGGGTTCGTCTTGCTGAAGAATATTTAAATTTTGTTTGGTGTGACAATATAATTATATGTATTCACTGACGAAAAGTCGTTTATGTCTGACAAAGATGATCGCAAGATACTAAATATGGCGGAAACACGCAGATTATGTTTAATTAATGTTGTGGGACTTGTGGGTTACTAACCAGAACTAGCGGCAGAAAAACCTTAGCTTATTGGGGATAGATGTCAACTATGGGGCCTGGTGAAATTGTGGAAGTTGGTGGTCGCAAAATATTTGGATGTTTTGGGCGATTTTATTATTATTATTAACTGGCCGTCAAAAATTCCAGATCTAAACGTTATCGAATATTTATGGGGTCTAACGTATCCATCTAACGTAAAGATAACGCAATACCTCAGGGAACTAGTTTATTCAACTTGGGAATCTTCCTTTTTCTTTGAATTTTCGCATAGATATGCGAGGTAGTGACTTAAGTTTAACACTAGTAAATAGTATGAGAAGCCGCCTTCAACAAATAATCAACAATGAAGGTAGATCCTTGAGGTATTGAAAATTAAATAACTAAGTTTCTTCTGCCCGCTTGAAACTGCTAAGCTTATTTTTGTAAATATTTAAGTAAGATGGCCAAGTGATGGTATTGTAGTTTAGATAAAACATAACGCATGTTTCTGTCTAAATATTTACATGATGATTCACTATGTGCCTATCTGCTTTTATAAAATAAGTTAAATCATAAGTAGCAATTATGTTTAACACTCACTTTCCTAACTCATTAGTAGTTTTAAATTACGAAATGTTATAGTTTGTTTACAGGTATTGTCAGAATAAATAATGTTAATAGAATTAATCAAAATGTGTTTTTATGTAAGAAAATAAAAATCTTTTTTTAAAACCTATTTTATTTTTTCATTTACACTAATTCTGTATTAGATTCAAATTGAAATAGAACTTGTAAACTTATTAAACAACCTACTTAATTCGAAAAGCACATAAAAAAAAACGCAAAACAAAATCAACTGCAGAAATCATCTTGAGACTCGAACCCTAGGCCTCACGTTTTGTAAGCCAGCACTGGACCGCTAAGCCACGAAGTATGTTAATAGCATGAGCAAAAATAAGCACCTATTGGTATTAGAAACGGTAGTTTGTTCAACTAGGCATGCATTGATCTTATACCAAACAAACATTTACCCACATTTATGTTTATAATATTCATTCCACTCCAGTGCGCATTCAAATCCACGTATCTGAGTGGATACTTAAGTGAGGGCAACGACTGTACTATGGGTACTAGACGACGATAAACATACTTATATAAATAAATAAATACTTAAATACATAGAAAACATCCATAACTCAGGAACAAATATTCGTGCTCATCACACAAATAAATGCCCTTACCGGGATTTGAACCCAGGACCTCTTGCTTCGTAGGCAGGGGCACTACCAACTAGGCTAAAGCGGTCGTTAATCTGCCACTATCTTTATAATAGTGATTTAAAGTGTGTATCTTTGTATGTATTAATTTTAATTGGTAAATTAATTCACTCAACTTCTTATATTTGTTTCTAAATAGTAATAATACTCTTTGGATCGGAGAAAGGAGATGATTACTTTGGTTACGTTTAAGCACTGTTTAGTTATTGTTGTTTGGTTTTTGTTTTTAAAAAGTTCTTTCCGTTAGGAAAAGGCAAAGGTTACATCCATACAGCCAGTTTGACAGCTTGCTTGTGTTGCCAGCTTGGACGATCCCTGGAGGCCTAATGCTCAACGAATTCACGAAAGGCTCCACACGCAACTCGTAGCAATGCATGGCCACTCCATACGATTACTTCTTCACAAAATCGCTATAACTTGAGTGGACAAGCTAATGTGTCTCATGCAAGTCAATTAACGGAGAAATAACGACCATCTTCGCCTGCAGGGCGACCGGAGGAAGCTAAAACCAGTGAAGATTGTATTGCATAGAAATTTTAAAGGTTGCGATTGTGAGTAATTTGGATACAAAAGTGTTGGTGGCAAATACACTAACAACACAAATTCTACATAGTATATTCTCAGTGTAAGGGAGTTAAATTCTTTGCATTCCGTTCAGCAGTGTTAATGACAGTAATTTAGTTGTTGCAAACATTCAAATTACCAAAAAAAATGAAATAACCGTTCGTCTGTGTGAAATTCTCATAGATTTCGCCATTTTATGTACTAAAACCAAAGTCTTACAAATCCTAAGCCGTCGTAACTATATAAAGTGTGAAGTCAAAAATCGCCACTTTTTCCTAGATGCAACCAAATTTTTCGAGGCAACCACACCGTTTCACTACTGTGCAATTACGAAACGTCATAGTGAGATGAAGAAATGCAATAAGTACAATTTTAGGACTAAATTCGAATTTGATTAAATTGAAAACTTGTACCCAGTTCATTAAATTATGGAAAACATTGATTTAAGAAAAAAAAACGTCAAAGTATTAAAAAAAAACTACTCGGAAAAACCACGAAAATAATTGGTGAATGTTCACTTAGAAATCACCATTTCATGAATTGGAACTGGTGAGGAACAGTTGACCACCGGAACTAGGTACTCCATAACAAGAATTGCACGGGTTGCGATTCAATTATTTTAAAGTAGATAGATAGATTTATTTCTGATTGAAAATTACAATTATAGTCAGCGTTCGAAATGTCACAAATATAAAGAATTCACAAAAAGATCGTCAAAAGAATTCGAAAAACATAAATGGAAAATATATTAATATAAAATGTCACAAAGATAATAATAGTACCTAGTATAGTAGTAGTAGTAGTAAGTATAGTACCTAGTTATTAAGCAATATGAGCTCGTCGAATGCGTAAAATATGGCGAAGTGGAACTGACGGTGAAGCATCAGAAGTATTCCTTAACGAGCAACGTCTCGAGTCGAGAAAAGCAATATTTTGTAAAAGATAATGGGCATAATCATCAACCTAACTATGTTACATACTGTCACAATGCAATTGGGACAATATAATTCTTTGGTTTTGTTTTTGGACTTAATTACCGATATCCTAACGAAGTTAGTTCGATTCAATGCAACGAGCCTTTCCCCGCGAGTACTAGATGGCGCTATTATCAAACTTTCCGCTGCTATGATTTTTGGGCGTATTTATTTAATATAATTATGTAAATACGGACAAAATCTGAGCCTTGTCTCTCCTAAATAATTAATTAATTAAATAATGAGGAAAGCTAAATAAATTAAGTACACCGTTTTGTTGCGCAGTGTCTTCTCTGTGGCACGAACTGTCAAAACACATCACACAAATTACGGTTAGCGTTATCTCGAGGGGCGTGACCTAATTTTGTCTTTAAAACCCAGTGCCGCCAAAAATTTGGCACATTTTGAATCTGAACACAGAACAACTAAAAAAACAGTACATCTACTACATAATATCCTATGGATACTCTGCCCGTTTATTGGGCAACCAAGTCGGGGTTAAACCGCCCGAACGAAACTGCAGTCTCCACCTCTTGGCACTACACCACCAGCACACTCCGAGCCCTGAAGCACCCTGGCCTCAGCTCTGCAAAACAGCAACTTCCTTGAAGATCCACCTGCGACGCCCGCAGCGCGTCCTACGGTCTCCTGAATGGGCAGGCTCCCTGGGGCAGTGTCTGTCCGGGAAAAGCGTATCCCACTCAAGTGCTTAGAACCTACGACCCTCTAGTCTCTTGCTTGCTCACAGCTTTAGTGTTCCTAATAAACGTCTAGACTTGTTTTTATGGTTTAATTCCTCTCCTCAAGACCTATACCTAAACTGTGACAATACATCTATTGGGGTTCTATCACTCCTGCTGGCTCGTGTTGAGGCACCAAATTCAAACAAATTTTAGGGTTGATTTTTTTTTATATGTAACTTACATTTTAAATTCACCATGAGCTTTACGGTGAAGGAAAACATTGTGAGGAAACCTGCATACACCTGCGAAGAAATTCAATGGTGTGTGTGAAGTTCCCAATCCGCACTGGGCGTGCGTGGAAACTACGGCCAAAGCCCTTTCATTCTGAGAGGCCTGTGCCCTCCAGAGGGACGTACCTACATAGGCTGGGATGATGAAAATGATGATGATTTGTAACTTGATGAACCTATTTTTTTATTGAAAGCAATGTTTTCTCAAACTGAATTCAGTTTAATATTTAATCGAGATTTAATTAAATCCTAAAATTTCGCTCATAGCAAGGACCAAATGAGTCTTATAATTCTCAAGCAAACTTAGCCGTTATAGTTTCCTGCACTAGGTACCCCGTAACGATTATAAAATACCAATCCAACGATACCCCACACTAAAATGTGATTAATTCAATAAATAATAAAAATATAAGGTTAAACGAGAAAAAAGCCCCCACTTTACGTCTATAGGAGGTACTCTATAAATTTTTTTTACCACATTTTATTTTACCATTTTGTTGGGATAGTTGCTAACAATTGTCGAACAATTTGAAAAGGGTGCACTGCCATTACGTCGCACATCAAAGCACTTTGCAAGATCTGCAATAGACACAATATTTTAGACTATCGCGGTCATTACTAATTTTATGAGGTAAAAACGTTGTCAAGTACGTGGTCACCAGTGCTGAATATAGTTAAACCGGATCGTGTTCGTGATGATACGAAAAAAGTGAGTGATACTGTGAGTGTATTTTGCCATGACTTTGAAGTGAGTTCGAGTTCCAGTAGTAGTGTGCAACTTGTTAGGAAGAGGGTAGATCGGTTACGTCCGATTTATTTTTCTTGACTGACAGTTATACCAGCATACCCGCAATTCTCCAGTCGTCTCGTGATCATGGCGCATGCAACTGTGCCGAAATATCGGGCTTCTTCAAAATCAAGGTACGCGGAACAAAACCCGATTTTAACTCATAAAATCTGCAATAGACCTTACGCTTGAGCAAACCGTTAACGCAGACGCAGCTAATAGTTCAAGAGGAGTGGTTACCATGACAAATTTTATTGTTGCTCGACAAAGATGGGCTATGACGCATACATAATGAGCGATTTTCTTGAAATATTGGGTTTGACTAAAAAAGAAGACGTTACACCAGATTTAAGAACTTCGGATATGAAAAAAAATCAATGTAATCTAGATACCTACTCTGGTTGAAAAGATAACGCAGAGCATAAATCCTTTAGGCGATACATAACATGATAACAGTCTGCTGCATAATATCGTAACTGGCAGAGCAACATCGGAAACAACAATAAATTTTCTTTTAAACGTTGACCAGGAAGGTGAAGAAGAAGAAAAGCTTTATTAATGAATGTGATAAAGACCCATCAAGTTTTGAAAAACCAATAACACGTACCAAAATAAAGACTTTTGCAGATGAAACTGGGCAAATAAAAGAAAAGAAATTGGATGGTGTAATAGTTGAGTTAAAAGTAGAACGAAATTTTATGGGTCGTTTGCTGTGCTTGGCAGTGGAGAACATTATTAATTTAAAGGAAACTTTGAAACACCCGAACACACCAGTACCTTTGGCATTTAGTCACTTAGACACGTCATTTGTGATCACGAATAAATCACTTCTTTTAAGAGATCTAGAGTAGAAAATGGAAAGCGGCCAACCTTCGCAAGTAACAACAACTGTAGTAGACGGCATGTTCTTACTTCACACACCGGGCGATCTACCCCTACATTTAGTGCCATAGCCAGACACATTTTGGTCAAACTCATGAAGCTTGATGGAAAAAAACACAAACATTGTTTTCGACAGAACAATTACACCATCAATTAAAGATCACGAACGTGATAGACGCTCCATGTCATCTGATCGATTACGACCTTATGCTGTTATGGGTAGTAATACGAAAAGACTAAACAACTTTATGAAAACATTACGAAATGTTCATTTTAAACAATCATTAGTAACTTTTCTAGTCAAAGAATGAGATGAGAATTATTACGCAGAAATAATTAACAATAAAATACTATATGTAACAAATGAAGAAAATTGCTACAGTTACCGAAGGAATGAGTCATTGATACAAAAAGAACTGGAAATAAACCTCTGCTCCTCATTCGAAGAAGCCGATTCACGAATGTTTTTTCACATCGCTCAAATAGCTTTAGATGGAGACGTGGTAATCAGAAGTAATGATACAGATGTGCTAGTCATTGCATTAGCAAATAAAAACCATTTACCTGAAAAAGTAAACTTATGGTTGGAAATGGGTGCCATCGAAATAATGTTGGAAAGGGAGTATGAGACAGCTTAATGTGTTTATTAATGGTTTGAATAACAAACACGTAAAGATAAAGTTCAAGAAAGAATTGGAGGAAAATTGTCCGTTGAACTTCTTGAATTTAACGATTACAAAATTAAATAGTAAACATCAATTTAAAATACACCGTTAGCCCACGTAGACAGATGCTGTTATACCAGCATCTTCTACTCATCCGTGGCAGCATAAACTAGCTGCTTTCCATTGTTACGTACATAGATTGCTAACTGTGCCTCTTTCCAAGGATCATTTGAATACGAGGTATTTATCAAATAGCGATCTCAAATGGTCTTAGGTACATTGTAAATTATACGAAATGGCTTTATTTACACGTTATTTAATGTTATTTTGTAACATTGGTTAGTTCGTATTAAGATTGCAAATACTATTGCCAAGTGACACTGTCACAATTTTTCGAAGCCAAACGCACATGAGCGTTGAAATAATTTGAAGTTTATATCCGACCGGCAGTGCATCTGTTAAAAACTGTGGGACACATTGCCAGTATTTAAAATTGACTGAAAAATAAAAACGTTTACGAGTTGTGTATTTTTTCTGTATTTTCTGGGACAACTGTCAAAAATTCAGGGTAAATTTTATTTACTTTGGCTAAACTCGGCTAAACTTGTAGCCAACTAGTAGCTTAAGAATTAAAGGGCGGTATTAACATAGTGGGAAATACGGGAGGTCGTAAAAAATGCTAATCTAATGGCATGAACAAGTTTGAGGTTGCAAGGACCTAAATGTCTTTGTCTTTTGCGTGTCTGTGGCTGTCCACACACCTGCACCTGGTGCTTTGTAATTTTTTGACTTCGAAAACGCGGGCACACATAAATTATTCTCAAAAGATATAAATAAAATAAATATAGGCCTTTACGGATAAAAGTGTATTCATTTATTCATTCATTGCATATCGCATATCGAGAAAATGGTACAAAAGCACATACTTATTCTCAGCAAATCACTTTTGAGAAAAACGACCTTAGAAATCGCTTTTAAGGAGACGATGAAACACATTAAAACTAAACTAGGAAATTCTAGAATTTATGTGAGTGTAGACGAAAGTACAAATGCCAACGGGCGTCAGATTGGGAAAATAATGATTGGAGCACTATTAGAAAATTAAATGGGTACACATAATATCTATCGTTTGTCTAGAGGAAGTAAATAATGTTAGTATAACAAATCTTATTCATGTGTGTCAGTCATATTTACATAGGGTCGCTGAACAGGTGCGATTATTATTTCTTGCTGTAAATAATTAATTTCACTTACACAAAAAAGGTATTTCTGAAATCAACTAAAAGAATAAAAATATTTCACCAAATGTTACCTAACGTTTCTTTGCCACCACAGCCGACGATAAAACGACGGAGAACATGGATAAAAGCGGCTATTTACTATCATAAATTTTAATATTTACCAGCCATCAAGCAAGTCGTACGAACATTTAATAACAAAGAATCAACGTGTAGGTAAATTAAACATTATATACTGAAAGCAAAACAGGCAGAATGATATAAATATTCTCAGCAATTTGATAGCTAACGATTTATCCATCATACCAAGTACCATTGAAAAATTACAAACACAAAATTTAAGTCTAGAGGCCAGTTTGAATATTATCCATAAGTTAAAAATACATACAGTGAGGATGTGGAATACGGGCGAATCCTTTAACAAGACATAGGCTTTAGCGGTAAACGATATGCAATCATAATTTTTTAATTTCCTCTAATTAACTCGACGTAATTAATTTTTACAGATGTTGTCGAGCAGCAATGTAACGCAAATTTATTTTGGTTGTCACATTATCGTAAATGCATCGTTTGAAGAGAACATGCGCCTATACGTGCAATAAAGGCAAACCAGCAATCGTAGTTTAGTTATTTGCATGATTTGCTACCAATGTTTCATTATTTTTTGCATTTTATTATTGATTATATTGCGAATCGTTATGAAAACAATAGGTTTGACGGTTTCTTATCAATTGGGGATGTCTATTTTTTTGGAATGTATAGTAAATCGAAAACCATTTCGAGATAAATGCTTTTTAACTCGTTTTCTGTAGTTATTTAATTTTATTATTATGTAATGAATTTATCACATAAAAAATAAGCAATGACCTTCATTTGGCATTGGTGTAAATTGTGTGACCCGTCCAAGTCGTACTTTATTCTGTGTTGTTAGAATTCTTCACAATTTACACGTGGATTTAATACTACGGAGTTTGATCTGGACCCACTGTCTGACAACTAGCACTTTGACAGCGCCAGTAAAGTGACACTAGTTACAGTGTACCACTACGCAAAAAATAGTTAAAGGGGTTGCCTTATCGTACGTATTTAGATAGATTTAGAAATTTGGCAGTGTGGGAGCCCTCAATTATAATCTGACGTCATCAACCAAAATAGTTTCAATAATTAATTTTGAAAAAAGTAGTGAACTAAATGACAAAATATTGAAATTAGATTCTTATAATTGACTTTTCTATACCTACAAAAAAAATATAAAAACCACTGGTAATTTTTTTTAGACATTCCCAATTCATCATCCATCCTGATACTGAACACTGAACATCACAACATGATACTGGTACAGGCCAAGCTTATTGTTACATTAAGTTTATTATTACACCAGTTTCGTTACAATGCAATCAATGTGTGTTTGTTGCTGTAATGTCAATCAACAAGTAATTGACATTTCTCTAATGACAATTTCAAGCAGTCTGGAAAGAGTCGGGACAATAATAACTACTTTATGCTGACCATAAAGAAAACTGCTTCAGTTTATCCTTTTTCAAACCACGAATTTTATCAGGTCGTAACTAAAATGCATCGAGACCGCTTATGAAACCTATTGAGTAAACTCTTTGGTAGTGATTGACTTATGTAGTTTTTTATGGTTTTGACGTGAACAGTCATTTAGCAAAATACTAGAATAAAATATCAAAATGCCTCGTACTAGCAATTTCAGTGCAGCAGAATTGGTAGATATGATTTTAGCCTATGGTGAAGCCCAACAAAATGGTCTAAGAGCGTTAGCGTTTTCTCTGTATAATTCAGAGAGCGGTTTGCAACTCCTGTAGTGCCACGAAACGCTCGAGTAATTGTGAACGCAGTACAGCGAGTTGGCGAAGAGTTACCCGTGACTGGCAGAACGGAAGACGTGGAAGACGTGGAAGGAAGACTGGCATGTAGAAAACGGTTACCTGCGATGTGTACAGTGATGAGATTAAATGTGTTTTTTTATTTTATTTTAAGTGTGTTTTCGTGTATGTACTACGCCTGTAAATAAACTACGATCTTCAGTATTTGCTTATCATTATTAATCGATTATTAGTTATACAAGTAATAAATTACTTTCACAAACTCTAAGAAAAGGATAAGAAATAATCGACGTTAAAATGTCATTATCTTAACTGCATTGTTTACTGTACATTGCGTGCTGAATAATTTTGTATGGTTTTTGTTTCGTCTTATTTTTTAACAAGAGGTACCTTAATTAACTCTTTCGGACCTAAACTTAACGCTGTGTTAAGATTCGCCTTAACTCCAAAACCACACTGTATATCAAGATTACGTTTGAATCTTTAGGGTAAAATTATTCACAAAACACTTCAAACAGTGTTAGAGAAAAAATTTTAACTTTAAAAACATTAAATGATTTGGTATCCGGAATAGAGAACTGAGTCTTACAGAAGAAATTCATCAACACAATAAATTATTTGAATTTGCACCAATTACTACAATTGCCGTAGAAAGGCCATTTAGCTGGCTCAAATGGATATTGTCGCCCAGGCGACGAAGATTAAGTTCTAAAAATGTGGAAAAAATGTTAATCGTATATTTTGAAAATTATATAATAGTAGATTGTTCAACAAGGGACTAAAACAAGCCATAATGACACGAGATATTTAGCCACCCGAGCGATAGCGAGGGGAGGCTATAATTCGAGTTGTCATTATGGTAGTTTAGTCCCGCGTTAAACACTCTACTTTTCACTTTGAATGCGAGGAAAAAAACAAAACGTACAAAATTACTTTTTTACAACGTATGCTCAATACGAGCAATGGACATCTGTTCAAAATTCAAATAGCAAAAAAAAATACCGCTGTCTTTTCTTTTCTTTTATATTTTTTTGTAAAGTGACGCTTTAAATGCTTGCATAATTAGCCAACAGATTCTAACTTAAAGACTATGTTAAAACTAATTGGACTATGCATGTAAGAATGATAATTGTTCATTCATTAGAATCGGCAAATAAATTAACCTAATTGATCTAAGTTCACACCAAAATATATTGTTAACTGAAACACTTACCCGTGAATAAAGAAACGACTTTTTAAGTTTATTTTCTATATGCCAATTCTTTGTTAAATTATATCTAATTATACTTTCTATTTACTATTAAATGCAACTGACATCGCATTATTTTGAAGTCACGCCATGTTAACTTTCAAACGTAACTGCTCTATCTACCGTACACTCCAGCACTGCTTTGCCGACAGTGCGGATTGCTATTTTATCGACAGAGCAGGGAACAATGGGGTTACTACGAAATTCGAAGTTCGAAGTTCGGATCGTGCGGTCCCTCTCACTCTCGTAAGCGGAAGCATGAAACGAAGTTCGAATTTCGCGCTTCGTAGTATAGGGCCTGCTTTGCCGACAGCGTTTTTAAAAAAAAACAAATTAAAAAACACTTAAGCTAAAGAAAATCTTTCTTTACATGCAAAATAAAATGAATTCATCTTTAATATTTTATAATTAAATAGATTAATATTCGTAATTATTCAATGTGTTTCATGAAATTATTATTTTTTAAATATTTTTTATACAGTTGTCATTTTGAGGTTATTTCCACGCCCTAAAGGCTTCCACAGACCGAAGCGCAGGGCGCTACAGTGCGTCCGCAGCGCGCTTCGGTCTGTGAAAAGCTTTAAAATTGTCTATACCCAGTTACTGAAAATGGCGATAATCCTCCATTCACAAACACCGTGATTGGCAGTTTAGGGATTTCCATAGTCAATTAAAAAAATTTTACTTTAATCCCTAGAGATCAAAAAAGAGCTTTAGTCCCGATATGCAGAGACTAAAGTAACATTTTAAGAGCATGAGAAGTGAAAAATATTAAAGACGTTAATTCCTCAAAAAGTTTATTTTTGTGTACTTATGACGTTATCTTCTTAATTCAAATTCTTAAAATTACACAACGGTTGTGCGTCATTTTTATCGGTATCAACTAATAAAATTTGTTTTCACTTCTCATGCTCTTAAAATGTTACTTTAGTCTCTGCATATCGGGACTAAAGCTCTTTTTTGATCTCAAGGGATTAAAGTAAAATTTTTTTAATTGACTATGGAAACCCCTAAACTGCCAATCACGGTGTTTGTGAATGGAGGATTATCGCCATTTTCAGTAACTGGGTATAGACAATTTTAAAGCTTTCCACAGACCGAAGCGCGCTGCGGACGCACTGTAGCGCCCTGCGCTTCGGTCTGTGGAAGCCTTTAGGGCGTGGAAATAACCTCAAAATGACAACTGTATAAAAAATATTTAAAAAATAATAATTTCGTGAAACACATTGAATAATTACGAATCTGTTTAATTATAAAATATTAAAGATGAATTCATTTTATTTTGCACGTAAAGAAAGATTTCCTTTAGCTTAGGTGTTTTTAATTTGTTTTTTTTTTTAAAACGCTGTCGGCAAAGCAGTTCCCTGCTCTGTCGATAAAATAGCAATCCGCACTGTCGGCAAAGCAGTGCTGGAGTGTACGGTAGATAGAGCAGTTACGTTTGAATGTAAGTTTGAATGTTAATATGGCGTGACTTCAAAATAATGCGATGTCAGTTGCATTTAATAGTAAATAGAAAGTATAATTAGATATAATTTAATAAAGAATTGGCATATAGAAAATAAACTTAAAAAGTCGTTTCTTTATTCACGGGTAAGTGTTTCAGTAACAATATATTTTGTGTGTGAACTTAGATCAATTAGGTTAATTTATTTGCCGATTCTAATGAATGAACAATTATCATTCTTACATGCATAGTCCAATTAGTTTTAACATAGTCTTTAAGTTAGAATCTGTTGGCTAATTATGCAAGCATTTAAAGCGTCACTTTACAAAAAAATATAAAAGAAAAGAAAAGACAGCGGTATTTTTTTTGCTATTTGAATTTTGAACAGATGTCCATTGCTCGTATTGAGCATACGTTGTAAAAAAGTAATTTTGTACGACGTTTTTTTCCTCGCATTCAAAGTGAAAAGTAGAGTGTTTAATGCGGGACTAAACTACCATAATGACAACTCGAATTATAGCCTCCCTCGCTATCGCTCGGGTGGCTAAATATCTCGTGTCATTATGGCTTGTTTTAGTCCCTTGTTGAACAATCTACTATTAATGTATCCTCGCACTATTAAACGTCAGTACAGTTTTGCACCCGTCAATCCGGTGTTTGGTCATAAATTGTTATTTGGTCTTGTAGCAACACAAAAACGAATAAACCATGGCCTGTGACAATCACTGACCGAAGCATAGGAAGTCACTCGCCAGGAGTATTGCTAGCAGAAAAGTTTGGAGTGATTACTCGCTAGGCTGTTCTTAGTGAAGCCGTCTTCACGATTTTCTCTCCATGGGCAGTGACGGTAGGCCGTGCCAACGGGATAAAAGTTTAGGACTTGGTGAGACAGCCACATTTCTCGCGTTAAACGCAATGCTAGCTTGCCGAATGGCGCTCAAAGTTGTTGCCTACAATCGCCGTCATCTACCTTTCGGGACTCGTCATGAAGGATACCGGAGGATGGGAATGCGTATTCTACATATTCGGTGCTATCGACATTATATGGCTCATTTGATGGTCGTTATTTTGCAATTAATTAATCGCTATTAGCTGCTCTGCTACAATAGGAAAAACGCAATGCTAGCTTGCCGAATGGCGCTCAAAGTTATTGCCTACATCGCCGTCATCTACCTTTCGGGACTCGTCATGAAGGATACCGGAGGAAGGGAATGCGTATTCTACATATTCGCGGGTACATGCTGAAAATCAGCGCTGCATGTTTTGAACTTATTGCCATCTGCTTATTTGTTATATATATCGTTTGTAAATTTATCATTAAATTATTTTTTTACCTCGTGTGAAGAAAAGAGAAGACATAATACACACGACACAACACAGTAGACTGGAAAGATCCCTAAAGCTCAGTCAGTGCTACAGGAGCGCGAGAATCACGAATATCAACATGTTCTTTGCTGGAGAAGCAGAAAAACCTATTTGAGCCTGAAAAGAGCATAACCACACGTGGAAGATCTAGTGAACTAGTCCGAAGACCGAAGGGTCGAGCCGAGGATCGAAGGGGTCCTAGACTCGTATTCGTAAAATTTTACTGTTGTAAAAGAAGCAAACTATAAAATAATAAGACCACACATATCCCAGCTGAACGGAAAGATCTTTATAGGTTTGATAGGTTTGGAACGAGCCATAAATATTAGCATGTTCCTTTTTTGAGAAGCAAACAAGCCCATTGAGCCTATAAAGAGCAGATTATTCTCCAGTGACAACAGGATCAGACAGATCTAGTGAGCCAGTCCGAAGACCCTTCACTCGTATTCGCAAAATATACTTATACAAATAAAATATCCAAACTAGCGACAGATGTAATGATAGAGAATAATAAAACAACACATAGCCCAGTAGACTGAACAGATTCCTAAAGCTTTGAAGAAGTCAAGTGGTGCAAAAGCGAGAATCAGGAATATCAAACAACATGTTCCTTTCTGGACAAACTTATTCAGCCAATTGTCACACCGCAGTGTTCTCTCGCACCCTATTGATGGCGCTGATTTTAAAAAATAGTTCATATTCTCGAATGACTGCTAGATGGCGCTAGTAGCGCATTCAATTAAAAACATTTATTTTTCTAAATGTAATTAATTGCGATTGCGCAGCAGTTTTGAATGAGCATTTTGAAAGTTGGTAATTATCTGAAATAGAAATCCAATACATATAACTTTGCCATAGACAAATTCTGCATTATTTATGAATGTTTTTTTTTAAAGAGGGTATGTGAATGGCGTCGATGAATTTTGACTTTACTTAAAACAGGTGATTATAATCAATATGCCCAAATCTCGCATAAAAAGCTGCGCGAGATTCATTATTTATCTATATAAGTATGTTTATCGTCGTCTAGTACCCATAGTACAAGCTTTGCTTAGTTTGGGACTAGGTCGATTTGTGTAAGATTGTCCCCTAATATTTATTTATTTATTTATTTATTATTATCTGTCACTTAAGCCCTAGGAGCCAATTATACGTTTTAAACTGTTATTTTGTTTTACTCAAACTAAACCCCTAGGGTCTCCCTTGCTCTACCCTGACACTATAAAGAGCCGATACTCTCCAGTGACAACAGGATCAAACAGATCTAGTGAGCCAGTCCGAAGACCCTTCTATCGTATTCGTTAAATGTTACCATAATAGAAAAAGCAAACTACAGATGGATGTTGATAGACAATAATAAAGATAATGCGAAACCCAGTGGACTGGAATGTTTCCTGCTACGTTGAAACAATCATTGGTACAGTAGCTAGAGAGGTATGAATATCAACTGGCTCTTTTCTGGAGAAGCAGGTAAACCTCTTGAGCCTTAAGGGAGCAGATATTCTCCAGCGACTAAAAATCTGATGAGCTAGATCAAATAGTGTTTGCTCGTATTTGCAAAGTTTTGCCAGTACAGAGAAAGCTGGTTACTAACAAATTTAATGATAGAAATAAGTAGATAATTAGACAATAATAAAAACAACACGTAACGCGGCGGACTGGAAAGTTTTCTGACGCTTTAAAAAAACCCAAAATATAAGTAACGGTGAAAGCTTTGAGTAAATAATGGACTAACGCACCAATAACGACACCGCAAACAAAGTCTTTACGTCCCTGAGCAAGCCCTGAGAAGGTTGTCTGTACAACCAAATAAACCTTGCGTTAAAATTCCTTCATGTGTAGGACGAAATTGTTTTAATCATTCAAGGAACTAAAAGAAGCCTTTGAACTTGTTTCGTTTTCGACACGAATCCGAAAAATGGAAAACGGGACGTCCGTTAGATAAGTATCTTCACCTTTTGAAAATTTCCTATCACTTAGGAATAAAAACTGTATGGAGTGGCGTCTATTGGAGAGTGGATTTTTAGGGTTCCGTAGTCAACTAGGCTAGGAACCCTTATAGTTTCGCCATGTCTGTCCGTCTGTCTGTCTGTCTGTCCGTCCGCGGCTAAGCTCAAAGACTGTTAGTACTAGAAAGCTGTAATTTGGCATGAATATATATAACAGTCACGTCGACAAAGTGATTAAATAAAAAAGACTAAAAAAATTTTTTTTATGGTACCTCCCGTAAACGTAAGGTGGGGGTGATTTTTTTTTCTCGACTAACCCTATAGTGTGGGGTATCATTGGATAGATATTTGAAAATAAATAGGGGTTTTCTACAATCATTTTTTGATAAAGTGAATATTTTCGGAGATATTCATTCCGAAAGTTCAAAATAATGTGTCCTCCCCTCTAACTTTTGAACCGCACGTCTAAAAAATATGAAAAAAATCACGTAAATTAAACTTAATAAAAACTTTCTATGAAAATTATTTTCAACTTAATCAGTTGAGCAGTTTTTAAGTTTTTGTAAAAAAAATATTTGTAAACTAAGATTGTAATTTAACCGCCATTACAAGCATTTTTTTTCTTTAAGTACCTATAATATCGCGCTAACAGTATCTTCTTTCAAATAAAAAAATATATTACATTTGAAAAACAATGAACATACATATTAGTTCTAGTAGACTGCAGATTAGATTAGTTACCCAATTCGATAGATGGCGCTGTACCGCCGACGTTGGGACCAAAACAACCACAGTATGCAAAGTATGCAAAGATTTTTTCGCACCTGCTACGGAACCCTATCTTGGGCGTGTCCGACACGCTCTTGGCCGGTTTTTTTAAGATTTCACATAGTTAAATGTCCTGGAGACCATAGGGACATATCTCGGTCAATGAAATTGTGCCAGTGGATTAGTATTCTGGTTTTGCCGTGCTATTTACACTTGTTCGTAAATGTTGTCTTTTAACTATTTAGTGACTTTTCATGGTATAATGCATGAAACGTATTCTGTACCTAATGATGATAATGACGAAAATGTATTTTGTTTTTAGAAGAAAAAAAGACATAGCCTTTCTAAAAGAGCTGGCAAACTCAAAAAAAATCCTGTAAAATAGCCCTTACAGAAATAAATTTTTAATTTTGATTTTTTATTCTACTTAATGTTAGTGTAAATAATAGTATGTATCGGCGTCTAGTTTTCTTATAATACTAACATTATTATAGTTGATATTTGTATTTTATTATTGAAAAGGGTTCCCAGCAAGTGAATTATAATATAATAAATATAGGTAGGTACATAAATAGTTGCGCCCATCTAATTTACAGCAGGTATTTAGACAAATTCCTTTCAAATAAGTAACCGGGTCGTGATCAAAAATCCGAACAAAAAATATTAAAAATTAGGTATAGTTAGAACTGAAAAAGTATTAAGTATAAGTAGGTACTTACTTAGCAAAATAGTTAAATTTAGTACGGTACTTACCTTATTTGACTGCCAATCTTCAGCCTTCAAATTGTCGGTTTCAATTTTATAAATCGCAACTGTACAGTTAAACAATTTTAGCGTTCTATGTACTTACACAAAAAAAAGTCAACATTATGGTCAATTATATAAAGAAATACCTAGAGATGCGACGCAATGAGTTTGAATGCCGCGTAAGACGTCAAGACACCAACGTCGACGTGTGATCATAAATGTAACATCTTTTTAGTAATCATTGTGACGCAGCGTGCGACGTGACGCTGTAAGCGGCCAATGGCGTTTATAATGGGGCCTTTGATCACTGATTCAATCGCCGCACACAACATACGGTGGCCACAACAGTGTAAAGAACGACAGTCGGCCGCACTCGGCGAGCGACAACTGTCACAGTCTCAATATGTCCGCCGCATACTAAGGCAGCAGACTAATACGAAGACGGCGTTCATTCGTAGAAGTAGTTTTAAAGAAGTTCGGCGAACGCATTAGGTGAACGAAGTAGTGTAGTTAATTGCTGTATAAGAAAGAGACCATAGATAAATATAAATGTAATGGCGTCAACGAACAGCGGCAGATTCTAAAACACATCGGGTAGCTCTCTTCCTTCTTTCATCTATGCATGCAGTGTAACCATTTGCAACTGTAGTCTGATCACAGGAGAGTCGGGAAAGGCTTCAATGTACTTACCTTCATCCACGAGCGAGTTGAGCATGCAACGGATCTCGTGCTGCGGCGGATAGCGCTCCTCTCTGGTCTTCGGCTCTTCGTGAGGACGACCTGCACCAAATAATATAAACCGTCGTCGGAAATATCTGATAAACACACAGATACCCGTAGGGGAAAGTAGTACGAGTACCCTTGGGTTAATTTGACCCTTTGCGATTGTGCTGAAACCACTATCGCACGTCATCTAGTTGATTTCACTAGTAAAACATATCTCCGGACACCCAAAGTACCTGCCATTTTTTTGTTTAATTTTTAATATCGAATATTGTAAACAATAGTCGCCGCCCGCTTCGATCTGTCAGCCTGTCGAGTGTACATTTTTTTTTTGTGATGCCACTTAATTACAAATTTGTTGCAGGATTCAATGAGAGCCGCTCTTGAAGTTGTGAATAGAACTGCCCTGATTGATAGGGATCTCATCTCATAAAAAGTTCAGATGAGGCCAAAGGTCATTTCATCATCATTTTCCACATAATAAAAAAAGAATGAGATGGGTCACACAGATTCTTTTTTGGCGTCTCTCCTGTAGTATGCATGGGAAAAGTTAAGGGTGTAGAGCCAATATTTTTAGTCAAGTCGAAATCGGAGTGTGATCTTTAAATAAATCTTAAGTCTGCTGACTCAGAGTCTCTAATTTAATCTCCATAGGAGAGACCAGACAAGCGATGTTCCTTGCGCTGTGTTTAATTCTTACCTCTGGTAAACTTCCACCTCGGATCGAGGCGGTGTATGGTTTCGACCGGTTCCTCCATGATCTTGCAAGATAGACAACGGCACAGCTCGTCGAGCGGCCGTCCGCAGCGAACGCAGTGGGCTGTAAATACACCGTTATTATCACATCATGACAACTCATGTAGCCTGCTTTGCTCCAAGCGCGGGCACCGAAATGGCATTTGACCAAATACTGCACTAACTCAACCTGAGTTTTTCAAATTAAATTAATAATGTTATTAAGAATGCCTCCTCATCGTCATAACAGAATTATGCATTTCGCGCGATCATTATTCATTACAAGTACAAACAACATGACTTTATTGCACATGAGTAATTGGTTGTCTGGAAGAGATCGCTTTTTAGCGATAAGACCGCCTATTGTCTACCTGAATTTTTATTTTTGTAATGTTACTGTGTGCCATCTGTCACAGATGTTAAGGCCTATTATTATTATTATTATTATTATTAATGTTACTGTACTGTTTTTGGTGATCAATAAAGAATATTTGTATTGTATTGTATTGTATGAAAATTATGACAAAAGTTGTCATGATAAATGAGTGTTGTACAATTTAAATCTTGTGCTTTTCAAAAGTTATGTACTTTATTGTTAAATACTCTTTTATTATAATAGGGATGTTGACACCATTAAAAAATAATTTGAAGACACGACTCCAGTAAAAAAACGCTTTATTTCAGCCATGAAAGCCAGATTAATTTTCGATTAAATCCAAAATTAGATTTTTTCTTGCTTTAAAACAAATAAATAATTAGTTGATTGAGTATACGAACAATGACGTCATATGTCGCTATTGTTATTCAAACTCTATGGGAGATTGTGTTTTGACAGCTCATAAAAAGAACGTCAGTTGATTGGTGGTGTCAACATCCCTATTTACGTTATAGGATAAACCGTTAC
The DNA here is from genome assembly GCA_947563465.1 of Archips xylosteana. Lineage (NCBI taxonomy): Eukaryota > Metazoa > Arthropoda > Insecta > Lepidoptera > Tortricidae > Archips > Archips xylosteana. The sequence continues at coordinate 8,051,126 of OX387370.1, forward strand.
ACAAACATTTTTGTACATAGGTACTAATCGAACGGCGCATCGTAAATATTTACCTACTATTTTTTTGTATCTTGTTTCGTACCTCTTTATTATTTTATTTTTCTTTTATTTTTTTTTATTATTTCGCCCGCGCGTTAGACAATATGTCCTCAGGACACTAGGCACTCACTCTCTGCGTGGGAACTACTGCCCAAGCCCTCTCATCCTGAGAGAAGACTGCGCCCTGCACTGGGAGACTGGGACGTATATACCAATAGGCTGGGACGAGAGCTGAAACTCACGCTCTTTGACTTCAGCTTCGTCTATTACTCCGAATATGGTCTTCCGTGCAGCTTCGGTCCGGGCCTGCTGGAGCGACGCGATACGGTGCCGCGTGGCACACTTGTGCGCTTCTGGCAGCAAGAACTGCTGGACTAGCTCGGCCACCAACTCATTCTGCTCTGCTGTTGACCTGGTACCGAGAAATCGTTTTGAATCTTATAGTTCGACTACTTGATTCAAGCGCCACCCTGGACGATGTTGAAGTTATACCTAATTGGAATCAGTGTAATGTTATCATCGTCATCATTTCAGCCGAAAGACGTCCACTGCTGAACATAGGCCTCCCCCAAGGCTCGCCAAACAGATCGGTCCCGTGCCATTCGCATCCAACGCGTTCGAGCAACCTTAGCCAGTATTTCTCGGCTATGCAAGATGGCGGTTTCATATTGATGATATCCTTGATATTACAGGTGGAGGCCTATGAATGAATGAAAAAAAAATGAAAAATGTTTGTTTGCACTCTTGAAGAGAATAAAGCTGTTAAAAGATTACCGGTCTTTTGAAGGCTGCGCGGAATGAAGGCGCTCCTGTCCACTTCCCCAAGTTAATAGGTATACTTATGTAAATGAAGGTTGTATAATTTGCCTCCTATTGTTGGCCGCTTTTAAACTTTGGCAGTTCCTTGTCAGAGAGAATTTATGTTGTCATCGTATTTGCGTATATAATTTAATATTATAATAATTATAACAAATAGTCTGAAACAATAGCCTTAAATGTTGTTTCTCCTTCCAGGTAACGTTTATTTATAGTAGGTACAGTTTTGTAACTCGTGCTTAATGTAAAATTTAATTAATTTTTTTGTTAATAATAATGTTCTCCTTCCAGAGCAACACAATTTGGTTTTTTTGTCTCTACGTTACAATGTTTATAAGAACATATTATAAAACAACATTTCTACAGCTATTTGACAAGAATAGAAAAATTAAAATTTTAATTTGTAGTGAAACCAAGCGAAGATCCATAAACAAACATAGGTTGCATAACTTCTATCACTGATTCCAATGAAAAAATATTTTTTCTCAAACATGCTTTGAAATGTATGCGTTAATGTCACGAAATGAAGCCATGAAGTTTGTTGTTTATGGCTCCCTACATTACTTCTTGGCCTAGGCCATAAAAGTAAGTATGAAAAACCATTATTGTCCGCTGCTGTAACTTTTTAAATTTGCTTACTAAACACTAAACTGACAAAGGAAAAATTACATACAGCCAACTTACGACATTAAAAAAATCTATCTTCTTTTATTTCTATAAAACCGCCTAAACTACTGGTGATGGATGGATGGATGTATGGATGTATGGATGGATGTATGGATATATGGATGTATGGATGGATGTATGGATGGATGTATGGATGTATGGATGTACGAATGGATGTATGGATGTATGGATGGATGTATGGATGGATGGATGTATGGATGGATGGATGTATGGATGGATGTATGGATATATCAAAAATCAAATCAAAAATCAAAACGTTTATTCTGCAAGTAGGCCGCAAAGGGCTCTTTTACATGTCATTTTTTTAAACTACCAGCGCTTTCGTAAGGACCATCATTGCCAAGAAGAATGCGCCGCAAGAAACTTGGCAGAAAGTCATCTTTTCAAATCAAAATATAATAAATTACAAATTAAAAAAAATCATACAAATATAGAATTAAGTAAATAAAAAAAATAATTATATAAAAAAAACAATACAGGGATGTATTGGGTCCCTTAGTTAAAAAACTAAAACAATACCTACATCTTAACTATATCTACGTTAAGTGGAAGTGTAGAATGCTTCCACCGTCAAAAAAAAAAAATTAAAAAGGAAAAAATAAAAATATTGGAGATGTCTTCCAATGTCACAATAATTAAAAATGATTGTGTTAAAAACACATTTCAGGTCAAGTAACCATTAAACTTTTGGATTCCAAAGGCAAATGCTTACGCCTGCCGCCCCCAAAGTTGGCTCACACGCACTCATGTCATGCTCTGAAAGCAGAGCGGTACCGAGGGCATGTATCGCTTCCGTTCCCATAAGCCTTATGGGACCGTCTTAGGAACTTCGACGTCGCGGGCCAATGACTAGTTAATAAAGTATTAATTAAAAAATAAGAGTTTAAATCCATAAGCTTAACAATATACAGCCTTAAATATAGCAAAGGGATATATAAAGTCCCTGAGTTAATAATAAATAGAAAATACTTCATCTAAATTTAGACTATATGTCTCTAAATGTTTACGTAAACTAGTTACATACATTAGAGGTGTAAGAAGCCTCCAAGGTCAAAATTAATAATAATATTAATAAAAAGAGCTGGAGATGTATAAGGTCTCCGAATATCAAACAAATAGGTACCTACTTATTATAATTAAGTGGACAACGGCAACAGAACCAGAAACTAGCCGCGGATTGCGCCGGGACACTACAAGTCACACTTCACAACACTTCACATTGCAAAGCACATCCACATAAACACACACACGCACACACAGACACGAGTACATCACATCACATATCGACATCCTAATTATCTTCGGCTTTCAGTCTTGGCCATGTCGCATTATCACACAAGTACTCCTCAACTTTATAGTATGCTTTCTTCAGGAGTGCACTCTTTATGTATTCTTTGAAAGAGTTGTGTGGCAATTTCCATGCTTCTACAGGGACTTTATTGTAAAATCTCACGCAGTTTCCCACAAAGGATTTGCTTATTTTCCGTATACGGAATTTAGGGACGACAAGCTTGTGTTTATTACGAGTGTTGATATCATGTACGTCTGACATTTTCTTAAAGGACTTGATATTTTTGTGTGTATACAATATCACATCATGTATGTACTGTGAAGCTACTGTGAGGATGTTTATCTCCTTAAAGCGTTCTCTTAGTGAAGACCAGGAGCCAAGGTTGTAGATAGACCGGACTGCCCTCTTTTGTAGAATGAAGATCGTTTCGATGTCGGCTGCCTTGCCCCAAATCAGCAAGCCGTAAGACATTATGCTGTGAAAATAACTGAAATAAACAAGCCGGGCAGTTTCTACGTTGGTAAATTGCCTGATTCTTCGTACAGCATAGGCGGCAGAGCTCAATCTACCAGCAAGACCAGAAATATGTGGGCTCCATTGCAAATTTCGATCCAAGGTAAGACCAAGAAAAACAGTCTCATGCACAAGTTCCAGATTTTCTCCATTTAAGGATATAGTTGTGTCAACCTGTCTTACATTAGGCAACGTAAATTTAATACATTTAGTTTTGGCTGCATTCAGTAATAAATTATTTGCGGTGAACCAGTTTAGCGCAGCTGTTAAAGTCTCATTGATGTGACTTTGATCTTCTTGTTGCCTGTTTACTTTAAAAATCAAAGAAGTATCATCAGCAAACAATACAATGTTACACTTCTTTTCTAACAAGTGGGGCAAGTCATTTATATAAACCAGAAAGAGAAAAGGACCCAAAATGGATCCTTGTGGTACTCCAAGCTTCACCGCAGAGCCGCCTGACTGCGTTCTATTTATGTCCACTTTTTGAATTCGCTGACTGAGATAAGACATAACAAGGTTTAGTGCTTTAACGGAGAGTCCGTAGTGTTGAAGTTTACGGATAAGCGTCTCATGTTCCACGCAATCGAAAGCCTTGGAAAGGTCGCAAAATATTCCTATTGCATCTTGTGAATGTTCCCACGCGTCATAAATGTGCTTCATGAGAGTTGCGGCCGCATCTGTTGTCGAACGGCCTTTTGTGAAACCAAATTGCTGACTATGTAATAGTTCATTTATATCAAAATGACGAAGCAACTGGTTAAGCATGATCTTCTCAAACACTTTACTCAGCACTGGAAGCACAGATACCGGTCGAAAGTTACCAGGATCAGATGAGCTTCCGGATTTAAACAATGGAATGACTTTGCTATACTTCATTAAGTCCGGGAATACACTATCATCAATGCACTTGTTAAACACGATGGCTAGATGCGGTGCCACAATATGGATGACAGATTGCATGACTCGAACAGAGATACCCCAAAGATCTTCGGTATTCTTCAGTTTCAAAGTCTTAAAAGTCTTTATAATTTCTTCGGAGTTTGTGTGTTGGAAGTCAAAGTTCAGATGTCCATTCTTTGCAATATCATGTAGATAAGAACTAGCCAGCACAGTGGAAGACCTTAGATCACGAGTCGTATTTACAGCTATATCAGAGAAAAAGTTTTCAAAAGCACCCGCTACTTCTAAATCTGAAGTCAATATTCTATCATCCATTTTTAATCGGAATTGACAATTACGGGGCTTAGCTTTACCAGTTTCTGAATTTATGACATTCCATACTGCCTTTACTTTATTTTCAGCGGATTTAACTTTATCACTAAGATAATCAGCCTTAGCAGCAATACATACCTTTTTAAATAATTTGGAATATCTTCTAACATAATCTACAAAGGAAGGGTCTTGACTGTGGCTTTTCAATTCATAAAGTTCGTAAAGCCTAGTTCTACTCGTATGTATTCCAACAGTGGCCCAGTCACTAAACTTTGCCTTGTTCCCGTTTTTCATTTTAGTTTTTAATTTAAATACTTTTCCGTACTCTCGATTGATAACAGCAGACAGGTTTTTATAAAGTACGTTAGGATCACTCCTCTCCACATAAGACTCAGGAACGCTGTTGATAATACTTTCCTTAAATTTTTCTATACGTGCATCTGTAACGGGTCTATAAGTTATCACTTGACCATTTGTCTGTTTAGGTATTTTAAAACAGGCTTTTTGGCCTCTGTGATCAGAATTAAAACAGTTTATTACTTCCTTCTCCGTAGCTTTACATTTGCAGAAAATATTATCTAAGCATGTAGCCGTGGTGGCCGTTACTCTAGTCGGTACCTCAAAAAGATGAAACAAGTTAAATGATTTAAACAAATTCAAAAGTCTTACAGATGATATTGTATTGTGAGTTGTAGATAGATAGACCGGACTTCACTTAAGAAAACGCTTACTCATAGTGAATAATTTCTTAGATATTGTGCAAACTTTTGACTTTGACCAGTTAACATTCAATTACCGGAGACCCCAGATATCATGGAGAACAAGACCGATTTTCGTTTTCCTCATACATTTATATTGTTAGGTGCTTCAGGAGACTTAGCGAAAAAGAAGATTTACCCTACCATTTGGTATCTCTACCGTGACAATCTTCTGCCAGAAAACACTAGGTTTGTTGGTTATGCTCGTACTAAACAGACCATTTCGGAAGTCCGAGAGAAATCTAAAAAATACATGAAAGTGCGACCCGGCGAAGAACGAAAATTTGAGCAGTTCTGGGAAGCTAACGAATACCTTGCGGGTTCGTATGATAAGCGGATTGACTATGAGATGCTCAATCAACAAATAAGTAAGTTTGAAAAAGGACCTGTTGCTAACAGAATATTTTATTTGGCTGTACCTCCAACAGTATTTGAGGATGTTACTGTCAATATAAGGAATGCGTGTATATCCATTAAAGGTTATACCAGGGTTATTATTGAGAAACCATTTGGAAGAGACGATGTGTCTTCTGACAAATTGAGCAATCATGTGGCTGGTTTATTTAAAGAAGAACAAATTTATAG